>CM026198.1:19605272-19936302 GCA_014839995.1 Xenentodon cancila | reverse complement strand
TCTGATTTTATATTATCCAAAGACACTTTTATACTTTATCAGACCACTAGGTGTCAGTAGACAAATAAACACATAAACTCCGTGCAGCGCTTAAAAGCTGGCAATTTAGTGTGTTTAGTTTTATAAAGAAGGCTACCTGAGTAATGAAGAAAAGAGAGCTAGAGATAATTATATACAGTAATTTTCAAGCCATGAAAAAGTCATGACACTGAATAAAATTATTGTTAACAGGAAATTCCAATCCAATAATGTACAATATTATTAATGACTGCAGAAATATGGTATTTATTTGTGTTGTTTAAAGTTAACTTAATCAAGTTTTGTTATTATTGTTGTGGTTTGTAAGCAGGAATTTCTTATATTATTGTTCAAGAAATGATGGTGCATTAGTTGTATAAGCCTATGGACGTTTGATCCCTTAAAAAAAGGAACCCTGGCATATATTCTGCTCTTCCTGACACAACCCTCCCCATTCTTCCAGGTTTGGGATTGGCAGTACGCATGACTGGGGTATTGGGGGCCATGTGGGTTCAGTGTCTCACCGAGGGCTCCACTTGATGCCATTTGTGACATTTTTGGATTGTTTGTTGTTGTTATTTTTTTAATAAATGGGAGAAAACTGGAACAAATCGAGAAAAGTGCATTGTCATACAGAGACATGAATAACCCAGCAAAGATTTGATCCAACAACTTTATTTGTTGTGATGGGACAGCTCAAACATCACAAAGCCATGCAGCCTAGAAGCTGAACAGAAAATCAACCATATTAAGGTATAAAGTGGTACGCTTCTATAGAAGACAAAAACACCAACAATGACAAGTTATTCTACCTTATTCCATTATAACATTATTATATTATAAGTCATTTCTTCTTCTGAGATAGCAGGGGGATGTTTTTTGGATGAAACTGGTAAGAACTGGAACAGTTCTCCTGAGCTGGAGGTCTGGGCCGAAGGAGCGCTCTGTGTGAGGGTCGACATCTCCCGGTCCATTTCCTTTACTGAGCTGGAGGTCTTAGTGGGAGGATTGTTCTTTGAAGGAACTGATATTTTCTGGTTCATTTCTTCTTTTGAGTTGGAGGTCTTAGTGGGAGGAATGTTCTTTGAAGGAACTGATATTTTCCAGTATGTTTCTTCTGAGCTGGACGACTTGGTCAAAAGAACAGTCGTTGAAGGCATTGATACTTCCCAGTCCATTTCTTCTTCTTCTTAGCAGGAGGTCTTAGTAGAAGAAACGTTCTCCATAGTAAGAACATAGTTTGGTTTTGCTGAGGCCGTTTCATCTTTCATCGTCTTACTTTCTGAAGAAGTGACCTCCGTTGTAGGACATTACGTGGCAATACTTGGTATCGCTGATGTGTCATCTTTTGTCCTCTTACTCGCTGAACAAGACATCTCCGCAGCAGGAACATACTTAGGGATGCTTGCTGTTACCAAGTTCTTTTTCTCTTTGATCTTCATCTTTCTCTGTGGAAAGAGTCCGCTACAGTGATTTGAGAGACCCATGATTCATGATGATTTATTCATGTTTTGGAATAATAGAGAAGAAATGAAGCCACGTAGATGATATAAAAACACCAGCAATGCTTTGACTTTAAGGTCGTCACCATGATTTCATGGAAGCAAATGCTTTAACTGAAGCTGAATTCCTGATCAGCCGCCGAATGCAAATCCTCTATTTAATAAAAGACAGAAGCAAGAAAAAAAAAGTAAACTTCTGCTCCTGAACTGAACAAGAACTGATCAAACCTTTCTTTTGCCTTGCAGACCTTTTGCAGAAATCTGCAGCCAGGCGTCAAACACAGGTGGCTGATGTTTAACTTTCTGAGGGTTTTTTTGTATTTGTGGAATTTAATTTCTGTTTTTGGCGTCTCAAAAAAAAACAAAAAACAAATTGTAATGTTTTCAGCAGGAACAGATGCCTCAACAAACCAACGAAAAAGCAAACGAGTCCAGGAGAGCAGCCGGGTTCCTGCCTCCTCTGAGCTGGGAATATCCACCAATCAGATTCCAGTAATGGTACGAAGAACTGCGCTGCATTTATTAATGTGAAGAAGAATAATTGAAGGTTGTTTTGTTTTTTAACTATTACTGTTAGTATTATTGGTTATAATCATATTTTATTTCCTGCAGTTAGAATTAAATAAAGAATATATGTCAACACAAGATTAAAACACTGAAACGCTGAGCAAAAACTAAAGTTCAAACTAGTGTGAAGGTGCTGCGCACGTATGCAGCAGCGTGACCGAGGTTCCTGTCGTTTCCTTGTGTCCTGCAGCAGTGGCCCATGTACATGGTGGACTACAGCGGCGTCAGCGTGCAGGTTCCTGGGAAAGTCCATTACTGAAGGATCAACCCGGTCTGCTGCGAAGGGATGGTAACGAGGGCCCCGTCGATACTCAAGAGCCTCCCTCAAAAGACAGCAAGACTTTTCCGAGTGTGCTGAGGCTCGACGCTCTCTCCAGAAGGACTTCAGAGAGCTGCAGTTTGGCCTCCAGCTGTGAACGATGTCCTGACTGCAGAGGAGCAGAATGTATGTGGATCAAAATGTTGCAGGGCAAACGTGTTTTCTGTCTCCTGCCTCCACTGAGTGCAGACAGGACGGCTGTCAGGTTTTGTTTTTGTTTTTTCTCAAGCTGATCATGACCTCACTGGAGTCACGTTGTTATAAAGTGTCCATCCACTGAGTCATGTTTTTAGATTCAGCATTTGGCTGCAATGTATAACTGACAAATGTCTTTGATAATGATCTGGTTCCATATTATTCACATATTTGTACCTTTTATTTATTATATTTATTGAAATATAGCGTAATCTGCAGGGATGTAAAATATCTGATTCTGTTCTTCAGCTCTCTGAGGAACTATCGGCACACTGACGGACGCTACAAGCCAGCGAGTCTCCAGGTAACCGTTGAAATCAGATTGAACAGCAGCTTCCACGTGTCTCATCGAGGTGGTTTTGTTGACTGACATATGAATTCAAGGACTCACGTTTGGGGGAAATCTCTGCTGAGCTGTCAGCAGGAGCTACATGCAGTAAAAACCTGTCTTGTTTTATGTTAACGCCGCATTAACATGTAAATATCACGTCATTCAACGTCAGCCTGAATGTAACACGTAAAGAAAAGAATGGTATGTTATTCCGCCAGGAGTTTTCAGGACTTGGTCTTAAAGAGACTCAGATGTTGCAGCCGTTTATGTCAACATCCATCCATTATCTATACCCGCTTCATCCGTTTCCGGGTCACGGGGGTCTGTCGGAGCCTATCCCGACGCATATCAGGCGAAAGGCAGGGGTACACCCTGGACAGGTCGCCAGTCTATCCAGGGCCACATACAAACAACCAATCACACTCACATTCACACCTAGGGAGAATTTAGAAAGATCAATTAACCTACACTGCATGTTTTTGGACTGTGGGAGGAAGCCGGAGTACCCGGAGGAAACCCACGCAAGCACGGGGAGAACATGCAAACTCCACACAGAAAGACCCACCGGGCCGGGAATTGAACCGGGAACCTTCTTGCTGTGAGGCAACAGTGCTAACCACTAAGCCACCGTGCTGCCCTTTATGTCAACATATCATTTTTAACTCTGTAAGAGAACTTTTGATCTCTGTTAAATAGGTACGTTGCTCTGAAAAAGCCTGTTTTCTGTTCCCAGCGGGAGGTTTCATCATATCCCTCCTGCACCTTTCAGACAAGCGTGAAGCGTGGGGGGAAAAAAAAAAAAAAAAAAAAGACAAGCGTGACATTGACATCTAAAGCAATGGTCATAAAAGTTTTTTGTTCTTTAAGCATGTGTAAAGTCTCTTAAAGGTAACATTTTTTTTCCCTCCTTAAATGAGATTTTGCTAATATTTCTCCTTGTGCATCATTTGTGCAGAATCCTAAAGTTTCCATCAGTGTTTATTACTGTTAATTTAAATTCCCATCTCCTCATGCTGAAGCTTCCTCAAAGCTTCTGTCTGCGCCCAGATTGGGTTTTGCGTCCTTGGCGTCCGTATGGGTCCGTCGTGCTCCCTCACACAGACCTGTCGCTCCTGTCAGCTGTTTTGCAGATGTTGCAGAACTTTTTCTTTCCTCGGCCACAAGAACTCCTGCTTTTTTTTAGTACTCGTCTGTCCTCCAACGCCCTCTTTCTTTCACCTCTTTTAATAAAGACTGGTAAAATTACGGGGTTTATTACTGAAATTACAGACACTCAGCTGCTGTTGCATTTTGCAATAGTTGTTATAAACTTTAGGTTGAAAAAAGATCAACAGTAGGGAAAAGATGAGCCCAAAAGTAGAATAAACATGAGCAAATTAAAGTTGGAAATAGAAATCAGTGACCTTTGGAGAAGATGTGTTAGATACCTGGTATCCAGCTCACACCAAACCAGTTCCATCATGTAAATTCTTCTGTTGTAATGATCCCAGCAGATCTGGATCCACATGACACGTCACATTACAGCCACTAAACGGATGCTCAGTGGACTGATCTGCATTCATTTTTGATGTGTTTTATCAGACTAAACACTTTCAATTACAGTCTTCCCTGAACCATGAAGTCACTTTTTTTAGAACAACAATTTGATCTTTGTGGTTAATTCTTATCTACTTTCATACTCACCATGTTTATCCTCACAAATCAGACAATAGCTTTTAGATAAAGAATTGAATCATTTCTGCACAAATCTGCCTGGACTTCATGAGGTTGAAAAGTTTGCATAAATAAATAATATATTGTATAAATACAATAACAAATCCCATGTCATTATCTGTATTCGTCCTTGAGAACAATAAAGGTGTTTAATATCTGTCAAAAGTCGTATTTACGTGAGAACTAAGCGAGCCAGGTGTCAGACCACAGTCCCTTTAATGGTGGATCATACATAAAAATGACCACTTTCATTTTATTTTAAAGTAATGCAACTATAGCCAAATTATAAACATTATCTTGCATTTTTGCCTGATCTAAAAGTCGCCCACTTGAAATATGCAATGGAATGTATCATCCAGCAGAGGGCGACAAAAAACCAACAGTCAGGTTTTCACTTATTCTCTGTGATAACCAGGCAGGGGACCTGTGTTGCTCAGTTGGTGGACTGTTGGACCTTCGCTCTGGGGGTCTGGTATTCAAGTTCCTGGTCCCCGTGCTTACAGAGTTTCTTCAGGACGGCATCCGGCATAAAACCTGTCTCAAATCAACGTACAGACTGTGCTGTTCTGCTGTGGCAACCAGTCTGCTTTGAGGAACCGAACCAACAGGTCAACTTTCTCTGTGACAACCAGGCACCTGTCTAGGGTGTCCTCCCCTTCTCTACCTGTAGTAGGTTTCCAACAGCCTGACAAGGATGAGGCAAACATAGAGATGGATAGACAAAGTGGTATATTTAGTCATTTTTGTGAAACAAAAGTATCGTTATCAAGTCAGTCAATTTGATGATGATCAAAATAGATTAAAGGCTATCATGACTTACACAAGCAGGTTTTAAGAAACAAAGCAAGGCCATAGAAAAAAATAACTTAATGTCATATTTAGCCTCTTGCAATCTTTTGTTAAAAAATAAATGCTTTGCAACCAGTAAGGCCTCAAATTTGAGATGTTTTAGTAAAGCGCAGCAAAAGTTAATTCTGTTATTTGTTTATACATTATTATTATTGATGCTCCATAACTTAGCATTCCCACATGCAATATTAAATTGCAATTTACTGCTTCTTTGCATCTACTAATCAACATTTTGTAAGCACATGTAAATCGCAGATGGAAGATGCGCCATATAAAATCTCGCCATGGGGACCACATTCGGTAGGGCTGGCTCTGAGAAAGACCGCAGAGTTATCTGGGATAGAGGTCGTCTCAGATAGAAAATCAGATGGAGGGCATCTTAGATGAACGACAACATGACGTTACCCGTTATTGTGTGTGCGAGCATTGTCAGCAAAAAAGTCCTTTAGGAATCTGGTTATTAACTTTAACATTTATCAATCTAGCTGATGTCTGTAGAGTCTGAGTCTGACTGATGGATGGCAACAATTTCTTCTATAAGATCACTGCTGATATCTTTTCTCCTTTGCACTGTGTTAACACATTTTTTGAAGCTCCAGACCAGCAAACTGTCAAAGCATCTACTTGTATAGAGGTGCTCAAACTTGCTTTTACAAAATAATAAAGTTCATTTGGTTAGCAGAACATCCCTGCTACTTACCAAACTTAAAAAGAGTTTTTTTTTGTTGTTTTTTTTAATGCCTGTAGACGTTTCTGCAACCCTAACCTGCACCGGGATGGCGTGCCAAGAGTTTTTACATTTACATCAAATGAGATGGAGATTGACATTTCCTTAGAATACTTCTGAAAAAGTCTCCTTGTAACAGTTGACTATTGTTGAAAACACCTAAGTACTTCAGGACGGGACTATCAGGCTTTCCTGACTGCTGCGGGTTCATGATTCCAAAACGTCAGAGAGCAAACACTCATAGCTGCGAAACCCGTTATTAGGGCAAAAGAAAGGGAATTATGTAATCAAGTCTTCGTCACAGACAACAGTGACGTTTCCTTCTATGTTGACCTGTCAGTGATTCTACTTTTATTCCACACAATTAAACAAATGTTACGCTTCACACTGTTTATCATCAGTTCTTTAAAAAATACCCTCGTGGAGGCAGAATCTGTGACAGCCATGAACAACTGCTTGACACTCGGACAGCCTGCGAGGAAATGAAGCTGATCTCCGTCTTACTGATGTCGTTAATACCATCCCATACAGTGCAGGTATTAACTGAGGCTCAAATGAATAGGCAGACTTGTGCACCCAGCTCTACATGTGAACCTGATATTGGTGTCGAAGGCTTAAAGAGAAACAACTCTCAGGTTTCCACTTGCATTTTCTCCTCAAGTATTAGTGATCTTCGGAGGCTGAATATCTGTACGAGAATTATTGTTTAACTGTAACAGTGACCTCTGACTAACTAAATAACACCAACTTTAGATCAAAATGTTGTCTTTTGAAAATGATTACCAGTAGAAATGAAATTAAATTGTGCTTTATATGATCTAAACTGCTCTCCAACATTGTTTCTTTCACAGAACTAAAATGCACACGACAACTATTCTTTTCTAAGATTTTGGACACCACAATGGCAACTAGACTAGATTTTAGATTAATGTTAGGAAAGCTGAGCTGGCCAAAAATACAGTCATACAACGATGCCGAAACTACTCCTCCATATCTACAGAGCCATGGTGAGGCGGTTCTGGCATCAAGTCACCACATGACACTTTCCATGGGGTGTTTTGGACTTGTTCCATCAGAGGGAGACCTCAAGGCAGACTCTGCAGTCACTGGAAAGATTATATTTCTTGGGAACGGCTGAGTGTCCCCTTGAGAGGTAGAAGTGGTGACTGGAGAGAGGGAGGTCCCATGATGCTGCCCCTGTGACCTGGTCCTGCACAAGTGGCAGGAAAATGATGGATGGATGGATGGATGGATGGATGGATGGCCACTGGGAGCTTGCTTTCAAAAGTAAAAACCAATCTCCATTATTCTGCACAGATTACTGACTTTTTAGCAGTAATAACATTTAATAGCTAAATTTAATATCCAAGAGAACTTTATTTTGTACTTTGGAGTGTATATATATGTACACGACCAGGAACGCTGGTTAAAAGACGGTCAAAACCTGACATTGCTGGAGAAAGAAAGGAGAGAAGAAGAAGAAGAAGAATAAGAAGAAGAGGAGAAGGAGGGGAAGAAGAAGAAGAGAAGACGAAGAAGAGAAGAAGAAGCAGCGTCACCGGGTCTTATCTGTTTTTTTTCTACCAGAACGACTACCATCAAACCAAGAACCAGACCCACATCCCACCTCACGAGATCGCTAACCAGGTGTCTGAGCGGCGCCAGGACGTGTTGAGCGACGTCCTCCACCGCACCGACCTGCACCAGTGGACTCGACAGTTCCGGGCAAGATGGCGGAGGGAGCAAACGTATGGTCAGCGTCCTGCGCAGCAGAACCTTGAAAATGCTGTTTTAGGACTGAATATCTACAAGACCGACTCTCTATTGGATATCTGGATAATTAAAGCAAGTTTATGAACCGGCTGGGGATCGCATAACACGCTCAATAACTAATGTACGAACATGGCCAAATCCAATGCTAAAACTACAACTAATGCCGAAGCTTAAACGCTGTTTCCACATGACTCCTGCATCCCTGAGGACATGGAAGCAAATGCAAAGGGCACAAAAACTGCTCAACCTCGCCTTTGAAACCACCAGCTCCGCAGAAAAAACCAAGAGCAGATGAAACCACCTCTCTCGGAGCTGCTGCAGACTCCAACGCCACGATCTCAGCTGCAGTTGACACCCTCAAAGACGCGATGACCGACTTTAAGTCGGAGTTACAGCAAAATACTCTGACTGTATCTGATATTGCCAGAGCTGTGGAGTTATATTATCACAAAGATCGCACCACATTGGACGGAGAAGGTGGACTACATTCTCGACACGGTCCACCGGCTGAGCCCAACCGATGTCAACCGCCCCGTCAGATCATCATTCAGTTCACAGGAAGGAGATGCAGAGATGAGCTTTGGCGAATGACTAAACATCATCCTGTCTGTAGAGACCTCAACATTCGGTTTGCAGAAGACCTCATCAAAGAAGACAGAGAAGCAAGGAAAGCTGGACGGCCCAAAGTTGAACAGGCGAGGAAGAATGTTGTAAGACTATGTTTCGTGGTCCTTATGCTTTCATTAATGATCAGAGAGTCACACCATGACTTTCTTTAGTCTTGCAACTGACTCAAGATGGTTATTGTAAATTCAAGGTTTTTCTTTCTTTTTTTAATGGCTTCAGCTGCGTTACAAGGAAACTTTTGAGCTTTCCAAGGGCCACTACCACACAGTTAAGGATGCTCTGGACATCATCTACCACCGCAAAGTCACAGATGACATCAGTGAGGTACGTAATGAATACAGTCACACTTTCATATACGTTTTTAGTTCAGTGCTTTAATCTCTGACTTGTCTCTTCATTTTTATACCAAAGGTGAAATACAGGGAGAAGTACATCAACTCTCTGGGTACTTGGAAGTCCATCCCTGACCGTCCCGAGTTCTACTTCAACAGAGTAGTTGCTGAAAACATCAGCAATGTGGGTACTCTGGATTTACACTCCAACTTCACACACGGTGTCAACATATTACATATACAGTAGACAAAAGGACACATAACCCCATTGACATGCTGGGCTTTATTTGAATTTAAATCTTTTTAACGATGCTTTTAGGTCAAGTAGGAGGACCTGGATTGGCTGAAGGGTTTTGGATGCTTTGTGTGGGACACTCCCGAGTTGCTGCAGGCTGAGAGGAACAAGGCACTTTACAGTGAGGTGATGTATCAATTTAGTTCATTTAGAGTCTCAAACTCACACTTGAAGTATGGACTTTAGGTATGTTTATTTTTGTTTCAATCCCTTGTTTTGTATCTGCAGAGACTGTACAAGGCCTCCTTTGAGAAGAACAGAGGAAACTTCAGGTACACTTGCAACACTTTTTTCTTCCATGCTGCCAAGAACGCCTCCACTCTCATGGATGATGTAAGTCCTCCTTTTTATTTTTCAACCCAGTGTGTTATAAAGCATTTTATTTAACCATTTATAATTTCTGTTTATAAAATGTGATGAAATATTCAGCAATGTGTATGTGTGTTTGTGCATCGCTATTGGACTCCTGAGGTTGGAGATAAAAGATTGTGAATTCTTGGTATTGGTTCATTATTGATTAGACATTTCATTAACTGTTTTTTTTTTTTTTTTTTTTTGACGATGAAGCAAAGTATTTAAATTCTGTCCACTGTTTTTTCACATCAGTTTGTGTTTGTTTCCTCAAAGTTTCCTCACATGGCACAGTCACTGTTTTCTAGACATTTGTTTTTAACCCCCCTCTGACATTCTGAGCAGAGGGCCTACAAAGCTCAGTATGAGAAGACCAAGGATAAGTTCACCATAACTACAGATGACCCTAGGTACCAACTGGCCAGGGAGAACAGGAAGATGAGGCAGGTAAACAGCCTGGTTGTGCTGCCCGGCCGGCCTGCTGCTACTTCCACTCCTGTCCTCCAGACCTCTCACACTGCTGCATGAGGTTATCGACAGACCTGTTGGTGCTGGTCGTCGCATGGCTGTGATACTGGTCCTCTGTCTCTACTCTTCTTTCTTCTTCTTCCTCACAGGTGACCATAAATAGGACCACTCAAGTAGCATCCAGAGGGCTATTTTGAGTGTGCATGAGTCTTCTGCATCTGTTTCATCAGAGAGACAGTTAAATCATTCATCACAGATGACTTAAAAGATCTTTTTAATAGTCAAAAATGTCCAAATAGAAAGTCCACCATACAAACACTAAACTACCAAAGCTTGACTGAACTACTGAAGGTGATGGTTTCTGTCTCTCTGAGCACAGATGGGTTCATACAGCTGTAGTGGCACACTTGAACCTCCAGAGCTCTTGTCCAGTCCTCCCAGCATTACGTTTGTGTTTCTTTCTGTTCTCACCTATGGCCTGCTGTGTGTGTGTGTATGTTGCTATCTATGCGGACAGAAAAAATATAAATCCAGAGCAAAGGATCTACTGAAGAGCGGCTGCAATGAGTTGCTTCGCCTTTCTCTGCATCCTTTTGTGTAGCAACTGATACAGCTACATCACACAGTACATCAGACTCAGTGAGAAAGAAATAGTATAAGATGGACAGCTGTTCACCATGAACCATGTGGGCACTGCGACTGCTGGTAACAGGCGTTCTTGTCTTCATTTTCACCTGAACAACAGCTCATCTGTGTTTTGAATCTTTTAAAGCATGTTTGTATCTGACGCTGCACTTTGCCTCTTCAATCATCAGACCTGCTGTTCTGTTTTTAGGCAGTGACACACGGTAACATGCTCGATACCCGTGTCTGACTTTGCTCTCTGATTTTTAGAAAACTATCCAAGAAAAATGAAATTTAAAACAACTTTAGCATTATAATGTAACAATTTAAAAATCTTATGTTGTTTTCATCTGAACCGACTCTGAAGGTGATATTATTTGAGTCCAAAGTGTAACTTTTTGTTTATTATTACATTAAACATGAGAAAAACTAATGGATCTGTTGTTTCACAAATGCTTCAAAATGCTCTTTTTATTGTTTACTCTTTTCTTGGATAGTTTTTGTCTTTAGCTGCATAGATTAGAAGCAAGAAAAGGTGCTACTTACATTTTCGTGACATACTATACATTGTTTTTGTGCACAGCCCCACAGGTTGCTTACAAGAAAGATGCCAAAGCCGACCTGCACTACACTACTGTAGTTGACCGTCCTGACATCAAGAAGGCCACCCAGGCTGCTAAACTTATCAGCCAAGTAAGCATCAAATAAATGCATGAAACTATTTCAATTTCAATTCAGTTTTATTTAAATAGCATCTATTACAAGTTGCAAGTTGCAAGTCTACGCGCTCTCCAGAGACCCAGAGCATGATCCCCGAGCAGTTAATAATGAAACTATTTGATGAATTAAACCTTTTCACAAATGTAACTATCCATATGCACATTAAATAGAATCATTCTCTCATATATTTAGTATAAATATGTGTTGATGTTAAACCGCTTCTTGTAATTTATTGGATCTTTCAGTTAGTGGTATAGAAAAGAAGAAAAACAAATCCTGACATTGACCAGGGTCCCGGTAAATCTGCCATGCCTGAAGCAAGTTGTTTTGTTTTTTCAGCATTGACAGAGGGTTATTTACTGACACACACTGACTAAAAACATTTACAACATGACAATAATGAGTTTTAGCCTAAAAAAAAAAAACATATGTACCTACACTTGTGTGTACACAGCCCACTGATTCTCGTTTGGTGTTACGTCCAGCAGATTGCCTACCGTGAAAAGGCCTGTGAAGAGGCCAGCCGTGGAGCATCTCTGCTCCGCCGCCCAGACGTTGCCTTGACAACACATGTGTCCCAACTGACCAGCCAGGTACATGAACCCAAATAAACCATCTGTTTCCTAATACATTGGGGATATTCACTTCCCCACTGGACTCTAACAAAAAAATAAAAGTACCATCATTTTGTATTTACTTTGAAGAGGTCTGGGTTCAGTTTGTGGTCATCACATCACACCTGCTGCTTGTTTCAATGTTACATCAGCTTCTACAAGCTAATATATGCAGCCTAGTGTTGCTGTTGTAGATGCTTAGCAGCAAAACTATCAGCTGCTCCACATGGCTTCCCCTGCCAACCTGCATAATAATCCACCATACTCTTGTCACTGTAACTTCATGAACATGAAGATGTTTAACTGGTAAAACTGGAGTTTGACTTCACTGCAGCGTTTACTGAGCCTTTTCAGAAAACAAGGAGCCAAAATGTCATGTCAAATGAAACAGAAACATTTTATTTGTCTTGCAGTTTGTTTGGTCCCTTCAGCATTGTGTGCACCCCGTTATTTGACATTGACAGCTGTCACTCATTGCTATGACAACTGCATTACTGCATTAGTTGCACTGGTGTTCAAACTATGTTTGTTTATATTTTATCAGTTAAAAACATTTATAAGTGGATCACAGGATGCTGTGTTCACCTCTCTCACACTGAAATGCATCTTGTTCAGTTGGATAAAATTAACATCACTTTATTAAATCTTTAGACTTCCTGTATAGTTCAGATTAAATTTCTGATATTAAATCATGTCAGATGCAGTGCAATCAATGAGATGCATTCCAGTGTCATGTAAAAGTTGCATTTGGTCTCAAATGGAAGCAGATGGGGTGTAAGGGAGCATCCCGGCTGCTGCCTAGTTTGGTTTGACTCAGAAGAACCCCAGTGTCGGGTTGGATAACCAGGACAGCAAAACTGGCACTTATCTGGTTTCTGTTGATCCAAAACGACCTCTTACAGATATCATAATGTAAATAATAAGAATTCTGTTTTGTAGTTAATCTTCCAAGCAAACTGCAGATATCACATAGCCCTACTATCTGGAATTGATCAGGATAGTGAGTGCTGGATGAAAATGGGAAATGTGTCGGTGCATGGAAAAATGATCATGTTAAGAAGTTTGACAATCGTTATTTCTATTGTATTGAGCAAGGTGAAGGAATTAAGTTGCATTTCAATTCTTAACATTTCATACAAGCATGTTCAAAGTGATTTTTAAAAAAAGTATATATATATATATATATATATATATATGTGTGTGTGTGTTAAGAATCTAAGTTACTAATCTGTTTGTATACAATGTGAACTGTAAACGATGTGTTTCCTCTTGTTTAAGTTTCCACTGTTAAGAAGTCAGTAAATCTTCATCTCTTTTGGTGTTCCTTCATTTTCCAAACTTCTCCACTAACCTTTACATATATGTTGCCCGGGTAGGTGAAGTACAAGGAGAAGTTCGATAAGGAGGTGAAGCGAAAGAGACACAATATGATCTGAAGGAGAGCAACATTTACAGGACTTTGAAGGATGCCAATGAGCTGGCTAGTGAGGTAGGTGCTCATAAGTCTTTTTGTTGACATTTTCTACAACTTACTCATTTCTGTGACACAACAGGACAGAGGTGTGGATGCTTTGTAATGTATTTTTGCAGCTTGAAGGTCAGATGAATGTATTGAGTACATCTGTAAGAATCCATGACCCACAATGCTCTTTCAAAATATGTCCAGATTTGTCTCCTTCTGAGTTACACAAACTGTTATTATTATTGTTATTTACAATACAACAAGATACTTACATTATGTGAAATAACTTTGTCCTGATCACCTACAGGGGAAGTACAAGGGTGATCTGAAGAAGATCCACAAACCTGTGACCGACATGTCTGAGTCTCTGTCCATGCAGCACAGCCTGAGCACCAGCAAACTGTCCAGCGACGTAAGATCCGCCTTTAAGCCATTAACCCTCCCTCTCTCCCATTCAGTCAGTTCAGCTTCAGTTCACCTTGTGTGGCTGCTTGAAACAGCCCTGAGCTCCGTCATCCTTCAGTCAACATACTGTAGTGTGATCCAGTGACTGCAGATTTATACATTAAACACCATCTTCTAGATGTTCATTCACCCTTGACCTCATCTGGTAGTGATCCTTTGTTTGGACCAACTCATGATGCCACCTTTAATAACTTCCAATGTTTTACTTTTTCTTTCTGTAAATTGGACAGAAGTAGTCTTTTATTAATGATCACTTAACCCAACATCTCCTTGGCCTTCTCCATTGATGTTTACATTGATTCTTCCACACGTTATAGTCAGTATCTTTTGTTTTCTCTGACAAATATGAGCCTTTTTGTGCTATGTAATGGATTAAAGTAACTCCAGACTGGCTCTTCTTCGTATTTGCTGTACTGAACAGCCTTACTTTACTGGAAATCCCATGTAGTACTGCTACAAGAAGAAATTTGAGGACACATGATTCCTGACACACCAGAGCAGCTCCATCTCAAGGAGCCCTCTGAACTTCAGAGCAACGTAAGTGGTTAAGACTCGGGGGGTCAACAAACACTTCACCCAGACAAACACACCGCTGTGGGTTCATTCACATGTCCTGTCAAACAGATGTATGTAAGCCTGGTCTACAGGTGGTCACATAGTGGAGGGTGCTGCTGTATTTATTGATGATTTCCGTGGCTGAAGAGGCTGAATAAGGACGAGAGTGGCTTAGCAGCATAAAACAATTCCACTTAAATCATTTTGAATGAGTCAAAGCAAACAGCAGATCTCACACAACAATTTTTCACTAAAGAATTTACAAGCTGCAATATTTTATTTTATTTGTTTTTATGAAAATTGCTATACAAATAAATATTGATTGATTGAAAAAGGGTGTGAACCATTTTGGCCCTCTGGGCTATATACGATACCACATTTCCTTTAATGTCCATAACAGAAAAGTTTATTAAAAAAGTTATTAATTTTTCAAACATGGCTGAGTTGCATATTAATAAAGAAAAGATGTTTTCACATCTGTCTGCAGATTTCAATCCTACTTTTACAGCTGAAACAACTGCGCTACATCTCACAGTTTTTCCAACACGCATATGTAGGACCTGCATTTGCAGTGCAACATAGACTGTTGCCCGTAAAGCTGGAATAATTTTGTTTTCAGAAACATTCCTCTTTAATTCGCAATCATTTCATGAGAAGATGTCAAAAAAGTGCCTTACTAACTTTGTGGATGGATAATGGAAGTATGTGCACCGTGTCAGGTTAAATACAAGGAGAAATATGAGAAGGAGAAGGGCAAAGCCATGCTGGACTTTGAATCAGCCACATATGTGACTGCTAAGGAAGCCCAGCACATGCAGAGTCGGGTAAATACTTTTGTTGTCCACCCCTGTGATGCTGCAGGTGGCTACAGGTGCAGGTCTCCCTCCGGATCCTCGTGCTTGTATTGTATTACCTCCTGTTATTTATTCATATGCTTGTCCAATGTAAGGTTGTTGTTTATATTACACTTACAGAATGTGTCTGGAGTTCATAAAAACTTTTACACTTTGAAAGTCATTCAACTTCATCAAAGCTGTGGTCCATTATCTGTAGAGCTACAATATCTTGTGATTCATTTATTTATTTTTTTACTATTTCAATCTGAGTAATCATTACATCCTGTGTATTAACTACAATAACTAGTAGAAGCCAGTGTAAAATGTTTTGAAATGAGACTCACCCAGTTGCTTGTGTTTTGTTTCCTGATGATGTGACAGCTGGTAAAGTATCAGTCTGATCTAGTCTCATCTGTGGAGCGTCGAGTGGAGACAGATACCAAGGTCAAATACCTCCAGTTCATGTATTTATTCAGATAATTAATGTCTCTTAAGTCCTACATTATGCACACAGACTCAAATATAGAATGAAATGTGCAGAAATGAGTCACTACAGAGAAAATGGTGCAAACAAAGATGAGGTAACTGCACTGTGACCAACACTGCTTGCATGTACTTGTCTGAGCTTTGTCTGTCCCTTGTCTTATCTTTGCGTACAATAGAAAGACTATAAGAAGGACTTTGAGGAGTACATGAGGGGAACGAACCTCTCAGGCTCGGAGGTCACCTCTGCCATGATTCATGTCAGACGTGCCACCAAAATAGCCAGTGAGGTAATTAAAGGACAACGCATCCCTTTAATCTCCCCCATTTACCTCACCCATTCTTTATAATCATACTAAGACACATTATGACCCTAGTCCCTTTTTTGTCACTGCTTTTCTTGATTTGATCTCACAAGTTTTTCCTTCCTTTTTGTTCTTTTGTAAGACCAGCTGTATAATGTAATTTTAGTTCTTGCGTGATTGACTACAGAAACATTTATCCACCTTGAATTTATCGCATGTTTTGCAGATTCTTTGTGCCATTTCTGAGTGCTGTTGAACTGTGCTGTGTCCTTCAACGTCTTCAAGTCTTTTTTTTTTTTTTTTTTTTTTTTCTTTTTTTTTTTTTTTCAAAAAAGAAAAAAAAAAAAAAGAAAAAAAAAACATCTTCAAGTCTTTATTTTACTATAAACCTCCTCTTTTTGCCTGTGTATTTGCACGAAAGAAAGACTTTTAGTCAAATACTGACTTGTGTGCTGGTTATGCTGATATTGTTTTTCATGTTTCATCAAATGCAATGTGTTTCAATTTGTGTTTTGTTAGGATTCTTGCCCATGTCATCAATATCTTCCTCTTCTGTTGAAAACTTTATTCAATATAACAATAGGAACGTCATCTTTAATTTGTCAGATTTAGTTTTTCAGGATATTTGGTGACTTTGAGCTTAAATGGCAAGCACCAGACCTTGCCCACTGTATTGTCTGTATGCCTTGGCCTGGCCTGGCCTGCCTGTGTGCCCTTCTCCGCAGTCTCTGTGTTTTTTTTCTGACGTGTAGAAAGAGTACAGGAAGGATCTAGAGGAGGGAGTGAAGGGTAAAGGGCTGACTGTACTGGAGGAAACTCCGGAGCTTTTGGGAGCAGAAAATGCCACTCAGATTCTCTGTGAGGTACGACTAACTGAGAGGTGATGGAAGCTGCATCACTCTCATCCCAGTGACCTCCCTTAATCCTGCTCTGGGTGAAGTTTCTTCCATCTCAACTATGCTTCATCCCCACACTAAAAACACTTCAGCATTTGCTTCACAACATCACTAATTTTCCAGCATCATCTGTGTTATAATACCTTTAAAATGTTATCATTGGCATACCTTAACTGTCACCCTCCCTTTTTAATGTTCCCAATATTTTGTTCTGTGCTTCATAGCTCATTAACAGTTTTATAAATCAGCTTTAAATATATTAAAAGACGAGTTTATGTTTGTAATTGTCTGATAAAAGATAACACAGTAATTTGGTGGATGTTGCTCTTTGATTTAAGTTTACTTAGTATATACTCAGCATGCCTTTGAGGTTGATTTTTAGAGACAAAAGAAGTGTGAAGGGTTGCTAAACGTTGTTTTCAGTGAACAAATCAAACCTGAGTTCTGCTGACCTGCTCTGGTCCCATAGTAGTATTAATCCTGCAGCCCCGTTCGACATGAATGAGGAGAAATCCTGTTGTCTCAAACATAGAAGTCTGTTCCCAACACATTTATGTGTTGCACTGTAGTAAAACAACTTTTCACTTTTCCAGAGAGAGTACAAGAAGGCGCTGGAGCATGAGATTAAAGGCAAGGGAATGTTGGCTTTGGCTCCAGACACCCCAGACTTCATGAGAGCCAGGAATGCCACCGACTTCCTCAGTCAGGTTTGCATCCTGTTATAATATTGTTTGATTGACGGCGTATTCTGAACTTTTTTCTTGCAAGCTTTTACCTGTCAAATCATAAATTTACAGGTTCGAAGAGTCCAGACAAAGAAACAAACTGTTTTATTTTCTGTCCATGTCTGACAGTGAAGATGAGCAAACCTTTGTATTTATAAGTCAAGTAGGTTACCGAGCCTTTGTTATTTGAGATGTTTTAAATGATAGATTTATGATTTTCCTCAGTCAGAGGTTCATATACGGTTGGTTATTATCTGGCAGAATCACCTTTCATCTGTTTGAAGTAAGTTGCAGATTTGTTTCTGGGATCGAGGTCACGGCTTTGTAGCCGCCATCATGATACCTTAACTTTGATTGACACCTTGCAACTAATTTGGAGGTATGTTTGGGGTCATTTTCCATTTGGAGGATTGATAACCTTTAACTTTTTGGCTGATGCCCTGAGATGTTACTTCATTATATCCACGTAATCTTTCCTTATGATGCTGTCAACTTTGTAAAATCCACCAGTTTCTGCTGCAGCAGGAGCCACAAAAACACGAAGCTCCCACCCTCATGTTTAGCAGCTACGATGGTGATCTGAGACCTGAAAGCTTTGCTCTCTTTCCATCCAAACATAAATACGATCATTCTGACTAAATACTTGAATTTATTCTCATTAGACCACAGGACATGTTTCCATAACTTCTGACCTTCGTCCCGAGTGCAGCTGCGATAACGATATTAACGATATTCTTGCTGGTTTCAGCACCTTCACGAGGTCTTTCGTTGCTCATTTCACACCAGAGTCGTTCATCTCTAGACACAGAAGACAACATCTTCTTGACTGGTCTGATGGCCATGTGCTGATGTGCTGTTCATACATTTGTATAATTAATTGAAGAGGTGAATGTGGCATCTTTAGATGTCTGGAAATTGTACCAAAACATGAACTTGAGAAGATCCACAGTTTTGTTCAGGATGTCCTCATTTATTTATTTAGATTTTAGCCGGATGTCTTTGTATTTGAATGTGTGCCCTTAAATACACTCACAAGTGCCTCAAATTATTTCAAATGATGCTCATCAGAAGCTTCTGATCCCAAAACATTATCAACCAGTAGATGTTTAATACATTACACAACTTAGTGTGTGTAACTTTCTGACTTTAAAGAAATAATAAAAACATATCAATGTTTTAAATTCTCTCTTGATTCTTTATTTATTACTAATAAAAAACAATTTTGTAATCCTTCATAGGAAAAGCCTCCTCAGCTTTATTGTCAGACGTGCAGAGAACCGGTTTTTTGTCTTCTGGTTGCAGCTGTAAACAAGGACCAGAATCAGTGCTGACTGACAGCTTTTGTTCCTCAGGTTAAGTACAAGCAAACAGCTGAGATGGACAGAGCGAGCTACACCACTGTCATGGACACCCCTGACATCATCCATGCTCAGCAGATGAAGAACATTGTCAGCCAGGTAGACGAAAGCATCTGGAATTAAAAATGTCCCTTTGCTTTTCATGCCTGTGGATGCATTTGAAAGTAGGTAACATGAATTTCTATTTTAGCTGAGTTTCTTCTCCGTTTGGTCTAAATCAGAAAAAGTACAAAGAGGAGGCTGAGAAGACCATGTCTCACTATGTCCCAGTCCTGGACACTCCAGAGATGCAGCGAGTCCGTGAGAACCAGAGGAACTTCAGCCTGTAAGTAAGAGAGATGGAGTAGTGGCGGGCAGCCTTTCCAGCTGAGGCCGAACCCGGACGATGGCTCGATGTCGTCTCTGTCTGCTGGAAAAACATGATGTTTTCTATGTTTTGTATTTATGACGTAATATTTTTAAGGTCTTTAATAACCCTTTTTTTTTTAAATCTTTTTTTACGTCTTTTCTTATTTTAACAGGCTCTCATTATTGCGGGAATTTTTATTTAATTTTTAACTTCTGCAGACATACAGCGTTTTAACTTCTGCAACTAATCCTTTCAAAAGTCTTTTGTAGTGTAACATTTGTACTTGTTGGTGCAGAGCTGGTGTTTAAAGTTGTGTTTGTTGGACTCTGCGTGCTTTTACATTATGTTTGTCTCATTCTAGTTGCTTTTTTCCTCCTTTCACCTGTTGTTGTTGTTCTGTGCTTACAGGGGAACATGAGGGGAACGAACCTCTCAGGCTCGGAGGTCACCTCTGCCATGATTCATGTCAGACGTGCCACCAAAATAGCCAGTGAGGTAATTAAAGGACAACGCATCCCTTTAATCTCCCCCATTTACCTCACCCATTCTTTATAATCATACTAAGACACATTATGACCCTAGTCCCTTTTTTGTCACTGCTTTTCTTGATTTGATCTCACAAGTTTTTCCTTCCTTTTTGTTCTTTTGTAAGACCAGCTGTATAATGTAATTTTAGTTCTTGCGTGATTGACTACAGAAACATTTATCCACCTTGAATTTATCGCATGTTTTGCAGATTCTTTGTGCCATTTCTGAGTGCTGTTGAACTGTGCTGTGTCCTTCAACGTCTTCAAGTCTTTTTTTTTTTTTCTTTTTTTTTTTTTTTCAAAAAACTCTGGCCCCAAACTCTTCCGGGCAAAACAAGAGGTCTGGCAGCAAGTTGAAGAAAAAACAAAAACAAAACAGGTGACGTTGTACCTAAAAGCTGCTGTGTTGGATTTTGCCCATCAAATGATGAACAAAATCCAACACGGCAATGTTACGTCTTTCAATCTGCAGAGAGGATGTAGATAAAAAACTATAGGACCTGGACAGTTGTTATGTATACACAACCTAAATGGTCATTGCTTCATCACTGTTAAGTCAAAAAGTAATAGTTTTTAAGTGATTTTCGCCGATAAGGATAAAGAGACTAACCCCACGCTGGAGGACCCTACGCCGGACTACATGAACCTGCTTGGCATGATCTTCAGCATGTGCGGACTGATGCTCAAGGTTACTTACATGCACATCTTCACACCCCCATATGCCCCTGCAGATATGGGGTAGATATGGGTCTATCCAAGCAGTCGATTGATGAGATTAAAGGTAAACCCACCTTAAATGAAGGGAAGAACGGCAGCTGCTGACTCCACAAAAATTATACAATAAACAAAGACGGGGCAATGTTATTCATCGGTGTATGGTTGCTTTTATCGACTTGTCTTTGATCAGCACAACATTTCCAGTTCAATTGTTTTTTGTATATTTCAGTCCTGTTAAGCTTCTATTCTTCTAGCAAGCTTCAGTTCTGACCTCTGTTCACATATGTCAGTGTAACTTGTGTGTGTCCCACAGCAGATGCTTATATGCAGGATATCATCACATGTTCATATTAGTTTGCTCTGGGACCTTCTGTAATCTTGTCAAGCCATCTACATCCCTGTAAACGTCAGTCATTGGTTTGTGTTTCAGCTGAAGTGGTGCGCCTGGATCGCAGTCTACTGTTCTTTCATCAGCTTTGCAAACTCCAGAATCTCAGAGGACACGAAACAGATGATGAGCAGCTTCATGTGAGTACTGAACAAAGATAATGTGTACCAATACATCCTTCATGTCTACGTGCAGGACAGACTGTTGGACGTAAGCTAAATATTGTTTAGGCTCAAACTGTTAACCGAGTAACCAGTGTTGTATTTCAGGACCTCTAGCCTGTTCTAGTGTTACGCCAGCCCTTGAGGGTTGTAAAGGAAAAAAGGATGAGAGAGCTGGAGGTTTTATATTATGTCTGTCTCTCTAGAAAGTGTGGACAAATTAGTCAAATTTTTTTGGTCTGTGTTTATGTCTTGTTTACTTGAAAAGTTTGCAGTATGCAGTTTTAGATCTGTAGGTCGGAGCTCACCTCTGGCTGCTGTGGAGACGTCAGACAAGCCAACTGTAATATCCAAAAGCTTTTAACTGTGCCACCTCTCTGGGGGACACATTTGCTTATAAAGGAGCACTAAAGCAGGGCCCACAGACAGATTTACAATGAGGAAAAACCTTCTTGTCCATTGTCTAGATGAGGTTGTATTAAAGACGAGCTAAATGCACTCATAGTTTAGTAACACAAAATGTTTGGCTCAGCAAATAATGTCAGATGACAAACTCAATACACCAGCTGTGTGTGTGTGTGTGTGCGTGTGTGTGTTTGTGCATGTGCATGCGTGTGTGTGCGTGCATGCGTGCGTGCGTGCGTGCTTGCGTGCGTGTGTGTGTGTGTGTGTGTGCGTGCGTGTGTGCGTGTGTGTGTGTGTGTGTGTGTGTGTGTGCGTGTGTGTGTGCGTGTGTGTGTGTGGAAGCTGGTTCAAGGCCAATTTTAGGACATTGGTCAATAGCCAAGGTATGATTCAAGTGTTTTACTTTTAAACAAAGGTCAGCGCCTATACAGGATAAACGGGCTGTGGAGCGTGTCATTGAGGTTATCGGGTGAATCTGTTCTCACACAAGTTTGGATCAATTTACTCAACAGAAGCTCTGAAAGATGGCATTTATTTTTATTATCAGTTTTGGATCATTTCAGTGAAGAAATGTCTTTAAAATGACTTACTTGACGTACCTTTTTATGCTTTCCAATAATATTGACCCCAAAACCTCATTCCAAACAAATGATTGATTAAAATTGGGTTTAACAAATGTTCAAATAATTCATCCTCTCAATATGACATGGAACTGATTATCTTGTTTGTGCTGTCTTCAGGCTGTCCATCTCAGCGGTTGTGATGTCTTACCTCTAGAACCCACAGCCAATGTCGCTGCCGTGGTAACCAAGAGCCTTCTTGGTTACCTTCTTGGTAATTTGCTTCTAAACAATATATCACTGCTGTGTTCACTTCAGTGTTTTGTGCGCGACGTTTTTCGTGGAGGGTTGTAAAAATATTGTGATTGCATAAGTGCTGAGATTTAATAGAAGTGATTTCTTGAGTGTTTAAGTTTTAAATGCATGAATCCAAAGAGATAACCAGTCTAATAAGTGCAATATTTCAGGGTAACCCTAACTCTACCCTAGTCTTCTTCAGAACAGGGTTGGATCATTTATGATATGAGATAAGAATAACAACATCATCTGCACCATATAACCTTCACTCAAAATTACATTAAATACAATCATGACAAAATAAAGATTTTGTAAAAATTGAACCATAAATAAACATTTATTAAAAGACCCAAGTCAAATATGCATCCATCATTTATACCCGCTCCTTCTCATCAGTCCTCCCTGACTTTGGAGGCAAAGTTAAGTTCTGATGTTGAATCACCTTGTTGTCGTCCAAAATCCTCCCCAGATTAGTTAAATTTTTTTTTTTTTTTCATGATTATTCTTGTCAGTGTGGACATCGTGCATACATGTATGCATGTATGCACGATGTCCACCGAAATTGGACCTCTGTGGACAACTTAATATGTCACACAGTGAACCGTAGAGCTCCAAATGTGCGGCTAAAAGGCGAAAACTCTCCATCACATGCAGGCTGTTAATGAATTATTAGTCAAATGTCAAAATACCTTTGTAAGATACAAGAAACAATACAGCTAAATATTTAACAGTAGATTTATTTAAACACCAGTTATTAACATTATTAATAACTGCAAACCCAAGCAACAACTTTTCATCAGATGTCAGACGTCCTTTCTTCTCCTCGGCATTGATCCGGACTTGTGACGGGCGCAGAAAACACACATCTCTCAGGCTGCATGAGAAGGTGTTTCTTCTTTTCTTTTTGTTACTGTTTAATAAATAAAAAATTTATTGGATATTGATTAAGATTTATAAATGATTGTGGGGAATTTAGATTTTCCAATGAACCTAAATACTTGTTTTTTTGGGGATGCGGGAGGAACTCGGAGCGTCCCGGAGTAAACCCTTACAGCATGGGGAGAACAGCTAACTCCACACAGAAACAGACACACAGGTGGAGGTGCTTCTGTGAGGCTGCAGTGCTAATCACTGCAACCTCCATGCTGCCCTTTTTTTTTTGGATCTTGGTGTGGATTTATGTGGGTGTGTGGGGGGTTGGGGGTCGGGGTGGGGATGAAGTAGATGCTGGGAAAAAAAGGGAAGCTACTGGTCTGAATGTTTGCATTTGAAGAGCCTTGAAAAGAACCCCCTCTTTTTCTTTCTTGCAGTCAGCTCCTGGAACTCTCTTTCCTTCTCCTCCAGGATTTTCTCTTCCTCGTGCAACTTTTTCATCCCCTCTTCTAAACTGTTCCTCTCTTGTATCATTTCATTCTGCTCGTTCACCAGTCTGTTTCTGTCCTCATCCAGTTGTTTGTTTTTGTTCTGCAGTCTTTTGTTCATTTCACTGATTCTCTCTTCCTCCTGCTTTAAGTCATTCTTTTTCTTCTCTATTCCATCCATCTCATTCTGAACTTGCAGTTTCTTCTCCTCCAATGTTGCCATTTGTTGGGTGCACTGCAGCAGCAGCTTTCCCATCTTTGTTTGGACTTCTTGAAAGTCTTTCTTGATTTTAATCTTTGTATCACTGATTTCAGTTTTC
The DNA here is from genome assembly GCA_014839995.1 of Xenentodon cancila. NCBI lineage: Eukaryota > Metazoa > Chordata > Actinopteri > Beloniformes > Belonidae > Xenentodon > Xenentodon cancila. Next base: position 19,912,107 of record CM026198.1, on the reverse strand, counting down.
TCTCGCTCTAATTTCTCCCTCTCCTTTTCCAATTGTTTCCTGTCATCCCCCAGATTTTTCTCCTGCTGCTGCAGACTTTGCTTTTCTAATGTTAATTCTTCCTTCATTTCCTCCACTTGTACCTTTGATTGCTCCATTACAGATTCCTCCATTTTCAAGGATTTCCTCACATCATCCAGATGTTTCAATGTCGTCTCTAAAACAAGGAACTGCTGCTGTAGATTTCCCTTCTCTGCCTCAATCTCTTTAAGGTTTTCCTCCATTCTGATTTTGACGTCACACATTTGTAATTCTTCGGCCTCTAAATTTTTCCAACCCTCTTCAAGTTGTTTGCTATTATCTTGTAAAGTGTTTTTTTCCTGCAGCATCTTTTCCTTCTCTGCCTGAAGGTCTTTCAGGTTTTCCTCCATTTTCATCTTTAACTCATTGTTTTCTTCTTTCTCCAGCTGCAGTTTTCCTCTCTCCTCTTCTAACAGTTTCCTGTCATTTTCCAGATTTTCCATCCGTTGCTGTAGACTTTTCCTAATTTCCTCGACTTTACCTTTAGATTGCTCCATTATAGCTTTCTCTATTTCATTGGTTTTCTTCACCTCTTCCCGTTGTTTCTTTTCCTCCTCCAGCTCTTTACGGTCTTCCTCCAGTTTTAATTTGATGTAACAGACTTTTCTTTGCTCCAGTTCCAGTTTTTTCCAGTCCTCTTTTAGTTGTTTCTTTTCTTCCTCTATACCTTTCACCTCCTGGTGCAGCATTTCAGTCTCTCTCTGATGTTCCTCCTTTGCTTTGACAAATTTGTCTTTCTCACTGTCCAGTCGTTTCTTCTGCTCCATCAAATCACTTTTCTGTCTCTCATTTTCTTGTTTTATTTGTTCAATATCTCTTTTTGTGTCTTCCAGTATCTTATTTTGTTCTTTCTCTAATTTGATGATCTGCTGCAGCATCTTTTCCCTCACTGTCTGAAGCTCTTTCAGGTTTTCCTCCATTTTATTCTTTAGCTCATTGTTTTCTGCTTTCTCCAGCTGCAGTTTTCCTCTCTCCTCCTCCAGCTGTTTCCTTTCATGTTCCAGGTTTTTCTTTTGTTGCTGCAGAATTTTGTTAATTTCCTCAACTTTACCTTTGGATTGCTCCATTATAGCTTTCTCTGTTCTATTGGTTTTCTTCACCTCTTCACATCGTTTCTTTACCTCCTTGATGTGTTCCTCTCTATTCTTAGTAAAAAATTGGTTTTCATCATAAGGGTTGCACACTGCCATTACTCTTTGTGCACCCCTCACATAAAGGTAATTATTTTTTACAGGAATGTGTTTCATCGTAATGAAATCATGATTAAGAGCTTCAGCTGGTGTAATTCGGTTTTTTGGATTAACTGCTAACATCTCCTTAAGTAGCTTGATAAATTCACATGTGTCTTCATAGACAGCAGGGTCCATTTTTCCTGGCTGCATAGCCATTAGGGAATCCAGAGAACAGAAATCAGCTGAAATATCCCGATGCACCTCAACATCCTCTCCTGTTTGCATTGAGTATTGTTCACTGGATTTCAGTCTCCATATACGGTGAGGAGAGTCCTGGATCAGATTAAAAAAGCGATCTGTATTCAGAGCAGTATCCAGGAATTCATTATCAGGCTTGCCATTCAGTTGCACAATCATTCTCGCTGCTTCATATTCACTTGCATATGGATATAAGTGCCTTCCAAGGAACAAGAATGCCAATACACAGCCAAGGGTCCACATATCCACACCTTCATCCAAGGTTGGATGGTGGAACAGGACCTCTGGAGCTCTGTAACACAAGTTTTGGATAATGCCTTTCTTCCACAAATTAGGTGCCTCAGTGGCAAGACCAAAATCTATCAGTTTAGCCTTAAAGGGCTGTGACTGATGGTTGACCAGCATTATGTTGTCTGGTTTGATATCAGCATGAACCAAATTGATGCTCTTCAGGGCATTCAGAGCCACCAGCATCTGCTGAGCAATTGCTCGAATTTCAAAAATATGTAAAGGAGCAAAATTCCTTCTGGCCATGAAATCGAATAAACTTACGTCCAACAATTCAAAGGCCAGACAGAAATTGTTCTTATACATAAAACATTCAGTAAATTTGAGCAAATTGTTTTTGTCAGGGTCAAGCTTTCTGACTTTTTCCAGTTCCTTAGCCTCTCTTTCACCTCCTTTGATATAATCCTTTCTCAAGACTTTGACTGCCACACGTTCATTTGTCTTCAGATTTTTACACCTTGCCACTTTTCCAAAAGACCCCTCGCCCAGAAAGGCTTCGATGGAGTAATCAGAAGAGGGACCAGGAAGAACTTCGTTGAGCTGTACGTTAAAAACTTTGTTTGAAGATGTGGTCATTTTTGAAAGTGTTATATAATGTATTTATATAGCGTCAATTTCAAAACAAATAATCTCTGTACACCTTTAAAGGCTGGTTTTCACCACAAAACGATCGCTCTGTCTCACCCGTTCACCAAACAGTGTTGACTGTTGCCCCGGACAGTTCCAGGCAGTATATATACACCACCCGCATTTACGTCACAGTGGAATGGAACGAATGGAATGAGACCAAAAATCATAACACTACCTGCGTCATCACGCGCACGCGTGGTAATGCGCACTTCCCTCACGCGTGTGTTTTGGTGTTGTTTTTTGTGTTTAATAAACTTCGTTTAAAAAAAAACAAACAACAAAAAAAAAAAAATTCTCTCACGCGTGTGTTTTGGTGTTCCCTCACGCGTCACGTGTTTGTTATCCAGAGTTAAAATCCAGAAGTTGGTCAATCACGTCATCGTCGAATTTGACTGGGGGGTGGGGGTGGGCTGTTACGCGGTGACCGGGCCGCCGAGGGAGCCCCGGGACTGGGGAAGGACACACGCAGAACCCGCTGAAAGCAAAACTTACACGTATTTGGGCACAACTCACACACTCAGCTCTGCTGCTCATCCCACAAATGAATGTTCCTTACAAATGTGTTACCATTTAAAACGGACATAAATAGGCTTTCCAACGGCATAAGATGTATTACCAAGAAACATTGTTACAACAACAAAATAATCTAGCAAACACAAATTTCCTTGCTTTTTCTGCTAAGTTTATATTCATTTTGCTATCATTTTGTGGCAATGTCATTATAGAAGCTTTTCTTTTTATCACCAAAAAGTCAAAAACATCTGTTCTGTTGTAAAATAACAGTAAGGTCTCTGTGCACTTTCACCTCACACCAGTTAACTACATGTCAGGGGGATCATATTCTGAAATTCAGACTTCACAATCTTAATATGATTAAACAATAACCCAATAAACATGTGTAAAAAATTGAGATGAAGCACCTTAGGGCTTATTTGAAATGCCTTCCTCCCTCACTTTAAACAGCACCTTTTCTTAACTGTAGTGACGTTATATCTGCAACACACAGACTTCGTTTTGTCCTCCTGCAGTTTCTTATTTGGTAAAGCCACTGACTCTGACACATTCAGACAACCCCACCATCAACTGCTTGCGTGTCGGTGCTGATTACACACAAGAAGCTGGGAAGTCAGCTGGATGTGAGACTGATTTAGTAGCATATAACTCATGTCCCTCCAGACCTGGCTCCACTGCAGCCGTGCCAAGTGAGCACTGGAGCTGTTCGGCCTGATGCCACTTTTAACAAACTCTACCAGATTTTTTTCCTGACATTGTCCCGACTCAGACTGCTAACTGACTCATTGTTTTGCAAGCATTCAAACAGCCTTAATTTCCCCACTAATTGCTGCTTCCATTTTGTGAGTCACAGTCACGCATTTGTTGTTGATTGCTGTCAGTGGAAATGTCACATGTATAACAAACCCAACATCCTGTAAAATGTGGATATTAAAAACTGTATTTGTTTGCTGAATGAAGGTCTTAAGTTCAATGATGGGCTGCGCGCGATTTTAAATTAAATTTGATTCCATCAGTCTGCTAAATCTGCGTAGTGAGAGTGAGGGGAAGCTGCTGGGAAACACACCTTTACCTTCACCTGACACTAGAGGGCAGAATAACATCACAATTTTATTCAACTCTTACTCAGAAACAGGAGTCGTAGTCTTCTGTTGACAGTTAAAGAAAACCTACAGCATTGATGTGTTTAGTTTAAATCTTGAAACGGTTCCTAATTCTTTGTTTTTTTATTTAAAATATTTTTACATGTTTTCTGGTAGAAGGAGATATGTCACAATTTGCATTTAATTTCTCTTAAAACCTCTAATTTTTAAAACAATGTAAATTTAAAATAATTGGACTACAAAAGTATATACTGGTTTAATTTTTTTATAGAAATATCAGTACTTCTTTTTTGCTTTGCAGCCAAGTACCACTGTAACTACAGGACATGGATCCTAGAAGTTATCTTCTATGTCACTGCAAAAACCTACACTACATGTCACATCTGTTGTGTAATGCATGCCATTTACAGCCGCATTTTCAAGAACTAAGTTTTACCCCAATTCCAAAAAAGTTGCAATGCTATATAAAATGTAAATTAAAACAGTAATAGTTTGCAAATCTCATAAAGCCACATTTGACTCTGCAAACACATAAACAGCATATCAATGCAGAAACTGAGACATTTTTGCCAGTTTGCTGAAAGTATGAACTCATTTTGAATTTGATGGCAGCAACACATCTCAAAAAAGTTGAAACAGGCCAACAAAACACTGGATAAGTAAATAATTATGCAACGAAGAAGCCATTATGGGAACATGATCCAGAAACGCTGCTCTCTTCTCTGGGCCAAAGCCCATTTAAATGCTATGAGGTAAAATGGAAAGTGTTCAATGGCCAGATGAATCAAAATTTTAAATTTTATTTGGAAACCATAGATGGTGTGACCTGTGGTTTACAGAGAAGATGAACCATCCAGCTTTAGCGAGTATGACATCAGCACCTTACACATCTGGAAAGGCACCAACAGTGCTGAAAAGAAAATAGAGGTTTTAGAGCAACACAAGTATTGTTTTTGGTTTTTTTTTTCGCCCCAACTCTGGGTCAAAGTATCTTTGCAGAAGACGGTCAACCCCACATTGCCCCTGATGGATCTGTTGGTGTGTATGCTTAAAACAAAATGAGTAAATGCAAGAGATTGCAGTGTGAATGTGTAAAAGAGTGTATGCAACTTTTAGTGAAAAAACACTTGACACATCATAATCCTTTATCCATCCATAATCCATTAATAACAACATAACTGGGTTGCTCCTATGAGGACCAGACTTGCGTGTTATATTAAAGACCTTTTGCAGCCTCACGTCCCCAGCAGGTCCCTGAGATCACGTGATCAGGGTCTGCTTGTTGTGAAGTAAACACGGCTGAAAACTGAAGGTGACAGAGCCTTTGCAGCAGTGACCCCCTCCCCTGGAAAAGAAAAAAGAAATCTACTTTATGACATAACTGATCTGCATGAGAAAGGTGAAGGGAACACAGGAGTAAAGAAAGAAGGAGAGGGGCCAGAAACAAAAAGGACCGCAACTGGGAGAGGACACAGAGAGGGAGTGCGTGTGCATGAGAAGTGAATGCACTGCACAAAACGTCCTGCAAAGACCAGGCAACCAAACGGGAAAAAATTTAAATGCTGCCGTAGCTTTTTCACTTTTCCCGTTGACAGCTCAGTATTTGGCGCCGCACAACATTATCGGATTCACTTTTCTCCTTCTGTGACACTGACCGCTGCCGTCCGGAGGACATCACTTCAGTCGGGATGTTCTTGCTGTGACCATGGAGTTTTCCTGTCCTCCGGCCGTGAACGCGTCAGTGCTTGTCCTCCGCCGACCGAGTCCTTCCAGTGCCGCTGACTGGTTTCCAGCCGCCTCCGAGCCGCAGCTGAGCGGGTCTGGACCACCGGAGAGCCGGTGGGCGGATCTGGAGCCCGAGGAGCCGCTGGTAGAAGATTCCCAGGAGTGGGGAGCACCTGGCAGCCAGGTAGGACTGCCTGCATCAAATCTGCGGTTTTCATTGTACTTATGGGTTTTGCTGATCAAAACCCATAAGTACAATGAAAAATAGGGACCAGGTTAAAAAAAAAATACCTGAAATGTCAAAGATCTTTGAATTGCAATCATATATGACAAGGAAAAACACTCCTCTGCTAACCCCCCCACCTGTTCGCTTCTCTTTTCATTCCCCCTCCTTTTCCGACTTCTCCCTCTCCTCCAGCTCCTTGCTGTCCCCCCTCTATCAGGACCATGGCAACTCGGTGGCGTGGCCTCAGACTTCGCCCTGCTCCTCGTCCTCTCAGGGCCTCCACCGGCCGTTGCGCTGCCACCCTCCACCTATCAGTGGGAGCAGTGTGGGCCCCAACCCTACATACTATCATACTGTATATGATGTCCAGGTGGAGCAGTACAGTGAAATACCCTTCTCTGGTGGGGGGAGCGGCTGTGAGGACCACTACGGCCAGGGCTCCATGTCCCTCGTTACTAACAGCAATGACCCAACGGTTCCACTCATCCGCCGGAGAGGAGGGACAGTGGATTACCGCGATGTCATCCTGGCCCATAAGGCACATAAGATGCACAACACACCACCGGCCAAGAGGAAGCAGTGGGAGTGAGTACAGTCCACTTATCGGCATCACAGTTTAACATTTAAAATCTCCTGCTGCTGTTTCACCATGTGGATTCAAAACCAGAGTGCTCACTGTGTCATCCAGTTTTACACTAATCATTATCTGAATTGTCAGATTTTAGAGAAAAGTTTGGAGATTAATGATCTGTGGAGGTAAAAGCAATCTTCTCCACCTTTTTTTATGTAACTGGCTTATGGGAACTTTAAATGACACAGAAGTGGGATGTTATGTTCGGTAAACATTTTAAGCTTCAATAGTGATGTATTGCATTGCTAAATTCAATTCTGGGTCCACTAAGTTGCTTTGCAAGCGTAGCTTCGGGTGGATAATATCTCAGATTTTCAAGTTTCAGTGTAAGCACCAGACAGTCGAATCACCTGACTGCCTGGGTGTCTAATCTATGAATTTGGCTGAACTTCCAAACATCAGGCTGCCTGACATCAAGCATGAAAGCATCTCATCTGTGTGAATTAGCCAGTAATGAGCTTTATCCTCTACATAAAGGTGTGCTCTTCATTTATCCTCATTCATTCCTCTTTTCACATTTGCATAATGACATAACTACCTTCCATACCTCATAATAATCCATATATATATATATATATATATATATATATATATATATATATATATATATATATATATATATATATATATATATATATATATATCCTGGTGAAAAAGTGCAGGTAACCACTTTGACCTCTTCTAAAAAAATCTGTGGTTTTCTGGATCACACAGCCTCTTTTCTCAATCTTCATGTGTTTTACCTTGCGTTCCTTTCGACTCCCAGCTCCTCCACCGACATCCCTACTCTGTTTTTACTATTCACTTTCCTGAGCAAATCAAACATAGACTATGACATGACTGTCGGCTTGTGGTGTTGTTCGGCATACTTCTCTCTTATGCACAAATCAACAACAAAATCGCATAACTTGTGGATTTGTAGTCTTGATGTTGAGGTCTTTGATACAGTCATATATTTTGGACCTTAAATCTGAACGTGACTGTGGTCAGCCTCCAGAATCTCCATGACAACAACTGTTGCACTATGCTTGTGAAGTCAGGAGTTTAGGACAAAGTGCCTGCTAGCAGTGTGAATGATTGGATGATAGATGCAGGAGTTGTTCTGTGTTTCACCCACTGTGGCATGTTTCAATCTTTTATAATATAATAGTGTAAAAGTGTAAAATGTTAGTTATTATTGACAGTTTTCACATTTTATTCTGCAACATATCAAAGTGAAGTGACGGTGCAGAGATGCAGTACAATCAAATAATAAATACAATAAAATAAAAGGTCTACAACAGTCCTCTGCATCTTTTCGGGTGGACTGCTTCCTGATGCCATGAGATTAAAGAAAGGTTGGAAGTGTTTAAGGACTGATCACGCTCTGTCACAGCTGTGATTTAGGTCTTCAGTAGTGAAACTGCAGCTGTCCTAGAAACGGTCCATAAAACCGTTTGGTATTTATGCAGAAGCGTACAGCATTTACTGGAAGAAAAATTTACTTTTGACAACAAATGAAGCACTGACACTCCTTCAAGAATATTTTCAATCAATTTCAACTAATTATTGGCTCTCAGAGTCATTTTTCTCAGTTAGGAACATCCTGAGTCTAAAAAAACCTCAGAACTATTTAACTGTACTCGTGCACATATCTGATTTTATATTATCCAAAGACACTTTTATACTTTATCAGACCACTAGTTGTCAGTAGACAAATAAACACATAAACTCCATGCAGCGCTTAAAAGCTGGCAATTTAGAGTGTTTAGTTTTATAAAGAAGGCTACCTGAGTAATGAAGAAAAGAGAGCGAGAGATAATTATATACAGTAATTTTCAAGCCATGAAAAAGTCATGACACTGAATAAAATTATTGTTAACAGGAAATTCCAATCCAATAATGTACAATATTATTAATGACTGCAGAAATATGGTATTTATTTGTGTTGTTTAAAGTTAACTTAATCAAGTTTTGTTATTATTGTTGTGGTTTGTAAGCAGGAATTTCTTATGTTATTGTTCAAGAAATGATGGTGCATTAGTTGTATAAGCCTATGGACGTTTGATCCCTTAAAAAAAGGAACCCTGACATATATTCTGCCCTTCCTGACACAACCCTCCCCATTCTTCCAGGTTTGGGATTGGCAGTACGCATGACTGGGGTATTGGGGGCCATGTGGGTTCAGTGTCTCACCGAGGGCTCCACTTGATGCCATTTGTGATATTTTTGGATTGTTTGTTGTTGTTATTTTTTTAATAAATGGGAGAAAACTGGAACAAATCGAGAAAAGTGCATTGTCATACAGAGACATGAATAACCCAGCAAAGATTTGATCCAACAACTTTATTTGTTGTGATGGGACAGCTCCAACATCACAAAGCCATGCAGCCTAGAAGCTGAACAGAAAATCAACCATATTAAGGTATAAAGTGGTACGCTTCTATAGAAGACAAAAACACCAACAATGACAAGTTATTCTACCTTATTCCATTATAACATTATTATATTATAAGTCATTTCTTCTTCTGAGATAGCGGGGGGATGTTTTTTGGATGAAACTGGTAAGAACTGGAACAGTTCTCCTGAGCTGGAGGTCTGGGCCGAAGGAGCGCTCTGTGTGAGGGTCGACAACTCCCGGTCCATTTCCTTTACTGAGCTGGAGGTCTTAGTGGGAGGATTGTTCTTTGAAGGAACTGATATTTTCCAGTATGTTTCTTCTGAGCTGGACGACTTGGTCAAAAGAGCAGTCGTTGAAGGGAGTGATACTTCCCAGTCCATTTCTTCTTCTTCTTCTGAGCAGGAGGTCTTATTAGAAGAAACGTTCTCCCTAGTAAGAACATAGTTTGGTTTTGCTGAGGCCGTTTCATCTTTCATCGTCTTACTTTCTGAAGAAGTGACCTCAGTTGTAGGACATTAAGTGGCAATACTTGGTATCGCTGATGTGTCATCTTTTGTCCTCTTACTCGCTGAACAAGACATCTCCGCAGCAGGAACATACTTAGGGATGCTTGCTGTTACCAAGTTCTTTTTCTCTTTGATCTTCATCTTTCTCTGTGGAAAGAGTCCGCTACAGTGATTTGAGAGACCCATGATTCATGATGATTTATTCATGTTTTGGAATAATAGAGAAGAAATGAAGCCGCGTAGATGATATAAAAACACCAGCAATGCTTTGACTTTAAGGTCGTCACCATGATTTCATGGAAGCAAATGCTTTAACTGAAGCTGAATTCCTGATCAGCCGCCGAATGCAAATCCTCTATTTAATAAAAGACAGAAGCAAGAAAAAAAAAGTAAACTTCTGCTCCTGAACTGAACAAGAACTGAACAAACCTTTCTTTTGCCTTGCAGACCTTTTGCAGAAATCTGCAGCCAGGCGTCAAACACAGGTGGCTGATGTTTAACTTTCTGAGGGTTTTTTTGTATTTGTGGAAGTTAATTTCTGTTTTTGGCGTCTCAAAAAAAAACAAAAAACAAATTGTAATGTTTTCAGCAGGAACAGATGCCTCAACAAACCAACGAAAACGCAAACGAGTCCAGGAGAGCAGCCGGGTTCCTGCCTCCTCTGAGCTGGGAATATCCACCAATCAGATTCCAGTAATGGTACGAAGAACTGCGCTGCATTTATTAATGTGAAGAAGAATAATTGAAGGTTGTTTTGTTTTTTAACTATTACTGTTAGTATTATTGGTTATAATCATATTGTATTTCCTGCAGTTAGAATTAAATAAAGAATATATGTCAACACAAGATTAAAACACTGAAACGCTGAGCAAAAACTAAAGTTCAAACTAGTGTGAAGGTGCTGCGCACGTGTGCAGCAACGTGACCGAGGTTCCTGTCGTTTCCTTGTGTCCCGCAGCAGTGGCCCGTGTACATGGTGGACTACAGCGGCGTCAACGTGCAGGTTCCTGGGAAAGTCCATTACTGAAGGACCAACCCGGTCTGCTGCAAAGGGATGGTAACGAGGGCTCCGTCGATACTCAAGAGCCTCCCTCAAAAGACAGCAAGACTTTTCCGAGTGTGCTGAGGCTCGACGCTCTCTCCAGAAGGACTTCAGAGAGCTGCAGTTTGGCCTCCAGCTGTGAACGATGTCCTGACTGCAGAGGAGCAGAATGTATGTGGATCAAAATGTTGCAGGGCAAACGTGTTTTCTGTCTCCTGCCTCCACTGAGTGCAGACAGGACGGCTGTCAGGTTTTGTTTTTGTTTTTTCTCAAGCTGATCATGACCTCACTGGAGTCACGTTGTTGAGTTTTGCTTTTATAAAGTGTCCATCCACTGAGTCATGTTTTTAGATTCAGCATTTGGCTGCAATGTATAACTGACAAATGTCTTTGATAATGATCTGGTTCCATATTATTCACATATTTGTACCTTTTATTTATTATATTTATTGAAATATAACGTAATGTGCAGGGATGTAAAATATCTGATTCTGTTCTTCAGCTCTTTGAGGAACTATCGGCACACTGACGGACGCTACAAGCCAGCGAGTCTCCAGGTAACCGTTGAAATCAGATTGAACAGCAGCTTCCACGTGTCTCATCGAGGTGGTTTTGTTGACTGACATATGAATTCAAGGACTCACGTTTGGGGGAAATCTCTGCTGAGCTGTCAGCAGGAGCTACATGCAGTAAAAACCTGTCTTGTTTTATGTTAACGCCGCATTAACATGTAAATATCACGTCATTCAACGTCAGCCTGAATGTAACACGGAAAGAAAAGAATGGTATGTTAATCCGCCAGGAGTTTTCAGGACTTGGTCTTAAAGAGACTCAGATGTTGCAGCCGTTTATGTCAACATATCATTTTTAACTCTGTAAGAGAACTTTTGATCTCTGTTAAATAGGTACGTTGCTCTGAAAAAGCCTGTTTTCTGTTCCCAGCGGGAGGTTTCATCATATCCCTCCTGCACCTTTCAGACAAGCGTGAAGCGTGGGGGGAAAAAAAAAAAAAAAAAAAAGACAAGCGTGACATTGACATCTAAAGCAATGGTCATAAAAGTTTTTTGTTCTTTAAGCATGTGTAAAGTCTCTTAAAGGTAACATTTTTTTTGCCTCCTTAAATGAGATTTTGCTAATATTTCTCCTTGTGCATCATTTGTGCAGAATCCTAAAGTGTCCATCAGTGTTTATTACTGTTAATTTAAATTCCTGTCTCCTCATTCTGAAGCTTCCTCAAAGCTTCTGTCTGCGCCCAGATTGGGTTTTGCGTCCTTGGCGTCCGTATGGGTCCGTCGTGCTCCCTCACACAGACCTGTCGCTCCTGTCAGCTGTTTTGCAGATGTTGCAGAACTTTTTCTTTCCTCGGCCACAAGAGCTTCTGCTTTTTTAGTACTCGTCTGTCCTCCAACGCCCTCTTTCTTTCACCTCTTTTAATAGCGACAGGTAAAATTACGGGGTTTATTACTGAAATTACAGACACTCAGCTGCTGTTGCATTTTGCAATAGTTGTTATAAACTTTAGGTTGAAAAAAGATCAACAGTAGGGAAAAGATGAGCCCAAAAGTAGAATAAACATGAGCAAATTAAAGTTGGAAATAGAAATCAGTGACCTTTGGAGAAGATGTGTTAGATACCTGGTATCCAGCTCACACCAAACCAGTTCCATCATGTAAATTGTTCTGTTGTAATGATCCCAGCAGATCTGGATCCACATGACACGTCACATTACAGCCACTAAACGGATGCTCAGTGGACTGATCTGCATTCATTTTTGATGTGTTTTATCAGACTAAACACTTTCAATTACAGTCTTCCCTGAACCATGAAGTCACTTTTTAGAACAACAATTTGATCTTTGTGGTTAATTCTTGTCTACTTTCATACTCACCATGTTTATCCTCACAAATCAGACAAAAGCTTTTAGATAAAGAATTGATTCATTCCTTCACTAATCTGCCTGGACTTCATGAGGTTGATAAGCTTGCACAAATAAATAATAATATATTGTATAAATACAATAACAAAATTCATGTCATTATCTATATTCGTCCTTGAGAACAATAAAGGTGTTTAATATCTTTCAAAAGTGGTATTTACGTGAGAACTAAGCAAGCCAGGTGTCAGACCACAGTCCCTTTTAATAGTGGATCATACATAAAAATGACCACTTTCATTTTATTTTAAATTAATGCAACTATAGCCAAATTATAAACATTATCTTGCATTTTTGCCTCATCTAAAAGTCGCCCACTTGAAATATGCAATGGAATGTATCATCCAGCAGAGGGCGACAAAAAACCAACAGTCAGGTTTTCACTGTTTCTCTGTTGCTCAGTTGGTGGACTGTTGGACCTTCGCTCTGGGGGTCTGGTATTCAAGTTCCTGGTCCCCGTGCTTACAGAGTTTCTTCAGGACGGCATCCGGCATAAAACCTGTCTCAAATCAACGTACAGACTGTGCTGTTCTGCTGTGGCAACCAGTCTGCTTTGAGGGACCGAACCAACAGGTCAACTTTCTCTGTGACAACCAGGCACCTGTCTAGGGTGTCCTCCCCTTCTCTACCTGTAGTAGGTTTCCAACAGCCTGACAAGGATGAGGCAAACATAGAGATGGATAGACAAAGTGGTATATTTAGTCATTTTTGTGAAACAAAAGTATCGTTATCAAGTCAGTCAATTTGATGATGATCAAAATAGATTAAAGGCTATCATGACTTACACAAGCAGGTTTTAAGAAACAAAGCAAGGCCATAGAAAAAAATAACTTAATGTCATATTTAGCCTCTTGCAATCTTTTGTTAAAAAATAAATGCTTTGCAACCAGTAAGGCCTCAAATTTGAGATGTTTTAGTAAAGTGCAGCAAAAGTTAATTCTGTTATTTGTCTCAGCTGTTAATAAAGGATAATGAAATCTTTTTCATTTACAGCCTGTAATGAGTCGGAATAGGCTCCGGCAGACCCCCGTGACCCTGCAAAGGATAAAACGAGTATGGAAAATGGATGGATGATCAGTATTAAAGTATACATTTTTATTATTGATGCTCCATAACTTAGCATTCCCACATGCCATATTAAATTGCAATTTACTGCTTCTTTGCATCTGCTAATCAACATTTTGTAAGCACATGTAAATCGCAGATGGAAGATGCACCATATAAAATCTCGCCATGGGGACCACATTCGGTTGGGCTGGCTCTGAGAAAGACCGCAGAGTTATCTGGGATAGAGGTGGTCTCAGATAGAAAATCAGATGGAGGGCATCTTAGATGAACGACAACATGACATAACCCGTTATTGTGTGTGCGAGCATTGTCAGCAAAAAAGTCCTTTAGGAATCTGGTTATTAACTTTAACATTTATCAATCTAGCTGATGTCTGTAGAGTCTGAGTCTGACTGATGGATGGCAACAATTTCTTCTACAAGATCACTGCTGATGTCTTTTCTCCTTGGCACTGTGTTAACACATTTTTTGAAGCTCCAGACCAGCAAACTGTCAAAGCATCTACTTGTATAGAGGTGCTCAAACTTGCTTTTACAAAATAATAAAGTTCATTTGGTTAGCAGAACATCCCTGCTACTTACCAAACTTAAAAAGAGTTTTTTTTTAGTTTTTTTTTTAATGCCTGTAGACGTTACTGCAACCCTATCCTGCACCGGGATGGCGTGCCAAGAGTTTTTACATTTACATCAAATGAGATGGAGATTGACATTTCCTTAGAATACTTCTGAAAAAAAACTCCTTGTAACAGTTGACTATTGTTGAAAACACCTAAGTACCTCAGGACGGGACTATCAGGCTTTCCTGACTGCTGCGGGTTCATGATTCCAAAACGTCAGAGAGCAAACACTCATAGCTGCGAAACCCGTCATTAAGGCAAAAGAAAGGGAATTATGTAATCAAGTCTTCGTCACAGACAACAGTGACGTTTCCTTCTATGTTGACCTGTCAGTGATTCTACTTTTATTCCACACAATTAAACAAATGTTACGCTTCACACTGTTTATCGTCAGTTCTTTAAAAAATACCCTCATGGAGGCAGAATCTGTGACAGCCATGAACAACTAATTGACACTTGGACAGCCTGCGAGGAAATGAAGTTGATCTGCATCTTACTGATGTCATTAATACCATCCCATACAGTGCAGGTATTAACTGAGGCTCAAATGAATAGGCAGACTTGTGCACCCAGCTCTACATGTGAACCTGATATTGGTGTCGAAGGCTTAAAGAGAAACAACTCTCAGGTGTCCACTTGCATTTTCTCCTCAAGTATTAGTGATCTTCGGAGGCTGAATATCTGTACGAGGATTATTGTTTAACTGTAACAGTGACCTCTGACTAACTAAATAACACCAACTTTAGATCAAAATGTTGTCTTTTGAAAATGATTACCAGTAGAAATGAAATTAAATTGTGCTTTATATGATCTAAACATTGTTTCTTTCACAGAACTAAAATGCACACGACAACTATTCTTTTCTAAGATTTTGGACACCACAATGGCAACTAGACTAGATTTTAGATTAATGTTAGGAAAGCTGGGCTGGCCAAAAATACAGTCATACAACGACGCCAAACCTGCAGAACAGAACTTTTGTGTTGTCCATATTTTGCACATTAAAGATGAGCAGCGTTTAGACTTTGACCATCAACGTCTTTGTCTGTTTGGAGACAAAAGTGACCATTTGGACAAGAAGGTAGACCTGGAGAGAAACTTGAAATACTATTGGAGAAAAATACTGTATATATTTCTGACCACAGTTATCAAGTGAATCATGTGGACATTTTGAGAAGGGTCACAAGCTCATTAATCAGAGAGGTGAATGTAGGGAATGAAATCATAGTAGCTTAGTATCTCATGAGGAGGTGGTGATGAGGTGGAGACCTCAAGGTCTATATGATGATATATTTATATTTCTTGGGAACAGCTGAGTGTCCCCTTGAGAGGTAGAAGTGGTGACTGGAGAGAGGGAGGTCCCATGATGCTGCCCCTGTGACCTGGTCCTGCACAAGTGGCAGGAAAATGATGGATGGATGGATGGATGGATGGATGGCCACTGGGAGCTTGCTTTCAAAAGTAAAAACCAATCTCCATTATTCTGCACAGATTACTGACTTTTTAGCAGTAATAACATTTAATAGCTAAATTTAATATCCAAGAGAACTTTATTTTGTACTTTGGAGTGTATATATATGTACACGACCAGGAACGCTGGTTAAAAGACGGTCAAAACCTGACATTGCTGGAGAACGAAAGGAGAGAAGAAGAAGAAGAAGAAGAAGAAGAGGAGGAGAAGGAGGAGAAGAAGAAGAAGAAGAAGAGGAGAAGAAGAAGCAGCGTCACCGGGTCTTATCTGTTTTTTTCTACCAGAACGACTACCATCAAACCAAGAACCAGACCCACATCCCACCTCACGAGATCGCTAACCAGGTGTCTGAGCGGCGCCAGGACGTGTTGAGCGACGTCCTCCACCGCACCGACCTGCACCAGTGGACTCGACAGTTCCGGGCAAGATGGCGGAGGGAGCAAACGTATGGTCAGCGTCCTGCGCAGCAGAACCTTGAAAATGCTGTTTTAGCACTGAATATCTACAAGACAGACTCTCTATTGGATATCTGGATAATTAAAGCAAGTTTATGAACCGGCTGGGGATCGCATAACACGCTCAATAACTAATGTACGAACATGGCCAAATCCAATGCTAAAACTACAACTAATGCCGAAGCTTAAACGCTGTTTCCACATGACTCCTGCATGCCTGAGGACATGGAAACAAATGCAAAGGGCACAAAAAACTGCTCAACCTCGCCTTTGAAACCACCAGCTCCACAGAAAAAACCAAGAGCAGATGAAACCACCTCTCTCGGAGCTGCTGCAGACTCCAACGCCACGATCTCAGCTGCAGTTGACACCCTCAAAGACGTGATGACCGACTTTAAGTCGGAGTTACAGCAAAATACTCTGACTGTATCTGATATTGCCAGAGCGGTGGAGTTATATTATCACAAAGATCGCACCACATTGGACGGAGAAGGTGGACTACATTCTCGACACGGTCCACCGGCTGAGCCCAACCGATGTCAACCGCCCCGTCAGATCATCATTCAGTTCACAGGAAGGAGATGCAGAGATGAGCTTTGGCGAATGACTAAACATCATCCTGTCTGTAGAGACCTCAACATTCGGTTTGCAGAAGACCTCATCAAAGAAGACAGAGAAGCAAGGAAAGCTGGACGGCCCAAAGTTGAACAGGCGAGGAAGAATGTTGTAAGACTATGTTTCGTGGTCCTTATGCTTTCATTAATGATCAGAGAGTCACACCATGACTTTCTTTAGTCTTGCAACTGACTCAAGATGGTTATTGTAAATTCAAGGTTTTTCTTTCTTTTTTTAATGGCTTCAGCTGCGTTACAAGGAAACTTTTGAGCTTTCCAAGGGCCACTACCACACAGTTAAGGATGCTCTGGACATCATCTACCACCGCAAAGTCACAGATGACATCAGTGAGGTCCGTAATGAATACAGTCACACTTTCATATACGTTTTTAGTTCAGTGCTTTAATCTCTGACTTGTCTCTTCATTTTTATACCAAAGGTGAAATACAGGGAGAAGTACATCAACTCTCTGGGTACTTGGAAGTCCATCCCTGACCGTCCCGAGTTCTACTTCAACAGAGTAGTTGCTGAAAACATCAGCAATGTGGGTACTCTGGATTTACACTCCAACTTCACACACGGTGTCAACATATTTACAGTAGACAAAAGGACACATAACCCCATTGACATGCTGGGCTTTATTTGAATTTAAATCTTTTTAACGATGCTTTTAGGTCAAGTAGGAGGACCTGGATTGGCTGAAGGGTTTTGGATGCTTTGTGTGGGACACTCCCGAGTTGCTGCAGGCTGAGAGGAACAAGGCACTTTACAGTGAGGTGATGTATCAATTTAGTTCATTTAGAGTCTCAAACTCACACTTGAAGTATGGACTTTAGGTATGTTTATTTTTGTTTCAATCCCTTGTTTTGTATCTGCAGAGACTGTACAAGGCCTCCTTTGAGAAGAACAGAGGAAACTTCAGGTACACTTGCAACACTTTTTTCTTCCATGCTGCCAAGAACGCCTCCACTCTCATCGATGATGTAAGTCCTCCTTTTTATTTTTCAACCCAGTGTGTTATAAAGCATTTTATTTAACCATTTATAATTTCTGTTTATAAAATGTGATGAAATATTCAGCAATGTGTATGTGTGTTTGTGCATCACTATTGGACTCCTGAGGTTGGAGATAAAAGATTGTGAATTCTTGGTATTGGTTCATTATTGATTAGACATTTCATTAACTGTTTTTTTTTTTTTTGTGACGATGAAGCAAAGTATTTAAATTCTGTCCACTGTTTTTTCACATCAGTTTGTGTTTGTTTCCTCAAAGTTTCCTCACATGGCACAGTCACTGTTTTCTAGACATTTGTTTTTAACCCCCCTCTGACATTCTGAGCAGAGGGCCTACAAAGCTCAGTATGAGAAGACCAAGGATAAGTTCACCATAACTACAGATGACCCTAGGTACCAACTGGCCAGGGAGAACAGGAAGATGAGCCAGGTAAACAGCCTGGTTGTGCTGCCCGGCCGGCCTGCTGCTACTTCCACTCCTGTCCTCCAGACCTCTCACACTGCTGCATGAGGTTATCGACAGACCTGTTGGTGCTGGTCGTCGCATGGCTGTGATACTGGTCCTCTGTCTCTACTCTTCTTTCTTCTTCTTCCTCACAGGTGACCATAAATAGGACCACTCAAGTAGCATCCAGAGGGCTATTTTGAGTGTGCATGAGTCTTCTGCATCTGTTTCATCAGAGAGACAGTTAAATCATTCATCACAGATGACTTAAAAGATCTTTTTAATAGTCAAAAATGTCCAAATAGAAAGTCCACCATACAAACACTAAACTACCAAAGCTTGACTGAACTACTGAAGGTGATGGTTTCTGTCTCTCTGAGCACAGATGGGTTCATACAGCTGTAGTGGCACACTTGAACCTCCAGAGCTCTTGTCCAGTCCTCCCAGCATTACGTTTGTGTTTCTTTCTGTTCTCACCTATGGCCTGCTGTGTGTGTGTATGTTGTTGTCTATGCGAACAGAAAAAATATAAATCCAGAGCAAAGGATCTACTGAAGAGCGGCTACAATGAGTTGCTTCGCCTTTCTCTGCATCCTTTTGTGTAGCAACTGATACAGCTACATCACACAGTACATCAGACTCAGTGAGAAAGAAATAGTATAAGATGGACAGCTGTTCACCATGAACCATGTGGGCACTGCGACTGCTGGTAACAGGCGTTCTTGTCTTCATTTTCACCTGAACAACAGCTCATCTGTGTTTGAATCTTTTAAAGCATGTTTGTATCTGACGCTGCACTTTGCCTCTTCAATCATCAGACCTGCTGTTCTGTTTTTAGGCAGTGACACACGGTAACATGCTCGATACCCGTGTCTGACTTTGCTCTCTGATTTTTAGAAAACTATCCAAGAAAAATGAAATTTAAAACAACTTTAGCATTATAATGTAACAATTTAAAAATCTTATGTTGTTTTCATCTGAACCGACTCTGAAGGTGATATTATTTGAGTCCAAAGTGTAACTTTTTGTTTATTATTACATTAAACATGAGAAAAACTAATGGATCTGTTGTTTCACAAATGCTTCAAAATGCTCTTTTTATTGTTTACTCTTTTCTTGGATAGTTTTTGTCTTTAGCTGCATAGATTAGAAGCAAGAAAAGGTGCTACTTACATTTTCGTGACATACCATACATTGTTTTTGTGCACAGCCCCACAGGTTGCTTACAAGAAAGATGCCAAAGCCGACCTGCACTACACTACTGTAGTTGACCGTCCTGACATCAAGAAGACCACCCAGGCTGCTAAACTTATCAGCCAAGTAAGCATCAAATAAATGCATGAAACTATTTCAATTTCAATTCAGTTTTATTTAAATAGCATCTATTACAAGTTGCAAGTTGCAAGTCTACGCGCTCTCCAGAGACCCAGAGCATGATCCCCGAGCAGTTAATAATGAAACTATTTGATGAATTAAACCTTTTCACAAATGTAACTATCCATATGCACATTAAATAGAATCATTCTCTCATATATTTAGTATAAATATGTGTTGATGTTAAACCGCTTCTTGTAATTTATTGGATCTTTCAGTTAGTGGTATAGAAAAGAAGAAAAACAAATCCTGACATTGACCAGGGTCCCGGTAAATCTGCCATGCCTGAAGCAAGTTGTTTTGTTTTTTCAGCATTGACAGAGGGTTATTTACTGACACACACTGACTAAAAACATTCACAACATGACAATAATGAGTTTTAGCCTAAAAAAAAAAAACATATGTACCTACACTTGTGTGTACACAGCCCACTGATTCTCGTTTGGTGTTACGTCCAGCAGATTGCCTACCGTGAAAAGGCCTGTGAAGAGGCCAGCCGTGGAGCATCTCTGCTCCACCGCCCAGACGTTGCCTTGACAACACATGTGTCCCAACTGACCAGCCAGGTACATGAACCCAAATAAACCATCTGTTTCCTAATACATTGGGGATATTCACTTCCCCACTGGACTCTAACAAAAAAATAAAAGTACCATCATTTTGTATTTACTTTGAAGAGGTCTGGGTTCAGTTTGTGGTCATCACATCACACCTGCTGCTTGTTTCAATGTTACATCAGCTTCTACAAGCTAATATATGCAGCCTAGTGTTGCTGTTGTAGATGCTTAGCAGCAAAACCATCAGCTGCTCCACATGGCTTCCCCTGCCAACCTGCATAATAATCCACCATACTCTTGTCATTGTAACTTCATGAACATGAAGATGTTTAACAGGTAAAACTGGAGTTTGACTTCACTGCAGCGTTTACTGAGCCTTTTCAGAAAACAAGGAGCCAAAATGTCATGTCAAATGAAACATGAAATATTTTATTTGTCTTGCAGTTTGTTTGGTCCCTTCAGCATTGTGTGCACCCCGTTATTTGACATTGACAGCTGTCACTCATTGCTATGACAACTGCATTACTGCATTAGTTGCACTGGTGTTCAAACTATGTTTGTTTATATTTTATCAGTTAAAAACATTTATATGTGGATCACAGGATGCTGTGTTCACCTCTCTCACACTGAAATGCATCTTGTTCAGTTGGATAAAATTAACATCACTTTATTAAATCTTTAGACTTCCTGTATAGTTCAGATTAAATTTCTGATATTAAATCATGTCAGATGCAGTGCAATCAATGAGATGCATTCCAGTGTCATGTAAAAGTTGCATTTGGTCTCAAATGGAAGCAGATGGGGTGTAAGGGAGCATCCCGGCTGCTGCCTAGTTTGGTTTGACTCAGAAGAACCCCAGTGTCGGGTTGGATAACCAGGACAGCAAAACTGGCACTTATCTGGTTTCTGTTGATCCAAAACCACCTCTTACAGATATCATAATGTAAATAATAAGAATTCTGTTTTGTAGTTAATCTTCCAAGCAAACTGCAGATATCACATAGCCCTACTATCTGGAATTGATCAGGATAGTGAGTGCTGGATGAAAATGGGAAATGTGTCGGTGCATGGAAAAATGATCATGTTAACAAGTTTGACCATCGTTATTTCTATTCTATTGAGCAAGGTGAAGGAATTAAGTTGCATTTCAATTCTTAACATTTCATACAAGCATGTTCAAATTGATAAAAAAAAGTATATATATGTATATATATGTCAAGAATCTGAGTTACTAATCTGTTTGTATACAATGTGAACTGTAAACAATGTGTTTCCTCTTGTTTTAAGTTTCCACTGTCTGTAAATCTGCATCTCTTTTGGTGTTCCTTCATTTTCCAAACTTCTCCACTAACCTTTACATATATGTTGCCCGGGTAGGTGAAGTACAAGGAGAAGTTCGATAAGGAGGTGAAGCGAAAGAGACACAATATGATCTGAAGGAGAGCAACATTTACAGGACTTTGAAGGATGCCAATGAGCTGGCTAGTGAGGTAGGTGCTCATAAGTCTTTTTGTTGACATTTTCTACAACTTACTCATTTCTGTGACACAACAGGACAGAGGTGTGGATGCTTTGTAATGTATTTTTGCAGCTTGAAGGTCAGATGAATGTATTGAGTACATCTGTAAGAATCCATGACCCACAATGCTCTTTCAAAATATGTCCAGATTTGTCTCCTTCTGAGCTACACAAACTGTTATTATTATTGTTATTTACAATACAACAAGATACTTACATTATGTGAAATAACTTTGTCCTGATCACCTACAGGGGAAGTACAAGGGTGATCTGAAGAAGATCCACAAACCTGTGACCGACATGTCTGAGTCTCTGTCCATGCAGCACAGCCTGAGCACCAGCAAACTGTCCAGCGACGTAAGATCCGCCTTTAAGCCATTAACCCTCCCTCTCTCCCATTCAGTCAGTTCAGCTTCAGTCACCTTGTGTGGCTGCTTGAAACAGCCCTGAGCTCCGTCATCCTTCAGTCAACATACTGTAGTGTGATCCAGTGACTGCAGATTTATACATTAAACGCCATCTTCTAGATGTTCATCACCCCTTGACCTCATCTGGTAGTGATCCTTTGTTTGGACCAACTCATGATGCCACCTTTTATAACTTCCAATGTTTTACTTTTTCTTTCTGTAAATTGGACAGAAGTAGTCTTTTATTAATGATCACTTAACCCAACATCTCCTTGGCCTTCTCCATTGATGTTTACATTGATTCTTCCACACGTTATAGTCAGTATCTTTTGTTTTCTCTGACAAATATGAGCCTTTTTGTGCTATGTAATGGATTAAAGTAACTCCAGACTGGCTCTTCTTCGTATTTGCTGTACTGAACAGCCTTACTTTACTGGAAATCCCATGTAGTACTGCTACAAGAAGAAATTTGAGGACACATGATTCCTGACACACCAGAGCAGCTCCATCTCAAGGAGCCCTCTGAACTTCAGAGCAACGTAAGTGGTTAAGACTCGGGGGGTCAACAAACACTTCACCATGACAAACACACCGCTGTGGGTTCATTCACATGTCCTGTCAAACAGATGTATGTAAGCCTGGTCTACAGGTGGTCACATAGTGGAGGGTGCTGCTGTATTTATTGAGGATTTCCGTGGCTGAAGAGGCTGAATAAGGACGAGAGTGGCTTAGCAGCATAAAACAATTCCACTTAAATCATTTTGAATGAGTCAAAGCAAACAGCAGATCTCACACAACAATTTTTCACTAAAGAATTTACAAGCTGCAATATTTTATTTTATTTGTTTTTATGAAAATTGCTATACAAATAAATATTGATTGATTGAAAAAGGGTGTGAACCATTTTGGCCCTCTGGGCTATATACGATACCACATTTCCTTTAATGTCCATAACAGAAAAGTTTATTAAAACAGTTATTAATTTTTCAAACATGGCTGAGTTGCATATTAATAAATAAAAGATGTTTTCACATCTGTCTGCAGATTTCAATCCTACTTTTACAGCTGAAACAACTGCGCTACATCTCACAGTTTTTCCAACACGCATATGTAGGACCTGCATTTGCAGTGCAACATAGACTGTTGCCCGTAAAGCTGGAATAATTTTGTTTTCAGAAACATTCCTCTTTAATTCGCAATCATTTCATGAGAAGATGTCAAAAAAGTGCCTTACTAACTTTGTGGATGGATAATGGAAGTATGTGCACCGTGTCAGGTTAAATACAAGGAGAAATATGAGAAGGAGAAGGGCAAAGCCATGCTGGACTTTGAATCAGCCACATATGTGACTGCTAAGGAAGCCCAGCACATGCAGAGTCGGGTAAATACTTTTGTTGTCCACCCCTGTGATGCTGCAGGTGGCTACAGGTGCAGGTCTCCCTCCGGATCCTCGTGCTTGTATTGTGTTACCTCCTGTTATTTATTCATATGCTTGTCCAATGTAAGGCTGTTGTTTATATTACACTTACAGAATGTGTCTGGAGTTCATAAAAACTTTTACACTTTGAAAGTCATTCAACTTCATCAAAGCTGTGGTCCATTATCTGTAGAGCTACAATATCTTGTGATTCATTTATTTATTTTTTTACTATTTCAATCTGAGTAATCATTACATCCTGTGTATTAACTACAATAAGTGGTGAGTGGTGGCCTAGTGGTTACAGTGGTGGGCTTGGGTGTGGAGGACCCAGGTTCAATTCCAGGGCTGCCCACCATGGTAAATCACTGGGGGCCCTTGAGCAAGGTCCTTAACTCCCAATTGCTCCCCGGGGCGCTGCCCTGCTAGCAGCCCACTGCTCACTAGTGAAACTAGTGGATGGGTTAAAAGCAGAGACTAATTTCGGTGTGCATCGTACATACAGCGTGTGCACGATGTCCACACTGACAAGAAAGGGAAGAAAAAAAAAAATAAATAACTAGTAGAAGCCAGTGTAAAATGTTTTGAAATGAGACTCACCCAGTTGCTTGTGTTTTGTTTCCTGATGATGTGACAGCTGGTAAAGTCCATCCATTATCTATACCCGCTTTATCCGTTGCCGGGTCACGGGGGTCTGTCGGAGCCTATCCCGACGCATATCAGGCGAAAGGCAGGGGTACACCCTGGACAGGTCGCCAGTCTAACCAGGGCCACATACAAACAACCAATCACACTCACATTCACACCTAGGGAGAATTTAGAAAGATCAATTAACCTACACTGCATGTTTTTGGAGGAAGCCGGAGTACCCGGAGGAAACCCACGCAAGCACGGGGAGAACATGCAAACTCCACACAGAAAGACCCACCGGGCCGGGAATTGAACCGAGAACCTTCTTGCTGTGAGGCAACAGTGCTAACCACTAAGCCACCGTGCTGCCAGCTGGTAAAGTATCAGTCTGATCTAGTCTCATCTGTGGAGCGTCGAGTGGAGACCAATACCAAGGTCAAATACCTCCAGTTCATGTATTTATTCAGATAATTAATGTCTCTTAAGTCCTACATTATGCACACAGACTCAAATATAGAATGAAATGTGCAGAAATGAGTCACTACAGAGAAAATGGTGCAAACAAAGATGAGGTAACTGCACTGTGACCAACACTGCTTGCATGTACTTGTCTGAGCTTTGTCTGTCCCTTGTTTTATCTTTGCGTACAATTGAAAGACTGTAAGAAGGACTTTGAGGAGTACATGAGGGGAAGGAACCTCTCAGGCTCGGAGGTCACCTCTGCCATGATTCATGTCAGACGTGCCACCAAAATAGCCAGTGAGGTAATTAAAGGACAACGCATCCCTTTAATCTCCCCCATTTACCTCACCCATTCTTTATAATCATACTAAGACACATTATGACCCTAGTCCCTTTTTTGTCACTGCTTTTCTTGATTTGATCTCACAAGTTTTTCCTTCCTTTTTGTTCTTTTGTAAGACCAGCTGTATAATGTAATTTCAGTTCTTGCGTGATTGACTACAGAAACATTTATCCACCTTGAATTTATCGCATGTTTTGCAGATTCTTTCTGCCATTTCTGAGTGCTGTTGAACTGTGCTGTGTCCTTCGACATCTTCAAGTCTTTTTTTTTTTTTATTTTTTTTTTTTTTTTTTTTTTTTTAAAAAAAGAAAAAAAAAAAAGAAAAAAAAAACATCTTCAAGTCTTTATTTTACTATAAACCTCCTCTTTTTGCCTGTGTATTTGCATGAAAGAAAGACTTTTAGTCAAATACTGACTTGTGTGCTGGTTATGCTGATATTGTTTTTCATGTTTCATCAAATGCAATGTGTTTCAATTTGTGTTTTGTTAGGATTCTTGCCCAAGTCATCAATATCTTCCTCTTCTGTTGAAAACTTTAGTCAATATAACAATAGGAACGTCATCTTTAATTTGTCAGATTTAGTTTTTCAGGATATTTGGTGACTTTGAGTTTAAATGGCAAGCACCAGACCTTGCCCACTGTATTGTCTGTATGCCTTGGCCTGGCCTGGCCTGCCTGTGTGCCCTTCTCCGCAGTCTCTGTGTTTTTTTTCTGACGTGTAGAAAGAGTACAGGAAGGATCTAGAGGAGGGAGTGAAGGGTAAAGGGCTGACTGTACTGGAGGAAACTCCGGAGCTTTTGGGAGCAGAAAATGCCACTCAGATTCTCTGTGAGGTACGACTAACTGAGAGGTGATGGAAGCTGCATCACTCTCATCCCAGTGACCTCCCTTAATCCTGCTCTGGGTGAAGTTTCTTCCATCTCAACTATGCTTCATCCCCACACTAAAAACACTTCAGCATTTGCTTCACAACATCACTAATTTTCCAGCATCATCTGTGTTATAATACCTTTAAAATGTTATCATTGGCATACCTTAACTGTCACCCTCCCTTTTTAATGTTCCCAATATTTTGTTCTGTGCAACAGTTTTATAAATCAGCTTTAAATATATTAAAAGACGAGTTTATGTTTGTAATTGTCTGATAAAAGATAACACAGTAATTTGGTGGATGTTGCTCTTTGATTTAAGTTTACTTAGTATATACTCAGCATGCCTTTGAGGTTGATTTTTAGAGACAAAAGAAGTGTGAAGGGTTGCTAAACGTTGTTTTCAGTGAACAAATCAAACCTGAGTTCTGCTGACCTGCTCTGGTCCCATAGTAGTATTAATCCTGCAGCCCCGTTCGACATGAATGAGGAGAAATCCTGTTGTCTCAAACATAGAAGTCTGTTCCCAACACATTTATGTGTTGCACTGTAGTAAAACAACTTTTCACTTTTCCAGAGAGAGTACAAGAAGGCGCTGGAGCATGAGATTAAAGGCAAGGGAATGTTGGCTTTGGCTCCAGACACCCCAGACTTCATGAGAGCCAGGAATGCCACCGACTTCCTCAGTCAGGTTTGCATCCTGTTATAATATTGTTTGATTGACGGCGTATTCTGAACTTTTTTCTTGCAAGCTTTTACCTGTCAAATCATAAATTTACAGGTTCGAAGAGTCCAGACAAAGAAACAAACTGTTTTATTTTCTGTCCATGTCTGACAGTGAAGATGAGCAAACCTTTGTATTTATAAGTCAAGTAGGTTACCAAGCCTTTGTTATTTGAGATGTTTTAAATGATAGATTTATGATTTTCCTCAGTCAGAGGTTCATATACGGTTGGTTATTATCTGGCAGAATCACCTTTCATCTGTTTGAAGTAAGTTGCAGGTTTGTTTCTGGGATCGAGGTCACGGCTTTGTAGCCGCCATCATGATACCTTAACTTTGATTGACACCTTGCAACTAATTTGGAGGTATGTTTGGGGTCATTTTCCATTTGGAGGATTGATAACCTTTAACTTTTTGGCTGATGCCCTGAGATGTTACTTCATTATATCCACGTAATCTTTCCTTATGATGCTGTCAACTTTGTAAAATCCACCAGTTTCTGCTGCAGCAGGAGCCACAAAAACACGAAGCTCCCACCCTCATGTTTAGCAGCTACGATGGTGATCTGAGACCTGAAAGCTTTGCTCTCTTTCCATCCAAACATAAATACGATCATTCTGACTAAATACTTGAATTTATTCTCATTAGACCACAGGACATGTTTCCATAACTTCTGACCTTCGTCCCGAGTGCAGCTGCGATAACGATATTAACGATATTCTTGCTGGTTTCAGCACCTTCACGAGGTCTTTCGTTGCTCATTTCACACCAGAGTCGTTCATCTCTAGACACAGAAGACAACATCTTCTTGACTGGTCTGATGGCCATGTGCTGTTGTGCTGTTCATACGTTTGTATAATTAATTGAAGAGGTGAATGTGGCATCTTTAGATGTCTGGAAATTGTACCAAAACATGAACTTGAGAAGATCCACAGTTTTGTTCAGGATGTCCTCATTTATTTATTTAGATTTTAGCCGGATGTCTTTGTATTTGAATGTGTGCCCTTAAATACACTCACAAGTGCCTCAAATTATTTCAAATGATGCTCATCAGAAGCTTCTGATCCCAAAACATTATCAACCAGTAGATGTTTAATACATTACACAACTTAGTGTGTGTAACTTTCTGACTTTAAAGAAATAATAAAAACATATCAATGTTTTAAATTCTCTCTTGATTCTTTATTTATTACTAATAAAAAACAATTTTGTAATCCTTCATAGGAAAAGCCTCCTCAGCTTTATTGTCAGACGTGCAGAGAACCGGTTTTTTGTCTTCTGGTTGCAGCTGTAAACAAGGACCAGAATCAGTGCTGACTGACAGCTTTTGTTCCTCAGGTTAAGTACAAGCAAACAGCTGAGATGGACAGAGCGAGCTACACCACTGTCATGGACACCCCTGACATCATCCATGCTCAGCAGATGAAGAACATTGTCAGCCAGGTAGACGAAAGCATCTGGAATTAAAAATGTCCCTTTGCTTTTCATGCCTGTGGATGCATTTGAAAGTAGGTAACATGAATTTCTATTTTAGCTGAGTTTCTTCTCCGTTTGGTCTAAATCAGAAAAAGTACAATGAGGAGGCTGAGAAGACCATGTCTCACTATGTCCCAGTCCTGGACACTCCAGAGATGCAGCGAGTCCGTGAGAACCAGAGGAACTTCAGCCTGTAAGTAAGAGAGATGGAGTAGTGGCGGGCAGCCTTTCCAGCTGAGGCCGAACCCGGACGATGGCTTGATGTCGTCTCTGTCTGCTGGAAAAACATGATGTTTTCTATGTTTTGTATTTATGACGTAATATTTTTAAGGTCTTTAATAACCCTTTTTTTTTTAAATCTTTTTTTACGTCTTTTCTTATTTTAACAGGCTCTCATTATTGCGGGAATTTTTATTTAATTTTTAACTTCTGCAGACATACAGCGTTTTAACTTCTGTAACTAATCCTTTCAAAAGTCTTTTGTAGTGTAACATTTGTACTTGTTGGTGCAGAGCTGGTGTTTAAAGTTGTGTTTGTTGGACTCTGCGAGCTTTTACATTATGTTTGTCTCATTCTAGTTGCTTTTTTTCCTCCTTTTACCTGTTTTTGTTGTTTTGTGCTTATAGGGTTTTTCCTTCGGGTTATTTTGTTGTTTTTTCAATTCAATTCAATTCAAGTTTATTTATAAAGCACTATTTAAAAAACCTCAGTTTAGCCAAAGTGCTGTACAGCATAAGAACAGGAAAGTGCAGATTTAAAATAAAACATAAAACAGTACAATAAAAGTAATACATATAATTAAAAACAATTAAAACAAAGGTAATAAACTACAATCATACAAGTACTCATACACAAGAAACCAAGATGTCATGCTCAGGATGGTGGGAACGCCAATGCATAGAGGTGTGTTTTTAACAGGGTTTTAAAACGTTCAGTGGTCTCAGCAGATCTGATATTAAAAGGTAGTCTGTTCCATAATTTTTAACTGAAACACGTATAATTTCAAATTTAATTCAAGGACGTAGCCCTGATAATACAAGAGTAGCTGCCAGGCCAACCAGTGGTTCCTACTGTCATTCCTGATTCACACAAAGATTCATTACAAAGAGGATTTGGGAGGAGGAGCTGCTTTGGCGGAAACTCCTGAGATGGAAAGAGTTGAGCGTAACCAGCGGCACATTAGCACGGTACTGCACTGAGCAACCCTGCCCTCCGTCGTCTCCTCCACCTCCATTTACCTTCGTTGTCCAGGATCCCAGAATAAAACCAGACCTCACTTCACACGTCATCTCTTCCTGTCACCATTTTCAGTGTAACTCTTCAAAGACCCGATTCACATCTCTAAGGTTTCCCACATCAGTTGAATTTGTTTGAACCAGTAGCAGGATTTCTTTTTTCTTTTTTTTCTCTTTTTTTGAAGGAGAAAAGCCAGAATGAACCATTTTTGTTGTTGTTTCCTCATGATTTAATAGATGTTTCATTTCTCAGTAAGATAATCTTGACGCCACCACAGACAGTGATATGAGCATAAATCCTTGTAAACCAGCTGTGTTCAGTATTGATTGGACATCAGAGACGATCAAAGTGTCCTTGTAGCAGAGCCTTGAAGGGACTGCAGAAAGTCCTCACATCAGCTCCATCCAGTACCTCCCAGTGCTGCAGCCCAGTGACCCCGGCTGGACCACACAACCATCCTGCAGCATATTAATGCTCAGAGCTTTTGAGGAAGCTGCTGGGACTCTGAGGATGCATATTAAGAAAATAATTTCATTTAAAAGTAATAAATGATATGAACTCTAACCAACTGTTCACTACTCACTGCAACCATATGAATAAACCTTAAATATAAGCTGTTCTTAAATGTGTTCAGTTGTTCTGAAAGAATAGACATGGCCTTGTCTACAAAACACACCATGATGTCTTACTCTGGACCTGTGTGACATTTGCAACTTGTACTGCAGATACAGTACAAGGAATCTGTGGGTCAAGGCACATCCATACCAGATCTCCCTGAGGTGAAGTGGGTCCGAGAAACTCAGAAGAATTTCAGTCTGGTAGACAAAAAGGACTGCAGTGATTCTTCTCCTTATAATAATTCCCCAAACTCTACTTATCTGTGAAACGTTTCTGTCTCAGTGCTGGTTTCCTCCTACTCCATCCTAACTATTATCCATAAATCATTCCCGTTTCTCATAATTAGCTGAAACTTTTTTATCCATTTTAGCTCAGATTCAGTTCAGATATAACACCAGTGAGCCCTGTGGGGGAGCTAAACTCCACCGAGTCTCTAACATAAACTGCTTCTTCATTCTCAGGATCAACGTGTGTTTCATGCCTGTTGTCATGTTCCTTTTCTTTTCTTTTAGGTGTTTGTGTGTGATCTGTTTTGCTCAGTCCTCGTGTAAATGTCTGTAATTGATCTGATTATGTTTCCCTCCACTGTCTCTACATGAAATCCCTAAATGTTTGTAGATTAGATAAAATACAAGGACTCTGGGTCGAGGCACTGCTATACCGGGTCAAAAGGAACCAAGGAAACATTACTGCTGTCTCTCTCTTGGTTTTGAAATACGTTTAATCCCACCAGCTGTGGTGTGCCTGTGCACATCATAACTCCTAACCTCTTTGTTGTTCACACTACTCCTCTTCATCTCCATCCCTGCTCTTCCCCCTCTGAACATAAGAATATAACTTTATTTCACTTTTACTTCTTTAGCCTCCTAATCAAAATCCATCCATCCATTATCTATACCCGCTTTATCCGTTTCCGGGTCACGGGGGTCTATCGGAGCCTATCCCGACGCATATCAGGCGAAAGGCAGGGGTACACCCTGGACAGGTCGCCAGTCTATCCAGGACCACATACAAACAACCAATCACACTCACACCTAGGGAGAATTTAGAAAGATCAATTAACCTACCCTGCATGTTTTTGGACTGTGGGAGGAATCCGGAATACCCGGAGGAAACCCACGCAAGCACGGGGAGAACATGCAAACTCCACACAGATAGATGTGTGTGTGTGTGTGTGTGTGTGTGTGTGTGTGTGTGTGTGTGTGCGTGCGTGTGTGTGTGGGGGGTCTTAGATTTCTGTCTTTGTGCTGTGGATGTTAATGACTAGTGAATAAAGGCTCCAGGTTTTAAACTTCTCAGAAACTCCCTGCGTGTCTCTCCTCCAGGTGCTGTACTCCCACAGCTTCCGTAAGCAGGTCCAGGACAAGGCCGCCTTCGTTCTGGACACACCTGAGATGAGACGCGTCAGGGAAACCCAGCGGATCATTTCTGGGGTAAAACTTTGCTTCATGTCTTTCTTCTCTTGGTATAAACATGTAATTGTCTAGTTTAGGAGGACGTCTCTAGTGTATATTTGTTGGGTCACCAATGAAATGAATTGTACAAAAATGTATGCTGTTATTTGTAATAAAGGCAAAGGTGGTAAATAGCTACATGGAGCAGATTATTTGCCCGGTCTTAGTAAGTGTTTGGTGCTTTTATTGTGTTAATGTCTTAACTTCAGGACGATGAGCTCAAGACTGAATTTTATGTGTACATACACTAAGTACACTTCAGTACTTGACTCTTCTTTTTCATGACCTCTGTCATCAGTAGTAAAGACTTTTATAACATTGGATTCATTTATTGAAAGTACAAGATTGTAAAATGTATCCTCATTCTTAAAAAGAAGTCAGAAAGATCAGACAAGTTACGTAAGCTAAAGATGTGGTTTTGTTTACACCAGAAGCAGAAAGTAGCTCGATAGTCAAACGTAATCTGTTCACTACAAACAGCTCCGGCTCATCACGGTCATTCCCAACCTTTTGTTGACTCTGATCCATAGGGAAGAGAAAACATGCTACAGCATCCTTTCCCATTCCTGCGGCTTCATATCGGCTCTCCTCCTTCCCAACCTTCTAATATCTCCCTTTGCGTCCCTGTTCTCCTCCCTGTCTCCTTCCTCCACCACCTCATCATACATGCTGAATTGCTCTTTTTGTCATTTACTTTACTTTCTGATAAAACAGAGGTTCTTGTTTGTGGTCCCAAACAGTTTAGGAAGAGATTAGATGGTCTTGCGATGGCCTCCAGTAAAACTGTGCGAAACCTTGGCGTTATATTCGATCCGGATTTGTCATTAAAACAGCATATTAATCAGGTTTGTAAAATCGCGTTTTTCCACCTCCGTAACATCGCAAAGATTAGGAGCATCCTCTCGCAGAGTGATGCCGAAAATCTAATTCATGCGTTTGTATCTTCTAGACTAGATTACTGTAACGTGTTGTTGGCTGGATGTCCAAGTAATTCTCTGAACAGCCTCCAGCTGATCCAAAATGCAGCAGCGCGAGTGCTGACAGGAATCAACAAGAGAGACCACGTCTCTCCAGTTTTAGCTTCCCTCCATTGGCTCCCCGTAAAATTTAGAATCCAATTCAAAATTTTATTACTTGCATATAAAGTCCAAAATGGCCTAGTGCAGCGATATTTGCAAGACCTGATAGTACCGTACGTTCCTAATAGAGCTCTCCGTTCTCAGGGTGCAGGTTTACTCGTAGTTCCTAGAGTATCGAAATGTCGATTTGGAGGACGACTTTCTGTTTCTGTTTCTGTCTCTTCTTCACCTCAACCCTCAGTTATTAACAGTATCCCATAAGCATAATTGTAGTCCATTGTTCTTGTAGTTTGTTGTGCTTGTCTGGCCCTTCTTTTCCTCTTCTGTGCATGTCCTGCGGACCAGAGCCTCAGGAGCTGCTTGCTGACCTGCAGTCCCACCTCTGTCCATCCCAGTGTTTGCCTTCACCTGTCTCTGTGGATGTCTGTTGCATGTTTTCTGACATCCAGACCTGCAGTCCTCATCCCCTTGGATCACCGTCTATCCATATTACCCATATACACAGAAGTCTAATTGGACTACTGATGATAGTTACTAATGTATCCTGTCTTGTACCTTTGACGGTGTCTCTTTGTTTCTATTCTTTCTTATTTCTTGCTCTACCCGGCTGGTCTTCGGCAGGAGGGTCCCCCCCTCATGATCCAGGTCCTGCTCAAGGTTTCTTCCCTCTTAAAGGGGAGTTTTTCCTGCCACTGTTTGGCTTAAGGTTTTTCTTCCACTAGGGGAGTTTTTACCTGCCGTTGTTTATGTAATAATTGCTCAGGGGTCATGTTCTGGGTCTCTGGAAAGCGCCTAGAGAAAATTTGTGTTGTAATAGACGCTATATAAATAAAATTGAATTGAATTGAATTACTTCTCCTTCCTTTTCTTTTATACATCTCCCTTCGTCCCAGACTTTCTTTACCATCATATCGGTAGGTTTTCATCTGATTTTTTTTCATCCTCTCTTTCTCTTTTGATTTTATTTTGGTCTCATGTCTTCTTACCTTCCTGCTGTCCTTATTGACTTTTTCCTTTTCTGCTCTGTCCTTTTATACTCCTCTAACTCTTTTTTTGTCCTCACCACTGTTATTTGTTCATCCTCTGTCCTATATGTCCATGACTTCACTTTTTCTGGTGATTGTTTTAACCCCCTTTTAATCTCCCGTCATATCTTTCTTTTCCTTCCTTTTTCTCTCATTTTTACTTCAACCTTTTAGCCAGAGAAAACCAGAAAAGCCATAACAAGAGTTTTGCTTAGTCCACACTGGTTTCGAACTAATCTCTCTGCAACTTTGTCTCTTATGCATAAAACATTATGTAATCCTACGTTTCTTTTCTCATTTTATGTCATTCATCTACTGTGTTGATCGATTGGTCCCGTGCATAAGAAATAAACACTACCTGAGAACTCAGTACATGTAAATCTTAATTTCAGTCTCATCTTAATTTTTTTTTCATCAGCTCCAACATCTTTATAAAGTTTGCGGACGACACGACTGTGGTGGGTCTCATCAACAACGATGAGTCAAACTACAGGAGCGAAGTGAGCCACCTGGCTGAGTGGTGCAACGACAACAATCTCTCCCTGAACGTGGAGAAGACCAAGGTGATTGTCACACAGCCTCTTTAGTCTGCTGTCATTAGGGAGGAGGCTGCGGACCCTCCGGGCCAGAACCAGCCGGACAGTTTCATCCACCAGGCTGTCAGGAAGCCGAACAATCCCCCCCCCCCCCCCTCACTCACTCTGACCTCAGTTTCTGCACCAGGCACTTTTGGCAGAACCGGACCGCCGTCTTTGCACCAGCTCACTTTAACCAGACCGATAAGCTGAACACCTGCAGGACAATCACACAGCTGGTGTATATTTCACTGTCCTTTATACAATACAGGTCATCATTATCAATAATGTCTATCACCATGCTGCCATTTCATTGTTTTTAATGTAATTTTATTGCCTTTGGCTCTTAAACCCAACGTATTGTTATAACTTGTTTCTTTTTAATTTACACTTTGTGTTTAGAATGTATTTATTGTGTAGCACCGACGGGTTTGAGAGTAACGTAATTTCAATGCTCTGTGTATCTCACATGTGGTAGAATTGACACTAAACTTGACTTTGACCTTTGACCTTGTTTTTGTACTGACCTGAATAATTCTCCGTCTCGGCCCCTAAAGGCTCTTGTTTTTTCTTGGTTAGGAGCTCTTCATGTCACTGCTGATCCAGGGTCACTTGGATTGATATCACTTCACTTCTCATTGTTCACAGAAACAGAACAAGCAAATCTCTGTCAGCGACGGCATCAGTCATCTGAAGCTCTTACAAGCTACAAACATGAACCCAACGGAAGAAAGAGTCGTCATGAAAACAGCTACAAATCAGCTGCCTAATGAAGGAAACACCTCTGGTTGCTCCAAGAATACTGATGTCACCCAAGAAGTTTTGCCCCCAACATCAGGGTGCAGGTTTCAGAAAATCTTGGCTTTTAAAGACAAGAAGATCTCCAAACTTGAAAAGCAAAATCTTTCTTGGACAAAAAAAAGTGAGTAGATTGAAGAGAATCCAACGCATGGCTTCACCAAAGTGGTTTCTATTTGACGAAGTGCAAGAATAATGCTGGGAAAACGAGTACAAAGACTGTCCTGACATCTCTTTGGAGAAACAAGAAGAAAGAAGGAGAGTGAAGACTGCACTGGCCCAAGTACAGACTCAGATGGAAATCCAACGCAAAGAGTCCCGGGAAGAGAAAGCGGCTTTAAAACGTGAAATTAAACTGTTAAAACAACAGATACAGTCTCATAAAAGTGAAACATCCCAAGAGATGACATTTCTGTATGCAGAAGTGGCCAAGAAGGACCAGTTAAATGCAGATGCTACCAGTAAAGTCCACCAGCTGGAAGCACTGATCAGTGCACAGAGAAGCAGGAAAAGCCAGGCTGAGGCTGGCTTATCCCAAAAAGTGGAGGAATCCTTCAAACTGAAGAATGCTCTGGTCCAAATGCAGCAGGAAAAGGAAGATAAAAAACAGCAGTGGGAGAATGACAATTCCCATTTCCTCGAACACCTCCTTGAACACCTACAAACAGCTTCAACCATGAATGCAAACATCATGGAGGTTCAGAATGTCCTGGAGAAAAACCTGCAGCAATGGGACCTGGAAAGGTTTTCCCTTCTGGAGACAATATCTGACATGAAGGAGGCTCTCAGGAAGAAGGAAGAGGAGCGGCAAACTTCTACCAAGGCCTTAATGCACAGAATAGGATGCTTGGATCAGCAGTTGGACACCACGACAAGAGAAAAAAACAGAAAGAAATCTCTGTGGACAAGATTCATCCAGGTCTTTAAATAACCCTCTTCCCTCTCAAAACCCCTCTCCCTCCAAAGAAGAAATTTAAAATACAGCCTGAATGGGTTTTCTCCCGGTGCTCCGGTTTTATCCCACATTTAAAAAATTACTTTCA
Organism: Xenentodon cancila; assembly: GCA_014839995.1. Classification (NCBI taxonomy): domain Eukaryota; kingdom Metazoa; phylum Chordata; class Actinopteri; order Beloniformes; family Belonidae; genus Xenentodon; species Xenentodon cancila. Next base: position 19,876,352 of record CM026198.1, on the reverse strand, counting down.
AACTGGGCTGATTGTGAGTCTACATCTTCTGTAGGAGTGAAAGTGAGCGTGCATGGTTGTTTGAGTGTGTGTTGACCTGTGATCAACTTGTAGGATACATCAAAAATGTTGACTTTTACCGTCTAAACTTAAATAAAACTCCTAAAAATAATTATTTCCTCATCGACATCATCTGTTAATCCTTTGGAGATGTAAAACAATGACAGACTATTTCCATCACAGATGTCAGCAGACGTCTGGTCAGACCTTAAAACGATCACTCCAAATAACATCATTTGAAATATATTAAACAATTGCAGCTAATATTTTCCATTCAATTTAATGACTTTTTTTCAGAATTCTTTCTTTCTTTCTTTATTTTTTGTTAATGGTAAGGCCTCAACTAAAGGCAGGTAAATCCTGCAAAACCTGTTTAGTAACAACAGAAAAACATCACAACAAAGTGTTCACCTGTCCTCCAAACTGTCCAGATGTGAACCTGGTGTCAGCAGAGAGCACAAAGACCCCGTCCCCTAGATCCATGAACACAAAGGATCCATATCTGACTTACAGGGGTTTTTGTACACACCGACACCCTGGTCAGCAGAGAACTGTGACAGTACAAGCTGAAGTACTTCAGATTTATGTCCCTGTTGCTTGAATCTGATTGATTTTGTTTTTTTTTTGACCAAAGATTGTAAAACACCCTCAGAAAGAACAACAAATCTGAATCCTCAATGTTCAAATATATTTTCAGTCATCGCTGTCTTGAATTTACACTCTTATTAAGCACTTATCAGTAAGATTCTTCAAGAAGCAGAAAACTTTAAGTAAACAAAATGTGTCATTTTCCCTGCTGAGTACATCTGGCCAGAGGTTTTCGGTCTGTCCTTGTAGAGAGAGTTTCTGGGCGGGCTTAACACAAAGACGACAGAGCGGCGACATAATGTAGATGTGGGTCGGATGTATCAGATTAAATTCCTCATGGACAAAAGAATCAGATTATTTAAAAAAAAAAACAAAAAAAAAAACAGGAAAACTCACTTCCCTCTTGATGGTAAATTCTTTTTTAAACATTACCTATCCTTAAAGGATAAGTTTAAGATAACTTAAGATTTATTTAAGATATAAAAACTAAACTTAAATTAAAAATAAGAATCTTTTTGTATTTCCTGAAGAAATGATGGCAGGATGTCACTCTACAAACCGAAATGAACAGCACTCACTCTCCCAGCATTTCCCCGGTGCTCTTGTCCAGAAGTCTGACTGTTGAATCCAAACTGGAGCTCAGGGTGCACTGACCATCCTGACTGAAGCACACACAGGTGATGGGACCTGGAATATACAGAAACATTCACAAGTTACCAGGTTCTGCATTTCTGGTGTTACTTGTTCCTAACTTCCGTCTTGTCAGAGCTACAGGAACAAAGCTGGCTGTTGTCATAAGAGCTGTGGAAGCAACAAACGGAGGGAGGAGGAAAAAAGGATGATTTATGGATTAGAAACAGCCATCACGTCCCTCTCCTTGTGTTGGCCCCAAACTCTTCCGGGCAAAACAAGAGGTCTGGCAGCAAGTTGAAGAAAAAACAAAAACAAAACAGGTGACGTTGTACCTAAAAGCTGCTGTGTTGGATTTTGCCCATCAAATGATGAACAAAATCCAACACGGCAATGTTACGTCTTTCAATCTGCAGAGAGGATGTAGATAAAAAACTATAGGACCTGGACAGTTGTTATGTATACACAACCTAAATGGTCATTGCTTCATCACTGTTAAGTCAAAAAGTAATAGTTTTTAAGTGATTTTCGCCGATAAGGATAAAGAGACTAACCCCACGCTGGAGGACCCTACGCCGGACTACATGAACCTGCTTGGCATGATCTTCAGCATGTGCGGACTGATGCTCAAGGTTACTTACACACACATCTTCACACCCCCATATGCCCCTGCAGATATGGGGTAGATATGGGTCTATCCAAGCAGTCGATTGATGAGATTAAAGGTAAACCCACCTTAAATGAAGGGAAGAACGGCAGCTGCTGACTCCACAAAAATTATACAATAAACAAAGACGGGGCAATGTTATTCATCGGTGTATGGTTGCTTTTATCGACTTGTCTTTGATCAGCACAACATTTCCAGTTCAATTGTTTTTTGTATATTTCAGTCCTGTTAAGCTTCTATTCTTCTAGCAAGCTTCAGTTCTGACCTCTGTTCACATATGTCAGTGTAACTTGTGTGTGTCCCACAGCAGATGCTTATATGCAGGATATCATCACATGTTCATATTAGTTTGCTCTGGGACCTTCTGTAATCTTGTCAAGCCATCTACATCCCTGTAAACGTCAGTCATTGGTTTGTGTTTCAGCTGAAGTGGTGCGCCTGGATCGCAGTCTACTGTTCTTTCATCAGCTTTGCAAACTCCAGAATCTCAGAGGACACGAAACAGATGATGAGCAGCTTCATGTGAGTACTGAACAAAGATAATGTGTACCAATACATCCTTCATGTCTACGTGCAGGACAGACTGTTGGACGTAAGCTAAATATTGTTTAGGCTCAAACTGTTAACCGAGTAACCAGTGTTGTATTTCAGGACCTCTAGCCTGTTCTAGTGTTACGCCAGCCCTTGAGGGTTGTAAAGGAAAAAAGGATGAGAGAGCTGGAGGTTTTATATTATGTCTGTCTCTCTAGAAAGTGTGGACAAATTAGTCAAATTTTTTTGGTCTGTGTTTATGTCTTGTTTACTTGAAAAGTTTGCAGTATGCAGTTTTAGATCTGTAGGTCGGAGCTCACCTCTGGCTGCTGTGGAGACGTCAGACAAGCCAACTGTAATATCCAAAAGCTTTTAAGTGTGCCACCTCTCTGGGGGACACATTTGCTTATAAAGGAGCACTAAAGCAGGGCCCACAGACAGATTTACAATGAGGAAAAACCTTCTTGTCCATTGTCTAGATGAGGTTGTATTAAAGACGAGCTAAATGCACTCATAGTTTAGTAACACAAAATGTTTGGCTCAGCAAATAATGTCAGATGACAAACTCAATACACCAGCTGTGTGTGTGTGTGTGTGTGTGTGTGTGTGTGTGTGTGCGTGCGTGTGTGCGTGCGTGCGTGCGTGCGTGCGTGCGTGTGTGTGTGTTTGTGTGTGTGTGTGTGTGTGTGTGTGTGTGTGTGTGGAAGCTGGTTCAAGGCCAATTTTAGGACATTGGTCAATAGCCAAGGTATGATTCAAGTGTTTTACTTTTAAACAAAGGTCAGCGCCTATACAGGATAAACGGGCTGTGGAGCGTGTCATTGAGGTTATCGGGTGAATCTGTTCTCACACAAGTTTGGATCAATTTACTCAACAGAAGCTCTGAAAGATGGCATTTATTTTTATTATCAGTTTTGGATCATTTCAGTGAAGAAATGTCTTTAAAATGACTTACTTGACGTACCTTTTTATGCTTTCCACTAATATTGACCCCAAAACCTCATTCCAAACAAATAATTGATTAAAATTGGGTTTAACAAATGTTCAAATAATTCATCCTCTCAATATGACATGGAACTGATTTTCTTGTTTGTGCTGTCTTCAGGCTGTCCATCTCAGCGGTTGTGATGTCTTACCTCCAGAACCCACAGCCAATGTCGCTGCCGTGGTAACCAAGAGCCTTCTTGGTTACCTTCTTGGTAATTTGCTTCTAAACAATATATCACTGCTGTGTTCACTTCAGTGTTTTGTGCGCGACGTTTTTCGTGGAGGGTTGTAAAAATATTGTGATTGCATAAGTGCTGAGATTTAATAGAAGTGATTTCTTGAGTGTTTAAGTTTTCACTGCATGAATCCAAAGAGATAACCAGTCTAATTAGTGCAATATTTCAGGGTAACCCTAACTCTACCCTAGTCTTCTTCAGAACAGGGTTGGATCATTTATGATATGAGATAAGAATAACAACATCATCTAGTCTGTAAGACATCTTTTTTTTAAAGTGGGAACCATGTACATTTACTTTGTGAATAGATTACATTCATATAACCTTCACTCAAAATTACATTCAAATACAATCATGACAAAATAAAGATTTTGTAAAAATTGAACCATAAATAAACATTTATTAAAAGACCCAAGTCAAATATGCATCCATCATTTATACCCGCTCCTTCACATCAGTCCTCCCTGACTTTGGAGGCAAAGTTAAGTTCTGATGTTGAATCACCTTGTTGTCGTCCAAAATCCTCCCCAGATTAGTTAAATTTTTTTTTTTTTTTTCATGATTATTCTTGTCAGTGTGGACATCGTGCATACATGTATGCATGTATGCACGATGTCCACCGAAATTGGACCTCTGTGGACAACTTAATATGTCACACAGTGAACCGTAGAGCTCCAAATGTGCGGCTAAAAGATGAAAACTTTAACTCCCCATCACATGCTGGCTGTTAATGAATTATTAGTCAAATGTCAAAATACCTTTGTAAGATACAAGAAACAATACAGCTAAACATTTAACAGTAGATTTATTTAAACACCAGTTATTAACATTATTAATCACTGCAAACCCAAGCAACAACTTTTCATCAGATGTCAGACGTCCTTTCTTCTCCTCGGCATTGATCCGGACTTGTGACGGGCGCAGAAAACACACATCTCTCAGGCTGCATGAGAAGGTGTTTCTTCTTTTCTTTTTGTTACTGTTTAATAAATAAAACATTTATTGGATATTGATTAAGATTTATAAATGATTGTGGGGAATTTAGATTTTCCAATGAACCTAAATACTTGTTTTTTTGGGGATGCGGGAGGAACTCGGAGCGTCCCGGAGTAAACCCTTACAGCATGGGGAGAACAGCTAACTCCACACAGAAACAGACACACAGGTGGAGGTGCTTCTGTGAGGCTGCAGTGCTAATCACTGCAACCTCCATGCTGCCCTTTTTTTTTTGGATCTTGGTGTGGATTTATGTGGGTGTGTGGGGGGTTGGGGGTCGGGGTGGGGATGAAGTAGATGCTGGGAAAAAAAGGGAAGCTACTGGTCTGAATGTTTGCATTTGAAGAGCCTTGAAAAGAACCCCCTCTTTTTCTTTCTTGCAGTCAGCTCCTGGAACTCTCTTTCCTTCTCCTCCAGGATTTTCTCTTCCTCGTGCAACTTTTTCATCCCCTCTTCTAAACTGTTCCTCTCTTGTATCATTTCATTCTGCTCGTTCACCAGTCTGTTTCTGTCCTCATCCAGTTGTTTGTTTTTGTTCTGCAGTCTTTTGTTCATTTCACTGATTCTCTCTTCCTCCTGCTTTAAGTCATTCTTTTTCTTCTCTATTCCATCCATCTCATTCTGAACTTGCAGTTTCTTCTCCTCCAATGTTGCCATTTGTCGGGTGCACTGCAGCAGCATCTTTCCCATCTTTGTTTGGACTTCTTGAAGGTCTTTCTTGATTTTAATCTTTGTATCACTGATTTCAGTTTTCTCTCGCTCTAATTTCTCCCTCTCCTTTTCCAATTGTTTCCTGTCATCCCCCAGATTTTTCTCCTGCTGCTGCAGACTTTGCTTTTCTAATGTTAATTCTTCCTTCATTTCCTCCACTTGTACCTTTGATTGCTCCATTACAGATTCCTCCATTTTCAAGGATTTCCTCACATCATCCAGATGTTTCAATGTCGTCTTTAAAACAAGGAACTGCTGCTGTAGATTTCCCTTCTCTGCCTCAATCTCTTTAAGGTTTTCCTCCATTCTGATTTTGACGTCACACATTTGTAATTCTTCGGCCTCTAAATTTTTCCAACCCTCTTCAAGTTGTTTGCTATTATCTTGTAAAGTGTTTTTTTCCTGCAGCATCTTTTCCTTCTCTGCCTGAAGGTCTTTCAGGTTTTCCTCCATTTTCATCTTTAACTCATTGTTTTCTTCTTTCTCCAGCTGCAGTTTTCCTCTCTCCTCTTCTAACAGTTTCCTGTCATTTTCCAGATTTTCCATCCGTTGCTGTAGACTTTTCCTAATTTCCTCGACTTTACCTTTAGATTGCTCCATTATAGCTTTCTCTATTTCATTGGTTTTCTTCACCTCTTCCCGTTGTTTCTTTTCCTCCTCCAGCTCTTTACGGTCTTCCTCCAGTTTTAATTTGATGTAACAGACTTTTCTTTGCTCCAGTTCCAGTTTTTTCCAGTCCTCTTTTAGTTGTTTCTTTTCTTCCTCTATACCTTTCACCTCCTGGTGCAGCATTTCAGTCTCTCTCTGATGTTCCTCCTTTGCTTTGACAAATTTGTCTTTCTCACTGTCCAGTCGTTTCTTCTGCTCCATCAAATCACTTTTCTGTCTCTCATTTTCTTGTTTTATTTGTTCAATATCTCTTTTTGTGTCTTCCAGTATCTTATTTTGTTCTTTCTCTAATTTGATGATCTGCTGCAGCATCTTTTCCCTCACTGTCTGAAGCTCTTTCAGGTTTTCCTCCATTTTATTCTTTAGCTCATTGTTTTCTGCTTTCTCCAGCTGCAGTTTTCCTCTCTCCTCCTCCAGCTGTTTCCTTTCATGTTCCAGGTTTTTCTTTTGTTGCTGCAGAATTTTGTTAATTTCCTCAACTTTACCTTTGGATTGCTCCATTATAGCTTTCTCTGTTCTATTGGTTTTCTTCACCTCTTCACATCGTTTCTTTACCTCCTTGATGTGTTCCTCTCTATTCTTAGTAAAAAATTGGTTTTCATCATAAGGGTTGCACACTGCCATTACTCTTTGTGCACCCCTCACATAAAGGTAATTATTTTTTACAGGAATGTGTTTCATCGTAATGAAATCATGATTAAGAGCTTCAGCTGGTGTAATTCGGTTTTTTGGATTAACTGCTAACATCTCCTTAAGTAGCTTGATAAATTCACATGTGTCTTCATAGACAGCAGGGTCCATTTTTCCTGGCTGCATAGCCATTAGGGAATCCAGAGAACAGAAATCAGCTGAAATATCCCGATGCACCTCAACATCCTCTCCTGTTTGCATTGAGTATTGTTCACTGGATTTCAGTCTCCATATACGGTGAGGAGAGTCCTGGATCAGATTAAAAAAGCGATCTGTATTCAGAGCAGTATCCAGGAATTCATTATCAGGCTTGCCATTCAGTTGCACAATCATTCTCGCTGCTTCATATTCACTTGCATATGGATATAAGTGCCTTCCAAGGAACAAGAATGCCAATACACAGCCAAGGGTCCACATATCCACACCTTCATCCAAGGTTGGATGGTGGAACAGGACCTCTGGAGCTCTGTAACACAAGTTTTGGATAATGCCTTTCTTCCACAAATTAGGTGCCTCAGTGGCAAGACCAAAATCTATCAGTTTAGCCTTAAAGGGCTGTGACTGATGGTTGACCAGCATTATGTTGTCTGGTTTGATATCAGCATGAACCAAATTGATGCTCTTCAGGGCATTCAGAGCCACCAGCATCTGCTGAGCAATTGCTCGAATTTCAAAAATATGTAAAGGAGCAAAATTCCTTCTGGCCATGAAATCGAATAAACTTACGTCCAACAATTCAAAGGCCAGACAGAAATTGTTCTTATACATAAAACATTCAGTAAATTTGAGCAAATTGTTTTTGTCAGGGTCAAGCTTTCTGACTTTTTCCAGTTCCTTAGCCTCTCTTTCACCTCCTTTGATATAATCCTTTCTCAAGACTTTGACTGCCACACGTTCATTTGTCTTCAGATTTTTACACCTTGCCACTTTTCCAAAAGACCCCTCGCCCAGAAAGGCTTCGATGGAGTAATCAGAAGAGGGACCAGGAAGAACTTCGTTGAGCTGTACGTTAAAAACTTTGTTTGAAGATGTGGTCATTTTTGAAAGTGTTATATAATGTATTTATATAGCGTCAATTTCAAAACAAATAATCTCTGTACACCTTTAAAGGCTGGTTTTCACCACAAAACGATCGCTCTGTCTCACCCGTTCACCAAACAGTGTTGACTGTTGCCCCGGACAGTTCCAGGCAGTATATATACACCACCCGCATTTACGTCACAGTGGAATGGAACGAATGGAATGAGACCAAAAATCATAACACTACCTGCGTCATCACGCGCACGCGTGGTAATGCGCACTTCCCTCACGCGTGTGTTTTGGTGTTGTTTTTTGTGTTTAATAAACTTCGTTTAAAAAAAAACAAACAACAAAAAAAAAAACTTCTCTCACGCGTGTGTTTTGGTGTTCCCTCACGCGTCACGTGTTTGTTATCCAGAGTTAAAATCCAGAAGTTGGTCAATCACGTCATCGTCGAATTTGACTGGGGGGTGGGGGTGGGCTGTTACGCGGTGACCGGGCCGCCGAGGGAGCCCCGGGACTGGGGAAGGACACACGCAGAACCCGCTGAAAGCAAAACTTACACGTATTTGGGCACAACTCACACACTCAGCTCTGCTGCTCATCCCACAAATGAATGTTCCTTACAAATGTGTTACCATTTAAAACGGACATAAATAGGCTTTCCAACGGCATAAGATGTATTACCAAGAAACATTGTTACAACAACAAAATAATCTAGCAAACACAAATTCCCTTGCTTTTTCTGCTAAGTTTATATTCATTTTGCTATCATTTTGTGGCAATGTCATTATAGAAGCTTTTCTTTTTATCACCAAAAAGTCAAAAACATCTGTTCTTTTGTAAAATAACAGTAAGGTCTCTGTGCACTTTCACCTCACACCAGTTAACTACATGTCAGGGGGATCATATTCTGAAATTCAGACTTCACAATCTTAATATGATTAAACAATAACCCAATAAACATGTGTAAAAAATTGAGATGAAGCACCTTAGGGCTTATTTGAAATGCCTTCCTCCCTCACTTTAAACAGCACCTTTTCTTAACTGTAGTGACGTTATATCTGCAACACACAGACTTCGTTTTGTCCTCCTGCAGTTTCTTATTTGGTAAAGCCACTGACTCTGACACATTCAGACAACCCCACCATCAACTGCTTGCGTGTCGGTGCTGATTACACACAAGAAGCTGGGAAGTCAGCTGGATGTGAGACTGATTTAGTAGCATATAACTCATGTCCCTCCAGACCTGGCTCCACTGCAGCCGTGCCAAGTGAGCACTGGAGCTGTTCGGCCTGATGCCACTTTTAACAAACTCTACCAGATTTTTTTCCTGACATTGTCCCGACTCAGACTGCTAACTGACTCATTGTTTTGCAAGCATTCAAACAGCCTTAATTTCCCCACTAATTGCTGCTTCCATTTTGTGAGTCACAGTCACGCATTTGTTGTTGATTGCTGTAAGTGGAAATGTCACATGTATAACAAACCCAACATCCTGTAAAATGTGGATATTAAAAACTATATTTGTTTGCTGAATGAAGGTCTTAAGTTCAATGATGGGCTGCGCGCGATTTTAAACTAAATTTGATTCCATCAGTCTGCTAAATCTGAGTAGTGAGAGTGAGGGGAAGCTGCTGGGAAACACACCTTTACCTTCACCTGACACTAGAGGGCAGAATAACATCACAATTTTATTCAACTCTTACTCAGAAACAGGAGTCGTAGTCTTCTGTTGACAGTTAAAGAAAACCTACAGCATTGATGTGTTTAGTTTAAATCTTGAAACGGTTCCTAATTCTTTGTTTTTTTTATTTAAAATATTTTTACATGACAACTCTGGTAGAAGGAGATATGTCACAATTTGCATTTAATTTCTCTTAAAACCTCTAATTTTTAAAACAATGTAAATTTAAAATAATTGGACTACAAAAGTATATACTGGTTTAATTTTTTTATAGAAATATCAGTACTTCTTTTTTGCTTTGCAGCCAAGTACCACTGTAACTACAGGACATGGATCCTAGAAGTTATCTTCTATGTCACTGCAAAAACCTACACTACATCTCACATCTGTTGTGTAATGCATGCCATTTACAGCCGCGTTTTCAAGAACTAAGTTTTACCCCAATTCCAAAAAAGTTGCAATGCTGTATAAAATGTAAATTAAAACAGTAATAGTTTGCAAATCTCATAAAGCCACATTTGACTCTGCAAACACATAAACAGCACTATCAATGCAGAAACTGAGACATTTTTGCCAGTTTGCTGAAAGTATGAACTCATTTTGAATTTGATGGCAGCAACACATCTCAAAAAAGTTGAAACAGGCCAACAAAACACTGGATAAGTAAATAATTATGCAACGAAGAAGCCATTATGGGAACATGATCCAGAAACGCTGCTCTCTTCTCTGGGCCAAAGCCCATTTAAATGCTATGAGGTAAAATGGAAAGTGTTCAATGGCCAGATGAATCAAAATTTTAAATTTTATTTGGAAACCATAGATGGTGTGACCTGTGGTTTACAGAGAAGATGAACCATCCAGCTTTAGCGAGTATGACATCAGCACCTTACACATCTGGAAAGGCACCAACAGTGCTGAAAAGAAAATAGAGGTTTTAGAGCAACACAAGTATTGTTTTTGTTTTTTTTTTCGCCCCAACTCTGGGTCAAAGTATCTTTGCAGAAGACGGTCAACCCCACATTGCCCCTGATGGATCTGTTGGTGTGTATGCTTAAAACAAAATGAGTAAATGCAAGAGATTGCAGTGTGAATGTGTAAAAGAGTGTATGCAACTTTTAGTGAAAAAACACTTGACACATCATAATCCTTTATCCATCCATAATCCATTAATAACAACATAACTGGGTTGCTCCTATGAGGACCAGACTTGCGTGTTATATTAAAGACCTTTTGCAGCCTCACGTCCCCAGCAGGTCCCTGAGATCACGTGATCAGGGTCTGCTTGTTGTGAAGTAAACACGGCTGAAAACTGAAGGTGACAGAGCCTTTGCAGCAGTGACCCCCTCCCCTGGAAAAGAAAAAAGAAATCTACTTTATGACATAACTGATCTGCATGAGAAAGGTGAAGGGAACACAGGAGTAAAGAAAAAAAGGAGAGGGGCCAGAAACAAAAAGGACCGCAACTGGGAGAGGACACAGAGAGGGAGTGCGTGTACATGAGAAGTGAATGCACTGCACAAAACGTCCTGCAAAGACCAGGCAACCAAACGGGAAAAAATTTAAATGCTGTCGTAGCTTTTTCATTTTTCCCGCTGACAGCTCAGTATTTGGCGCCGCACAACATTATCGGATTCACTTTTCTCCTTCTGTGACACTGACCGCTGCCGTCCGGAGGACATCACTTCAGTCGGGATGTTCTTGCTGTGACCATGGAGTTTTCCTGTCCTCCGGCCGTGAACGCGTCAGTGCTTGTCCTCCGCCGACCGAGTCCTTCCAGTGCCGCTGACTGGTTTCCAGCCGCCTCCGAGCCGCAGCTGAGCGGGTCTGGACCACCGGAGAGCCGGTGGGCGGACCTGGAGCCCGAGGAGCCGCTGGTAGAAGATTCCCAGGAGTGGGGAGCACCTGGCAGCCAGGTAGGACTGCCTGCATCAAATCTGCGGTTTTCATTGTACTTATGGGTTTTGCTGATCAAAACCCATAAGTACAATGAAAAATAGGGACCAGGTTAAAAAAAATACCTGAAATGTCAAAGATCTTTGAATTGCAATCATACATGACAAGGAAAAACACTCCTCTGCTAACCCCCCCACCTGTTCGCTTCTCTTTTCATTCCCCCTCCTTTTCCGACTTCTCCCTCTCCTCCAGCTCCTTGCTGTCCCCCCTCTATCAGGACCATGGCAACTCGGTGGCGTGGCCTCAGACTTCGCCCTGCTCCTCGTCCTCTCAGGGCCTCCACCGGCCGTTGCGCTGCCACCCTCCACCTATCAGTGGGAGCAGTGTGGGCCCCAACCCTACATACTATCATACTGTATATGATGTCCAGGTGGAGCAGTACAGTGAAATACCCTTCTCTGGTGGGGGGAGCGGCTGTGAGGACCACTACGGCCAGGGCTCCATGTCCCTCGTTACTAACAGCAATGACGCAACGGTTCCACTCATCCGCCGGAGAGGAGGGACAGTGGATTACCGCGATGTCATCCTGGCCCATAAGGCACATAAGATGCACAACACACCACCGGCCAAGAGGAAGCAGTGGGAGTGAGTACAGTCCACTTATCGGCATCACAGTTTAACATTTAAAATCTCCTGCTGCTGTTTCACCATGTGGATTCAAAACCAGAGTGCTCACTGTGTCATCCAGTTTTACACTAATCATTATCTGAATTGTCAGATTTTAGAGAAAAGTTTGGAGAATAATGATCTGTGGAGGTAAAAGCAATCTTCTCCACCTTTTTTTATGTAACTGGCTTATGGGAACTTTAAATGACACAGAAGTGGGATGTTATGTTCGGTAAACATTTTAAGCTTCAATAGTGATGTATTGCATTGCTAAATTCAATTCTGGGTCCACTAAGTTGCTTTGCAAGCGTAGCTTCGGGTGGATAATATCTCAGATTTTCAAGTTTCAGTGTAAGCACCAGACAGTCGAATCACCTGACTGCCTGGGTGTCTAATCTATGAATTTGGCTGAACTTCCAAACATCAGGCTGCCTGACATCAAGCATGAAAGCATCTCATCTGTGTGAATTAGCCAGTAATGAGCTTTATCCTCTACATAAAGGTGTGCTCTTCATTTATCCTCATTCATTCCTCTTTTCACATTTGCATAATGACATAACTACCTTCCATACCTCATAATAAGCCATATATATATATATATATATATATATATATATTTATCCTGGTGAAAAAGTGCAGGTAACCACTTTGACCTCTTCTAAAAAAATCTGTGGTTTTCTGGATCACACAGCCTCTTTTCTCAATCTTCATGTGTTTTACCTTGAGTTCCTTTCGACTCCCAGCTCCTCCACTGACATCCCTACTCTGTTTTTACTATTCACTTTCCTGAGCAAATCAAACATAGACTATGACATGACTGTCGGCTTGTGGTGTTGTTCGGCATACTTCTCTCTTATGCACAAATCAACAACAAAATCGCATAACTTGTGGATTTGTAGTCTTGATGTTGAGGTCTTTGATACAGTCATATATTTTGGACCTTAAATCTGAACGTGACTGTGGTCAGCCTCCAGAATCTCCATGACAACAACTGTTGCACTATGCTTGTGAAGTCAGGAGTTTAGGACAAAGTGCCTGCTACGGGTGTGAATGATTGGATGATAGATGCAGGAGTTGTTCTGTGTTTCACCCACTGTGGCATGTTTCAATCTTTTATAATATAATAGTGTAAAAGTGTAAAATGTTAGTTATTATTGACAGTTTTCACATTTTATTCTGCAACATATCAAAGTGAAGTGACGGTGCAGAGATGCAGTACAATCAAATAATAAATACAATAAAATAAAAGGTCTACAACAGTCCTCTGCATCTTTTCGGGTGGACTGCTTCCTGATGCCATGAGATTAAAGAAAGGTTGGAAGTGTTTAAGGACTGATCACGCTCTGTCACAGCTGTGATTTAGGTCTTCAGTAGTGAAACTGCAGCTGTCCTAGAAACGGTCCATAAAACCGTTTAGCATTTATGCAGAAGCGTACAGCATTTACTGGAAGAAAAATTTACTTTTGACAACAAATGAAGCACTGACACTCCTTCAAGAATATTTTCAATCAATTTCAACTAATTATTGGCTCTCAGAGTCATTTTTCTCAGTTAGGAACATCCTGAGTCTAAAAAAAACTCTGAACTATTTAACTGTACTCATGCACATATCTGATTTTATATTATCCAAAGATACTTTTATACTTTATCAGACCACTAGTTGTCAGTAGACAAATAAACACATAAACTCCATGCAGCGCTTAAAAGCTGGCAATTTAGTGTGTTTAGTTTTATAAAGAAGGCTACCTGAGTAATGAAGAAAAGAGAGCGAGAGATAATTATATACAGTAATTTTCAAGCCATGAAAAAGTCATGACACTGAATAAAATTATTGTTAACAGGAAATTCCAATCCAATAATGTACAATATTATTAATGACTGCAGAAATATGGTATTTATTTGTGTTGTTTAAAGTTAACTTAATCAAGTTTTGTTATTATTGTTGTGGTTTGTAAGCAGGAATTTCTTATGTTATTGTTCAAGAAATGATGGCGCATTAGTTGTATAAGCCTATGGACGTTTGATCCCTTAAAAAAAGGAACCCTGGCATATATTCTGCTCTTCCTGACACAACCCTCCCCATTCTTCCAGGTTTGGGATTGGCAGTACGCATGACTGGGGTATTGGGGGCCATGTGGGTTCAGTGTCTCACCGAGGGCTCCACTTGAAGTCATTTGTGACATTTTTGGATTGTTTGTTGTTGTTATTTTTTTAATAAATGGGAGAAAACTGGAACAAATCGAGAAAAGTGCATTGTCATACAGAGACATGAATAACCCAGCAAAGATTTGATCCAACAACTTTATTTGTTGTGATGGGACAGCTCAAACATCACAAAGCCATGCAGCCTAGAAGCTGAACAGAAAATCAACCATATTAAGGTATAAAGTGGTACGCTTCTATAGAAGACAAAAACACCAACAATGACAAGTAATTCTACCTTATTCCATTATAACATCATTATATTATAAGTCATTTCTTCTTCTGAGATAGCGGGGGGACGTTTTTTGGATGAAACTGGTAAGAACTGGAACAGTTCTCCTGAGCTGGAGGTCTGGGCCGAAGGAGCGCTCTGTGTGAGGGTCGACAACTCCCGGTCCATTTCCTTTACTGAGCTGGAGGTCTTAGTGGGAGGATTGTTCTTTGAAGGAACTGATATTTTCCAGTATGTTTCTTCTGAGCTGGACGACTTGGTCAAAAGAGCAGTCGTTGAAGGGAGTGATACTTCCCAGTCCATTTCTTCTTCTTCTGAGCAGGAGGTCTTAGTGGAAGAAACGTTCTCCATAGTAAGAACATAGTTAGAGGTACTTGGTTTTGCTGAGGCCGTTTCATCTTTCGTCGCCTTACTTTCTGAAGAAGAGACCTCCGTTGTAGGACATTAAGTGGCAATACTTGGTATCGCTGATGTGTCATCTTTTGTCCTCTTACTCGCTGAACAAGACATCTCCGCAGCAGGAACATACTTAGGGATGCTTGCTGTTACCAAGTTCTTTTTCTCTTTGATCTTCATCTTTCTCTGTGGAAAGAGTCCGCTACAGTGATTTGAGAGACCCATGATTCATGATGATTTATTCATGTTTTGGAATAATAGAGAAGAAATGAAGCCACGTAGATGATATAAAAACACCAGCAATGCTTTGACTTTAAGGTCGTCACCATGATTTCATGGAAGCAAATGCTTTAACTGAAGCTGAATTCCTGATCAGCCGCCGAATGCAAATCTTCTATTTAATAAAAGACAGAAGCAAGAAAAAAAAAGTAAACTTCTGCTCCTGAACTGAACAAGAACTGAACAAACCTTTCTTTTGCCTTGCAGACCTTTTGCAGAAATCTGCAGCCAGGCGTCAAACACAGGTGGCTGATGTTTAACTTTCTGAGGGTTTTTTTTGTATTTGTGGAAGTTAATTTCTGTTTTTGGCGTCTCAAAAAAAAACAAAAAACAAATTGTAATGTTTTCAGCAGGAACAGATGCCTCAACAAACCAACGAAAAAGCAAACGAGTCCAGGAGAGCAGCCGGGTTCCTGCCTCCTCTGAGCTGGGAATATCCACCAATCAGATTCCAGTAATGGTACGAAGAACTGCGCTGCATTTATTAATGTGAAGAAGAATAATTGAAGGTTGTTTTGTTTTTTAACTATTACTGTTAGTATTATTGGTTATAATCATATTTTATTTCCTGCAGTTAGAATTAAATAAAGAATATATGTCAACACAAGATTAAAACACTGAAACGCTGAGCAAAAACTAAAGTTCAAACTAGTGTGAAGGTGCCCGAGGTTCCTGTCGTTTCCTTGTGTCCCGCAGCAGTGGCCCGTGTACATGGTGGACTACAGCGGCGTCAACATGCAGGACCAACCCGGTCTGCTGCAAAGGGATGGTAACGAGGGCTCCGTCGATACTCAAGAGCCTCCCTCAAAAGACAGCAAGACTTTTCCGAGTGTGCTGAGGCTCGACGCTCTCTCCAGAAGGACTTCAGAGAGCTGCAGTTTGGCCTCCAGCTTTGAACGATGTCCTGACTGCAGAGGAGCAGAATGTATGTGGATCAAAATGTTGCAGGGCAAACGTGTTTTCTGTCTCCTGCCTCCACTGAGTGCAGACAGGACGGATGTCAGGTTTTGTTTTTGTTTTTTATCCCTCCTGCACCTTTCAGACAAGCGTGAAGCGTGGGGGGAAAAAAAAAAAAAAAAAAAAGACAAGCGTGACATTGACATCTAAAGCAATGGTCATAAAAGTTTTTTGTTCTTTAAGCATGTGTAAAGTCTCTTAAAGGTAACATTTTTTTTGCCTCCTTAAATGAGATTTTGCTAATATTTCTCCTTGTGCATCATTTGTGCAGAATCCTAAAGTGTCCATCAGTGTTTATTACTGTTAATTTAAATTCCCGTCTCCTCATTCTGAAGCTTCCTCAAAGCTTCTGTCTGCGCCCAGATTGGGTTTTGCGTCCTTGGCGTCCGTATGGGTCCGTCGTGCTCCCTCACACAGACCTGTCGCTCCTGTCAGCTGTTTTGCAGATGTTGCAGAACTTTTTCTTTCCTCGGCCACAAGAACTCCTGCTTTTTTTTAGTACTCGTCTGTCCTCCAACGCCCTCTTTCTTTCACGTCTTTTAATAGCGACAGGTAAAATTACGGGGTTTATTACTGAAATTACAGACACTCAGCTGCTGTTGCATTTTGCAATAGTTGTTATAAACTTTAGGTTGAAAAAAAGATCAACAGTAGGGAAAAGATGAGCCCAAAAGTAGAATAAACATGAGCAAATTAAAGTTGGAAATAGAAATCAGTGACCTTTGGAGAAGATGTGTTAGATACCTGGTATCCAGCTCACACCAAACCAGTTCCATCATGTAAATTGTTCTGTTGTAATGATCCCAGCAGATCTGGATCCACATGACACGTCACATTACAGCCACTAAATGGATGCTCAGTGGACTGATCTGCATTCATTTTTGATGTGTTTTATCAGACTAAACACTTTCAATTACAGTCTTCCCTGAACCATGAAGTCACTTTTTAGAACAACAATTTGATCTTTGTGGTTAATTCTTGTCTACTTTCATACTCACCATGTTTATCCTCACAAATCAGACAAAAGCTTTTAGATAAAGAATTGAATCATTTCTGCACAAATCTGCCTGGACTTCATGAGGTTGAAAAGTTTGCATAAATAAATAATATATTGTATAAATACAATAACAAATCCCATGTCATTATCTGTATTCGTCCTTGAGAACAATAAAGGTGTTTAATATCTGTCAAAAGCCGTATTTACGTGAGAACTAAGCGAGCCAGGTGTCAGACCACAGTCCCTTTAATAGTGGATCATACATAAAAACGACTACTTTCATTTTATTTTAAAGTAATGCAACTATAGCCAAATTATAAACATTATCTTGCATTTTTGCCTGATCTAAAAGTCGCCCACTTGAAATATGCAATGGAATGTATCATCCAGCAGAGGGCGACAAAAAACCAACAGTCAGGTTTTCACTTATTCTCTGTGATAACCAGGCAGGGGACCTGTGTTGCTCAGTTGGTGGACTGTTGGACCTTCGCTCTGGGGGTCTGGTATTCAAGTTCCTGGTCCCCGTGCTTACAGAGTTTCTTCAGGACGGCATCCGGCATAAAACCTGTCTCAAATCAACGTACAGACTGTGCTGTTCTGCTGTGGCAACCAGTCTGCTTTGAGGAACCGAACCAACAGGTCAACTTTCTCTGTGACAACCAGGCACCTGTCTAGGGTGTCCTCCCCTTCTCTACCTGTAGTAGGTTTCCAACAGCCTGACAAGGATGAGGCAAACATAGAGATGGATAGACAAAGTGGTATATTTAGTCATTTTTGTGAAACAAAAGTATCGTTATCAAGTCAGTCAATTTGATGATGATCAAAATAGATTAAAGGCTATCATGACTTACACAAGCAGGTTTTAAGAAACAAAGCAAGGCCATAGAAAAAAATAACTTAATGTCATATTTAGCCTCTTGCAATCTTTTGTTAAAAAATAAATGCTTTGCAACCAGTAAGGCCTCAAATTTGAGATGTTTTAGTAAAGCGCAGCAAAAGTTAATTCTGTTATTTGTTTATACATTATTATTATTGATGCTCCATAACTTAGCATTCCCACATGCAATATTAAATTGCAATTTACTGCTTCTTTGCATCTACTAATCAACATTTTGTAAGCACATGTAAATCGCAGATGGAAGATGCGCCATATAAAATCTCGCCATGGGGACCACATTCGGTAGGGCTGGCTCTGAGAAAGACCGCAGAGTTATCTGGGATAGAGGTCGTCTCAGATAGAAAATCAGATGGAGGGCATCTTAGATGAACGACAACATGACGTTACCCGTTATTGTGTGTGCGAGCATTGTCAGCAAAAAAGTCCTTTAGGAATCTGGTTATTAACTTTAACATTTATCAATCTAGCTGATGTCTGTAGAGTCTGAGTCTGACTGATGGATGGCAACAATTTCTTCTATAAGATCACTGCTGATATCTTTTCTCCTTTGCACTGTGTTAACACATTTTTTGAAGCTCCAGACCAGCAAACTGTCAAAGCATCTACTTGTATAGAGGTGCTCAAACTTGCTTTTACAAAATAATAAAGTTCATTTGGTTAGCAGAACATCCCTGCTACTTACCAAACTTAAAAAGAGTTTTTTTTTGTTGTTTTTTTTTTATGCCTGTAGACGTTTCTGCAACCCTAACCTGCACCGGGATGGCGTGCCAAGAGTTTTTACATTTACATCAAATGAGATGGAGATTGACATTTCCTTAGAATACTTCTGAAAAAAAACTCCTTGTAACAGTTGACTATTGTTGAAAACACCTAAGTACTTCAGGACGGGACTATCAGGCTTTCCTGACTGCTGCGGGTTCATGATTCCAAAACGTCAGAGAGCAAACACTCATAGCTGCGAAACCCGTCATTAGGGCAAAAGAAAGGGAATTATGTAATCAAGTCTTCGTCACAGACAACAGTGACGTTTCCTTCTATGTTGACCTGTCAGTGATTCTACTTTTATTCCACACAATTAAACAAATGTTACGCTTCACACTGTTTATCATCAGTTCTTTAAAAAATACCCTCGTGGAGGCAGAATCTGTGACAGCCATGAACAACTGCTTGACACTCGGACAGCCTGCGAGGAAATGAAGCTGATCTCCGTCTTACTGATGTCGTTAATACCATCCCATACAGTGCAGGTATTAACTGAGGCTCAAATGAATAGGCAGACTTGTGCACCCAGCTCTACATGTGAACCTGATATTGGTGTCGAAGGCTTAAAGAGAAACAACTCTCAGGTTTCCACTTGCATTTTCTCCTCAAGTATTAGTGATCTTCGGAGGCTGAATATCTGTACGAGAATTATTGTTTAACTGTAACAGTGACCTCTGACTAACTAAATAACACCAACTTTAGATCAAAATGTTGTCTTTTGAAAATGATTACCAGTAGAAATGAAATTAAATTGTGCTTTATATGATCTAAACTGCTCTCCAACATTGTTTCTTTCACAGAACTAAAATGCACACGACAACTATTCTTTTCTAAGATTTTGGACACCACAATGGCAACTAGACTAGATTTTAGATTAATGTTAGGAAAGCTGAGCTGGCCAAAAATACAGTCATACAACGACGCCGAAACTACTCCTCCATATCTACAGAGCCATGGTGAGGCGGTTCTGGCATCAAGTCACCACATGACACTTTCCATGGGGTGTTTTGGACTTGTTCCATCTGAGGGAGACCTCAAGGCAGACTCTGCAGTCACTGGAAAGATTATATTTCTTGGGAACGGCTGAGTGTCCCCTTGAGAGGTAGAAGTGGTGACTGGAGAGAGGGAGGTCCAATGGTGCTGCCCCTGTGACCTGGTCCTGCACAAGTGGCAGGAAAATGATGGATGGATGGATGGATGGATGGATGGATGGATGGATGGCCACTGGGAGCTTGCTTTCAAAAGTAAAAACCAATCTCCATTATTCTGCACAGATTACTGACTTTTTAGCAGTAATAACATTTAATAGCTAAATTTAATATCCAAGAGAACTTTATTTTGTACTTTGGAGTGTATATATATGTACACGACCAGGAACGCTGGTTAAAAGACGGTCAAAACCTGACATTGGTGGAGAAAGAAAGGAGAGAAGAAGAAGAAGAAGAAGAATAAGAAGAAGAGGAAAAGGAGGGGAAGAAGAAGAAGAGAAGACGAAGAAGAGAAGAAGAAGCAGCGTCACCGGGTCTTATCTGTTTTTTTCTACCAGAACGACTACCATCAAACCAAGAACCAGACCCACATCCCACCTCACGAGATCGCTAACCAGGTGTCTGTGCGGCGCCAGGACGTGTTGAGCGACGTCCTCCACCGCACCGACCTGCACCAGTGGACTCGACAGTTCCGGGCAAGATGGCGGAGGGAGCAAACGTATGGTCAGCGTCCTGCGCAGCAGAACCTTGAAAATGCTGTTTTAGGACTGAATATCTACAAGACCGACTCTCTATTGGATATCTGGATAATTAAAGCAAGTTTATGAACCGGCTGGGGATCGCATAACACGCTCAATAACTAATGTACGAACATGGCCAAATCCAATGCTAAAACTACAACTAATGCCGAAGCTTAAACGCTGTTTCCACATGACTCCTGCATCCCTGAGGACATGGAAACAAATGCAAAGGGCACAAAAAACTGCTCAACCTCGCCTTTGAAACCACCAGCTCCGCAGAAAAAACCTAGAGCAGATGAAACCACCTCTCTCGGAGCTGCTGCAGACTCCAACGCCACGATCTCAGCTGCAGTTGACACCCTCAAAGACGCGATGACCGACTTTAAGTCGGAGTTACAGCAAAATACTCTGACTGTATCTGATATTGCCAGAGCGGTGGAGTTATATTATCACAAAGATCGCACCACATTGGACGGAGAAGGTGGACTACATTCTCGACACGGTCCACCGGCTGAGCCCAACCGATGTCAACCGCCCCGTCAGATCATCATTCAGTTCACAGGAAGGAGATGCAGAGATGAGCTTTGGCGAATGACTAAACATCATCCTGTCTGTAGAGACCTCAACATTCGGTTTGCAGAAGACCTCATCAAAGAAGACAGAGAAGCAAGGAAAGCTGGACGGCCCAAAGTTGAACAGGCGAGGAAGAATGTTGTAAGACTATGTTTCGTGGTCCTTATGCTTTCATTAATGATCAGAGAGTCACACCATGACTTTCTTTAGTCTTGCAACTGACTCAAGATGGTTATTGTAAATTCAAGGTTTTTCTTTCTTTTTTTAATGGCTTCAGCTGCGTTACAAGGAAACTTTTGAGCTTTCCAAGGGCCACTACCACACAGTTAAGGATGCTATGGACATCATCTACCACCGCAAAGTCACAGATGACATCAGTGAGGTCCGTAATGAATACAGTCACACTTTCATATACGTTTTTAGTTCAGTGCTTTAATCTCTGACTTGTCTCTTCATTTTTATACCAAAGGTGAAATACAGGGAGAAGTACATCAACTCTCTGGGTACTTGGAAGTCCATCCCTGACCGTCCCGAGTTCTACTTCAACAGAGTAGTTGCTGAAAACATCAGCAATGTGGGTACTCTGGATTTACACTCCAACTTCACACACGGTGTCAACATATTACATATACAGTAGACAAAAGGACACATAACCCCATTGACATGCTGGGCTTTATTTGAATTTAAATCTTTTTAACGATGCTTTTAGGTCAAGTACAAGGAGGACCTGGATTGGCTGAAGGGTTTTGGATGCTTTGTGTGGGACACTCCCGAGTTGCTGCAGGCTGAGAGGAACAAGGCACTTTACAGTGAGGTGATGTATCAATTTAGTTCATTTAGAGTCTCAAACTCACACTTGAAGTATGGACTTTAGGTATGTTTATTTTTGTTTCAATCCCTTGTTTTGTATCTGCAGAGACTGTACAAGGCCTCCTTTGAGAAGAACAGAGGAAACTTCAGGTACACTTGCAACACTTTTTTCTTCCATGCTGCCAAGAACGCCTCCACTCTCATCGATGATGTAAGTCCTCCTTTTTATTTTTCAACCCAGTGTGTTATAAAGCATTTTATTTAACCATTTATAATTTCTGTTTATAAAATGTGATGAAATATTCAGCAATGTGTATGTGTGTTTGTGCATCGCTATTGGACTCCTGAGGTTGGAGGTAAAAGATTGTGAATTCTTGGTATTGGTTCATTATTGATTAGACATTTCATTAACTGTTTTTTTTTTTTTTTTTTTGACGATGAAGCAAAGTATTTAAATTCTGTCCACTGTTTTTTCACATCAGTTTGTGTTTGTTTCCTCACATGGCACAGTCACTGTTTTCTAGACATTTGTTTTTAACCCCCCTCTGACATTCTGAGCAGAGGGCCTACAAAGCTCAGTATGAGAAGACCAAGGATAAGTTCACCATGACTACAGATGACCCTAGGTACCAACTGGCCAGGGAGAACAGGAAGATGAGGCAGGTAAACAGCCTGGTTGTGCTGCCCGGCCGGCCTGCTGCTACTTCCACTCCTGTCCTCCAGACCTCTCACACTGCTGCATGAGGTTATCGACAGACCTGTTGGTGCTGGTCGTCGCATGGCTGTGATACTGGTCCTCTGTCTCTGCTCTTCTTTCTTCTTCTTCCTCACAGGTTACCATAAATAGGACCACTCAAGTAGCATCCAGAGGGCTATTTTGAGTGTGCATGAGTCTTCTGCATCTGTTTCATCAGAGAGACAGTTAAATCATTCATCACAGATGACTTAAAAGATCTTTTTAATAGTCAAAAATGTCCAAATAGAAAGTCCACCATACAAACACTAAACTACCAAAGCTTGACTGAACTACTGAAGGTGATGGTTTCTGTCTCTCTGAGCACAGATGGGTTCATACAGCTGTAGTGGCACACTTGAACCTCCAGAGCTCTTGTCCAGTCCTCCCAGCATCACGTTTGTGTTTCTTTCTGTTCTCACCTATGGCCTGCTGTGTGTGTGTGTGTGTGTGTGTATGTTGTTGTCTATGCGGACAGAAAAAATATAAATCCAGAGCAAAGGATCTACTGAAGAGCGGCTGCAATGAGTTGCTTCGCCCCGACATCCTCACAGCCCTTTGTCAGTCCATTACGGGCAGTAAGGTAAACAGCCAGAGAGCAGTGGACCCTGTCAGCTGATCCCTGTCCACAAACACTCAGGACATAAAGATGGAGTCATTTTATAGCGGGAGTCATTGCTCCTATCTGGTGTTTGTGGACAAGGTTTGATCACATCAAGTATTCATCATGTTGGCAACATTTCCATCCCATCAGTCCACTTAAAAGTGGTTTTAACTTCCATACGTATCATCCTTCTCTTTCATGCTCTAATCCCACCATCAATATTGCCATTTTTCATTTATTCATGAAACTTCAGCTCATCTTAAAATGCAGTGCAGTTACCCAGCAGTGGAGAGACATATCTAAAATGTAAAATCTTTGTTTTTACATATGACTTTCAATAAGGCCTGGTTGAAGAGTTCAATTTTTAGATACGTTGTGGTATTTTATGCCACTAAAGCACCAATGACACACATTTTTCTCAGCTGACCTGCCTTTCTCTGCATCCTTTTGTGTAGCAACTGATACAGCTACATCACACAGTACATCAGACTCAGTGAGAAAGAAATAGTATAAGATGGACAGCTGTTCACCATGAACCATGTGGGCACTGCGGCTGCTGGAAACAGGCGTTCTTGTCTTCATTTTCACCTGAACAACAGCTCATCTGTGTTTTGAATCTTTTAAAGCATGTTTGTATCTGACGCTGCACTTTGCCTCTTCAATCATCAGACCTGCTGTTCTGTTTTTAGGCAGTGACACACGGTAACATGCTCGATACCCGTGGCTGACTTTGATCTCTGATTGTTAGAAAACTATCCAAGAAAACTAACATTTAAAACAACTTTAGCATTGTAATGTAACAATTTAAAAATCTTATGTTGTTTTCATCTGAACCGACTCTGAAGGTGACATTATTTGAGTCCAAAGTGTAACTTTTTGTTTATTATTACATTAAACATGAGAAAAACTAATGGATCTGTTGTTTCACAAATGCTTCAAAATGCTCTTTTGATAGTTTATTCTTTTCTTGGATAGTTTTTGTCTTTAGCTGCATAGATTAGAAGCAAGAAAAGGTGCTACTTACATTTTTGTGACACACTATACATTGTTTTTGTGCACAGCCCCACAGGTTGCTTACAAGAAAGATGCCAAAGCCGACCTGCACTACACTACTGTAGTTGACCGTCCTGACATCAAGAAGGCCACCCAGGCTGCTAAACTTATCAGCCAAGTAAGCATCAAATAAATGCATGAAACTATTTCAATTTCAATTCAGTTTTATTTAAATAGCATCTATTACAAGTTGCAAGTTGCAAGTGTACGCGCTCTCCAGAGACCCAGAGCATGATCCCCGAGCAGTTAATAATGAAACTATTTGATGAATTAAACCTTTTCACAAATGAAACTATCCATATGCACATTAAATTGAATAATTCTCTTGTATATTTAGTATAAATATGTTTTATGTTAAACTGCGTCTTGTAATTTATTGGATCTTTCAGTTAGTGGTATAGAAAAGAAGAAAAACAAATCCTGACATTGACCAGGGTCCCGGTAAATCTGCCATGCCTGAAGCAAGTTGTTTTGTTTTTTTAGCATTGACAGAGGGTTATTTACTGACACACACTGACTAAAAACATTCACAACATGACAATAATGAGTTTTAGCCTAAAAAAAAGACGTTGCTGTGACAACACATGTGTCCCAATTGACCAGCCAGGTACATGAACCCAAATAAACTATCTGCTTCCTAAAACACTGGGGATAGTCACTTCCCTACTGGACTCTTACAAAAGAAAAATAAAAGTACCATCATTTTGTATTTACATTGAAGAGATCAGCAGCTGCTCCACATGGCTTCCCCTGCCAACCTGCATAATAATCCACCGTACTCTTCTCATTGTAACTTAATGAACATGAAGAAGTTTAACTGGTAACATCATTGTACATGTCCTGCTTCATCATTATATATGTCTTCCTACTTTACACTTCTCTTCCTTCATCACTCTTCACTTGACTGTCATTCCAACTCTCTTTCCTCTCCTTCATGTTTCCACAATGTCTTTATGTTTTTATTCTCATCCTTCCATCTCACTGCGCTTTGTAGGTGGAGGCCCAAACCTCCCTCCATGGAGCAGCTTCCTATGATGCCCCCCTGATGCACCACATGAAGAAAATGAGTGCTGTGACTAGTGATGTCAGAAAGCTCCTGCACTGAAGCCGAGGCCTTACTGCTCCCGGACTTGTTTGCCTTCTCTGGCTCTTTGCTCTCACTTTATTTCAACGCAGAGGTTCACTGAATAACACAGTTTGACTTCACTGCAGCGTTTACTGAGCCTTTTCAGACAACAACGAGCTAGAAAATGTCATGTCAAATGAAACAGAAATATTTTATTTGTCTTGCAGTTTGTTTGGTCCCTTCAGCATTGTGTGCACCCCGTTATTTGACATTGACAGCTGTCACTCATTGCTATGACAACTGCATTACTGCATTAGTTGCACTGGTGTTCAAACTATGTTTGTTTATATTTTATCAGTTAAAAACATTTATATGTGGATCACAGGATGCTGTATTCACCTCTCTCACACTGAAATGCATCTTGTTCAGTTGGATAAAATTAACATCACTTTATTAAATCTTTAGACTTCCTGTATAGTTCAGATTAAATTTCTGATATTAAATCATGTCAGATGCAGTGCAATCAATGAGATGCATTCCAGTGTCATGTAAAAGTTGCATTTGGTCTCAAATGGAAGCAGATGGGGTGTAAGGGAGCATCCCGGCTGCTGCCTAGTTTGGTTTGACTCAGAAGAACCCCAGTGTCGGGTTGGATAACCAGGACAGCAAAACTGGCACTTATCTGGTTTCTGTTGATCCAAAACCACCTCTTACAGATATCATAATGTAAATAATAAGAATTCTGTTTTGTAGTTAATCTTCCAAGCAAACTGCAGATATCACATAGCCCTACTATCTGGAATTGATCAGGATAGTGAGTGCTGGATGAAAATGGGAAATGTGTCAGTGCATGGAAAAATGATCACGTTAACAAGTTTGACAATCGTTATTTCTATTGTATTGAGCAAGGTGAAGGAATTAAGTTGCATTTCAATTCTTAACATTTCATACAAGCATGTTCAAAGTGATTGAAAAAAAGTGTGTGTATATATATATATATATATATATATATATATATATATATATGTGTGTGTGTGTGTTAAGAATCTGAGTTACTAATCTGTTTGTATACAATGTGAACTGTAAACAATGTGTTTCCTCTTGTTTAAGTTTCCACTGTTAAGAAGTCAGTAAATCTGCATCTCTTTTGGTGTTCCTTCATTTTCCAAACTTCTCCACTAACCTTTATATATATGTTGCCCGGGTAGGTGAAGTACAAGGAGAAGTTCGATAAGGAGGTGAAGCGAAAGAGACACAATATGATCTGAAGGAGAGCAACATTTACAGGACTTTGAAGAATGCCAATGAGCTGGCTAGTGAGGTATGTGCTCATAAGTCTTTTTGTTGACATTTTCTACAACTTACTCATTTCTGTGACACAACAGGACAGAGGTGTGGATGCTTTGTAATGTATTTTTGCAGCTTGAAGGTCAGATGAATGTATTGAGTACATCTGTAAGAATCCATGACCCACAATGCTCTTTCAAAATATGTCCAGATTTGTCTCCTTCGGAGTTACACAAACTGTTATTATTATTGTTCTTTACAATACAACAAGATACTTACATTATGTGAAATAACTTTGTTCTGATCACCTACAGGGGAAGTACAAGGGTGATCTGAAGAAGATCCACAAACCTGTGACCGACATGTCTGAGTCTCTGTCCATGCAGCACAGCCTGAGCACCAGCAAACTGTCCAGCGACGTAAGATCCGCCTTTAAGCCATTAACCCTCCCTCTCTCCCATTCAGTCAGTTCAGCTTCAGTTCACCTTGTGTGGCTGCTTGAAACAGCCCTGAGCTCCGTCATCCTTCAGTCAACATACTGTAGTGTGATCCAGTGACTGCAGATTTATACATTAAACGCCATCTTCTAGATGTTCATCACCCCTTGACCTCATCTGGTAGTGATCCTTTGTTTGGACCAACTCATGATGCCACCTTTTATAACTTCCAATGTTTTACTTTTTCTTTCTGTAAATTGGACAGAAGTAGTCTTTTATTAATGATCACTTAACCCAACATCTCCTTGGCCTTCTCCATTGATGTTTACATTGATTCTTCCACACGTTATAGTCAGTATCTTTTGTTTTCTCTGACAAATATGAGCCTTTTTGTGCTATGTAATGGATTAAAGTAACTCCAGACTGTCTCTTCTTCGTATTTGCTGTACTGAACAGCCTTACTTTACTGGAAATCCCATGTAGTCCTGCTACAAGAATAAATTTGAGGACACATGATTCCTGACACACCAGAGCAGCTCCATCTCAAGGAGGCCTCTGAACTTCAGAGCAACGTAAGTGGTTCAGACTCGGGGGGTCAACAAACACTTCACCCAGACAAACACACCGCTGTGGGTTCATTCACATGTCCTGTCAAACAGATGTATGTAAGCCTGGTCTACAGGTGGTCACATAGTGGAGGGTGCTGCTGTATTTATTGATGATTTCCGTGGCTGAAGAGGCTGAATAAGGACGAGAGTGGCTTAGCAGCATAAAACAATTCCACTTAAATCATTTTGAATGAGTCAAAGCAAACAGCAGATCTTGCACAACAATTTTTAAGATTCAATTAAGATTCTGTTAAAAACTTTAGTCAATATAATAATAGGAATGTCATCTGTAATTTGTCAGATTTAGTTTTTCAGGATATTTGGTGACTTTGAGCTTAAATGGCAAGCACCAGACCTTGCCCACTGTATTGTCTGTATGCCTTGGCCTGGCCTGGCCTGGCCTGCCTGTGTGCCCTTCTCCGCAGTCTCTGTGTTTTTTTTCTGACGTGTAGAAAGAGTACAGGAAGGGTCTAGAGGAGGGAGTGAAGGGTAAAGGGCTGACTGTACTGGAGGAAACTCTGGAGCTTTTGAGAACAAAAAATGCCACTCAGATTCTCTGTGAGGTACGACTAACTGAGAGGTGATGGAAGCTGCATCACTCTCATCCCAGTGACCTCCCTTAATCCTGCTCTTGGTGAAGTTTCTTCCATCTCAACTATGCTTCATCCCCACACTAAAAACACTTCAGTTGTTGCTTTACAACATCACTAATTTTCCAGCATCATCTGTGTTATAATACTTTGTAAATGTTATCATTGGCATACCTTAACTGTCCCCCTCCCTTTTTAATGTTCCCAATATTTTGTTCTGTGCTTCATAGCTCATTAACAGTTTTATAAATCAGCTTTAAATATATTAAAAGACGAGTTTATGTTTGTAATTGTCTGATAAAAGATAACACAGTAATTTGGTGGATGTTGCTCTTTGATTTAAGTTTACTTAGTATATACTCAGCATGCCTTTGAGGTTGATTTTTAGAGACAAAAGAAGTGTGAAGGGTTGCTAAACGTTGTTTTCAGTGAACAAATCAAACCTGAGTTCTGCTGACCTGCTCTGGTCCCATAGTAGTATTAATCCTGCAGCCCCGTTCGACATGAATGAGGAGAAATCCTGTTGTCTCAAACACAGAAGTCTGTTCCCAACACATTTATGTGTTGCACTGTAGTAAAACAACTTTTCACTTTTCCAGAGAGAGTACAAGAAGGCGCTGGAGCGTGAGATTAAAGGCAAGGGAATGTTGGCTTTGGCTCCAGACACCCCAGACTTCATGAGAGCCAGGAATGCCACCGACATCCTCAGTCAGGTTTGCATCCTGTTATAATATTGTTTGATTGACGGCGTATTCTGAACTTTTTTCTTGCAAGCTTTTACCTGTCAAATCATAAATTTACAGGTTCGAAGAGTCCAGACAAAGAAACAAACTGTTTTATTTTCTGTCCATGTCTGACAGTGAAGATGAGCAAACCTTTGTATTTATAAGTCAAGTAGGTTACCGAGCCTTTGTTATTTGAGATGTTTTAAATGATAGATTTATGATTTTCCTCAGTCAGAGGTTCATATACGGTTGGTTATTATCTGGCAGAATCACCTTTCATCTGTTTGAAGTAAGTTGCAGATTTGTTTCTGGGATCGAGGTCACGGCTTTGTAGCCGCCATCATGATACCTTAACTTTGATTGACACCTTGCAACTAATTTGGAGGTATGTTTGGGGTCATTTTCCATTTGGAGGATTGATAACCTTTAACTTTTTGGCTGATGCCCTGAGATGTTACTTCATTATATCCACGTAATCTTTCCTTATGATGCTGTCAACTTTGTAAAATCCACCAGTTTCTGCTGCAGCAGGAGCCACAAAAACACGAAGCTCCCACCCTCATGTTTAGCAGCTACGATGGTTGTCTGAGACCTGAAAGCTTTGCTCTCTTTCCATCCAAACATAAATACGATCATTCTGACTAAATACTTGAATTTATTCTCATTAGACCACAGGACATGTTTCCATAACTTCTGACCTTCGTCCCGAGTGCAGCTGCGATAACGATATTAACGATATTCTTGCTGGTTTCAGCACCTTCACGAGGTCTTTCGTTGCTCATTTCACACCAGAGTCGTTCATCTCTAGACACAGAAGACAACATCTTCTTGACTGGTCTGATGGCCATGTGCTGATGTGCTGTTCATACATTTGTATAATTAATTGAAGAGGTGAATGTGGCATCTTTAGATGTCTGGAAATTGTACCAAAACATGAACTTGAGAAGATCCACAGTTTTGTTCAGGATGTCCTCATTTATTTATTTAGATTTTAGCCGGATGTCTTTGTATTTGAATGTGTGCCCTTAAATACACTCACAAGTGCCTCAAATTATTTCAAATGATGCTCATCAGAAGCTTCTGATCCCAAAACATTATCAACCAGTAGATGTTTAATACATTACACAACTTAGTGTGTGTAACTTTCTGACTTTAAAGAAATAATAAAAACATATCAATGTTTTAAATTCTCTCTTGATTCTTTATTTATTACTAATAAAAAACAATTTTGTAATCCTTCATAGGAAAAGCCTCCTCAGCTTTATTGTCAGACGTGCAGAGAACCGGTTTTTTGTCTTCTGGTTGCAGCTGTAAACAAGGACCAGAATCAGTGCTGACTGACAGCTTTTGTTCCTCAGGTTAAGTACAAGCAAACAGCTGAGATGGACAGAGCGAGCTACACCACTGTCATGGACACCCCTGACATCATCCATGCTCAGCAGATGAAGAACATTGTCAGCCAGGTAGACGAAAGCATCTGGAATTAAAAATGTCCCTTTGCTTTTCATGCCTGTGGATGCATTTGAAAGTAGGTAACATGAATT
The DNA here is from genome assembly GCA_014839995.1 of Xenentodon cancila. Lineage (NCBI taxonomy): Eukaryota > Metazoa > Chordata > Actinopteri > Beloniformes > Belonidae > Xenentodon > Xenentodon cancila. The sequence goes on along the minus strand of CM026198.1, from coordinate 19,845,860 downwards.
TCTATTTTAGCTGAGTTTCTTCTCCGTTTGGTCTAAATCAGAAAAAGTACAAAGAGGAGGCTGAGAAGACCATGTCTCACTATGTCCCAGTCCTGGACACTCCAGAGATGCAGCGAGTCCGTGAGAACCAGAGGAACTTCAGCCTGTAAGTAAGAGAGATGGAGTAGTGGCGGGCAGCCTTTCCAGCTGAGGCCGAACCCGGACGATGGCTCGATGTCGTCTCTGTCTGCTGGAAAAACATGATGTTTTCTATGTTTTGTATTTATGACGTAATATTTTTAAGGTCTTTAATAACCCTTTTTTTTTTTAAATCTTTTTTTACGTCTTTTCTTATTTTAACAGGCTCTCATTATTGCGGGAATTTTTATTTAATTTTTAACTTCTGCAGACATACAGCGTTTTAACTTCTGCAACTAATCCTTTCAAAAGTCTTTTGTAGTGTAACATTTGTACTTGTTGGTGCAGAGCTGGTGTTTAAAGTTGTGTTTGTTGGACTCTGCGTGCTTTTACATTATGTTTGTCTCATTCTAGTTGCTTTTTTCCTCCTTTCACCTGTTGTTGTTGTTCTGTGCTTACAGGGGAACATGAGGGGAACGAACCTCTCAGGCTCGGAGGTCACCTCTGCCATGATTCATGTCAGACGTGCCACCAAAATAGCCAGTGAGGTAATTAAAGGACAACGCATCCCTTTAATCTCCCCCATTTACCTCACCCATTCTTTATAATCATACTAAGACACATTATGACCCTAGTCCCTTTTTTGTCACTGCTTTTCTTGATTTGATCTCACAAGTTTTTCCTTCCTTTTTGTTCTTTTGTAAGACCAGCTGTATAATGTAATTTTAGTTCTTGCGTGATTGACTACAGAAACATTTATCCACCTTGAATTTATCGCATGTTTTGCAGATTCTTTGTGCCATTTCTGAGTGCTGTTGAACTGTGCTGTGTCCTTCAACGTCTTCAAGTCTTTTTTTTTTTTTTCTTTTTTTTTTTTTTTTCAAAAAACTCTGGCCCCAAACTCTTCCGGGCAAAACAAGAGGTCTGGCAGCAAGTTGAAGAAAAAACAAAAACAAAACAGGTGACGTTGTACCTAAAAGCTGCTGTGTTGGATTTTGCCCATCAAATGATGAACAAAATCCAACACGGCAATGTTACGTCTTTCAATCTGCAGAGAGGATGTAGATAAAAAACTATAGGACCTGGACAGTTGTTATGTATACACAACCTAAATGGTCATTGCTTCATCACTGTTAAGTCAAAAAGTAATAGTTTTTAAGTGATTTTCGCCGATAAGGATAAAGAGACTAACCCCACGCTGGAGGACCCTACGCCGGACTACATGAACCTGCTTGGCATGATCTTCAGCATGTGCGGACTGATGCTCAAGGTTACTTACATGCACATCTTCACACCCCCATATGCCCCTGCAGATATGGGGTAGATATGGGTCTATCCAAGCAGTCGATTGATGAGATTAAAGGTAAACCCACCTTAAATGAAGGGAAGAACGGCAGCTGCTGACTCCACAAAAATTATACAATAAACAAAGACGGGGCAATGTTATTCATCGGTGTATGGTTGCTTTTATCGACTTGTCTTTGATCAGCACAACATTTCCAGTTCAATTGTTTTTTGTATATTTCAGTCCTGTTAAGCTTCTATTCTTCTAGCAAGCTTCAGTTCTGACCTCTGTTCACATATGTCAGTGTAACTTGTGTGTGTCCCACAGCAGATGCTTATATGCAGGATATCATCACATGTTCATATTAGTTTGCTCTGGGACCTTCTGTAATCTTGTCAAGCCATCTACATCCCTGTAAACGTCAGTCATTGGTTTGTGTTTCAGCTGAAGTGGTGCGCCTGGATCGCAGTCTACTGTTCTTTCATCAGCTTTGCAAACTCCAGAATCTCAGAGGACACGAAACAGATGATGAGCAGCTTCATGTGAGTACTGAACAAAGATAATGTGTACCAATACATCCTTCATGTCTACGTGCAGGACAGACTGTTGGACGTAAGCTAAATATTGTTTAGGCTCAAACTGTTAACCGAGTAACCAGTGTTGTATTTCAGGACCTCTAGCCTGTTCTAGTGTTACGCCAGCCCTTGAGGGTTGTAAAGGAAAAAAGGATGAGAGAGCTGGAGGTTTTATATTATGTCTGTCTCTCTAGAAAGTGTGGACAAATTAGTCAAATTTTTTTGGTCTGTGTTTATGTCTTGTTTACTTGAAAAGTTTGCAGTATGCAGTTTTAGATCTGTAGGTCGGAGCTCACCTCTGGCTGCTGTGGAGACGTCAGACAAGCCAACTGTAATATCCAAAAGCTTTTAACTGTGCCACCTCTCTGGGGGACACATTTGCTTATAAAGGAGCACTAAAGCAGGGCCCACAGACAGATTTACAATGAGGAAAAACCTTCTTGTCCATTGTCTAGATGAGGTTGTATTAAAGACGAGCTAAATGCACTCATAGTTTAGTAACACAAAATGTTTGGCTCAGCAAATAATGTCAGATGACAAACTCAATACACCAGCTGTGTGTGTGTGTGTGTGCGTGTGTGTGTTTGTGCATGTGCATGCGTGTGTGTGCGTGCATGCGTGCGTGCGTGCGTGCTTGCGTGCGTGTGTGTGTGTGTGTGTGCGTGCGTGTGTGTGTGCATGTGTGTGTGTGTGTGTGTGTGTGTGTGTGTGTGTGTGTGCGTGTGTGTGTGTGGAAGCTGGTTCAAGGCCAATTTTAGGACATTGGTCAATAGCCAAGGTATGATTCAAGTGTTTTACTTTTAAACAAAGGTCAGCGCCTATACAGGATAAACGGGCTGTGGAGCGTGTCATTGAGGTTATCGGGTGAATCTGTTCTCACACAAGTTTGGATCAATTTACTCAACAGAAGCTCTGAAAGATGGCATTTATTTTTATTATCAGTTTTGGATCATTTCAGTGAAGAAATGTCTTTAAAATGACTTACTTGACGTACCTTTTTATGCTTTCCACTAATATTGACCCCAAAACCTCATTCCAAACAAATAATTGATTAAAATTGGGTTTAACAAATGTTCAAATAATTCATCCTCTCAATATGACATGGAACTGATTATCTTGTTTGTGCTGTCTTCAGGCTGTCCATCTCAGCGGTTGTGATGTCTTACCTCTAGAACCCACAGCCAATGTCGCTGCCGTGGTAACCAAGAGCCTTCTTGGTTACCTTCTTGGTAATTTGCTTCTAAACAATATATCACTGCTGTGTTCACTTCAGTGTTTTGTGCGCGACGTTTTTCGTGGAGGGTTGTAAAAATATTGTGATTGCATAAGTGCTGAGATTTAATAGAAGTGATTTCTTGAGTGTTTAAGTTTTAAATGCATGAATCCAAAGAGATAACCAGTCTAATAAGTGCAATATTTCAGGGTAACCCTAACTCTACCCTAGTCTTCTTCAGAACAGGGTTGGATCATTTATGATATGAGATAAGAATAACAACATCATCTGCACCATATAACCTTCACTCAAAATTACATTAAATACAATCATGACAAAATAAAGATTTTGTAAAAATTGAACCATAAATAAACATTTATTAAAAGACCCAAGTCAAATATGCATCCATCATTTATACCCGCTCCTTCTCATCAGTCCTCCCTGACTTTGGAGGCAAAGTTAAGTTCTGATGTTGAATCACCTTGTTGTCGTCCAAAATCCTCCCCAGATTAGTTAAATTTTTTTTTTTTTTTCATGATTATTCTTGTCAGTGTGGACATCGTGCATACATGCATACATGTATGCACGATGTCCACCGAAATTGGACCTCTGTGGACAACTTAATATGTCACACAGTGAACCGTAGAGCTCCAAATGTGCGGCTAAAAGGCGAAAACTCTCCATCACATGCAGGCTGTTAATGAATTATTAGTCAAATGTCAAAATACCTTTGTAAGATACAAGAAACAATACAGCTAAATATTTAACAGTAGATTTATTTAAACACCAGTTATTAACATTATTAATCACTGCAAACCCAAGCAACAACTTTTCATCAGATGTCAGACGTCCTTTCTTCTCCTCGGCATTGATCCGGACTTGTGACGGGCGCAGAAAACACACATCTCTCAGGCTGCATGAGAAGGTGTTTCTTCTTTTCTTTTTGTTACTGTTTAATAAATAAAACATTTATTGGATATTGATTAAGATTTATAAATGATTGTGGGGAATTTAGATTTTCCAATGAACCTAAATACTTGTTTTTTTGGGGATGCGGGAGGAACTCGGAGCGTCCCGGAGTAAACCCTTACAGCATGGGGAGAACAGCTAACTCCACACAGAAACAGACACACAGGTGGAGGTGCTTCTGTGAGGCTGCAGTGCTAATCACTGCAACCTCCATGCTGCCCTTTTTTTTTTGGATCTTGGTGTGGATTTATGTGGGTGTGTGGGGGGTTGGGGGTCGGGGTGGGGATGAAGTAGATGCTGGGAAAAAAAGGGAAGCTACTGGTCTGAATGTTTGCATTTGAAGAGCCTTGAAAAGAACCCCCTCTTTTTCTTTCTTGCAGTCAGCTCCTGGAACTCTCTTTCCTTCTCCTCCAGGATTTTCTCTTCCTCGTGCAACTTTTTCATCCCCTCTTCTAAACTGTTCCTCTCTTGTATCATTTCATTCTGCTCGTTCACCAGTCTGTTTCTGTCCTCATCCAGTTGTTTGTTTTTGTTCTGCAGTCTTTTGTTCATTTCACTGATTCTCTCTTCCTCCTGCTTTAAGTCATTCTTTTTCTTCTCTATTCCATCCATCTCATTCTGAACTTGCAGTTTCTTCTCCTCCAATGTTGCCATTTGTTGGGTGCACTGCAGCAGCAGCTTTCCCATCTTTGTTTGGACTTCTTGAAAGTCTTTCTTGATTTTAATCTTTGTATCACTGATTTCAGTTTTCTCTCGCTCTAATTTCTCCCTCTCCTTTTCCAATTGTTTCCTGTCATCCCCCAGATTTTTCTCCTGCTGCTGCAGACTTTGCTTTTCTAATGTTAATTCTTCCTTCATTTCCTCCACTTGTACCTTTGATTGCTCCATTACAGATTCCTCCATTTTCAAGGATTTCCTCACATCATCCAGATGTTTCAATGTCGTCTCTAAAACAAGGAACTGCTGCTGTAGATTTCCCTTCTCTGCCTCAATCTCTTTAAGGTTTTCCTCCATTCTGATTTTGACGTCACACATTTGTAATTCTTCGGCCTCTAAATTTTTCCAACCCTCTTCAAGTTGTTTGCTATTATCTTGTAAAGTGTTTTTTTCCTGCAGCATCTTTTCCTTCTCTGCCTGAAGGTCTTTCAGGTTTTCCTCCATTTTCATCTTTAACTCATTGTTTTCTTCTTTCTCCAGCTGCAGTTTTCCTCTCTCCTCTTCCAACTGTTTCCTGTCATTTTCCAGATTTTCCATCCGTTGCTGTAGACTTTTCCTAATTTCCTCGACTTTACCTTTAGATTGCTCCATTATAGCTTTCTCTATTTCATTGGTTTTCTTCACCTCTTCACATTGTTTCTTTTCCTCCTCCAGCTCTTTACGGTCTTCCTCCAGTTTTAATTTGATGTAACAGACTTTTCTTTGCTCCAGTTCCAGTTTTTTCCAGTCCTCTTTTAGTTGTTTCTTTTCTTCCTCTATACCTTTCACCTCCTGGTGCAGCATTTCAGTCTCTCTCTGATGTTCCTCCTTTGCTTTGACAAATTTGTCTTTCTCACTGTCCAGTCGTTTCTTCTGCTCCATCAAATCACTTTTCTGTCTCTCATTTTCTTGTTTTATTTGTTCAATATCTCTTTTTGTGTCTTCCAGTATCTTATTTTTTTCATCTTCTAATTTGATGATCTGCTGCAGCATCTTTTCCCTCACTGTCTGAAGCTCTTTCAGGTTTTCCTCCATTTTATTCTTTAGCTCATTGTTTTCTGCTTTCTCCAGCTGCAGTTTTCCTCTCTCCTCCTCCAGCTGTTTCCTTTCATGTTCCAGGTTTTTCTTTTGTTGCTGCAGAATTTTGTTAATTTCCTCAACTTTACCTTTGGATTGCTCCATTATAGCTTTCTCTGTTCTATTGGTTTTCTTCACCTCTTCACATCGTTTCTTTACCTCCTTGATGTGTTCCTCTCTATTCTTAGTAAAAAATTGGTTTTCATCATAAGGGTTGCACACTGCCATTACTCTTTGTGCACCCCTCACATAAAGGTAATTATTTTTTACAGGAATGTGTTTCATCGTAATGAAATCATGATTAAGAGCTTCAGCTGGTGTAATTCGGTTTTTTGGATTAACTGCTAACATCTCCTTAAGTAGCTTGATAAATTCACATGTGTCTTCATAGACAGCAGGGTCCATTTTTCCTGGCTGCATAGCCATTAGGGAATCCAGAGAACAGAAATCAGCTGAAATATCCCGATGCACCTCAACATCCTCTCCTGTTTGCATTGAGTATTGTTCACTGGATTTCAGTCTCCATATACGGTGAGGAGAGTCCTGGATCAGATTAAAAAAGCGATCTGTATTCAGAGCAGTATCCAGGAATTCATTATCAGGCTTGCCATTCAGTTGCACAATCATTCTCGCTGCTTCATATTCACTTGCATATGGATATAAGTGCCTTCCAAGGAACAAGAATGCCAATACACAGCCAAGGGTCCACATATCCACACCTTCATCCAAGGTTGGATGGTGGAACAGGACCTCTGGAGCTCTGTAACACAAGTTTTGGATAATGCCTTTCTTCCACAAATTAGGTGCCTCAGTGGCAAGACCAAAATCTATCAGTTTAGCCTTAAAGGGCTGTGACCGATGGTTGACCAGCATTATGTTGTCTGGTTTGATATCAGCATGAACCAAATTGATGCTCTTCAGGGCATTCAGAGCCACCAGCATCTGCTGAGCAATTGCTCGAATTTCAAAAATATGTAAAGGAGCAAAATTCCTTCTGGCCATGAAATCGAATAAACTTACGTCCAACAATTCAAAGGCCAGACAGAAATTGTTCTTATACATAAAACATTCAGTAAATTTGAGCAAATTGTTTTTGTCAGGGTCAAGCTTTCTGACTTTTTCCAGTTCCTTAGCCTCTCTTTCACCTCCTTTGATATAATCCTTTCTCAAGACTTTGACTGCCACACGTTCATTTGTCTTCAGATTTTTACACCTTGCCACTTTTCCAAAAGACCCCTCGCCCAGAAAGGCTTCGATGGAGTAATCAGAAGAGGGACCAGGAAGAACTTCGTTGAGCTGTACGTTAAAAACTTTGTTTGAAGATGTGGTCATTTTTGAAAGTGTTATATAATGTATTTATATAGCGTCAATTTCAAAACAAATAATCTCTGTACACCTTTAAAGGCTGGTTTTCACCACAAAACGATCGCTCTGTCTCACCCGTTCACCAAACAGTGTTGACTGTTGCCCCGGACAGTTCCAGGCAGTATATATACACCACCCGCATTTACGTCACAGTGGAATGGAACGAATGGAATGAGACCAAAAATCATAACACTACCTGCGTCATCACGCGCACGCGTGGTAATGCGCACTTCCCTCACGCGTGTGTTTTGGTGTTGTTTTTTGTGTTTAATAAACTTCGTTTAAAAAAAAACAAACAACAAAAAAAAAAAACTTCTCTCACGCGTGTGTTTTGGTGTTCCCTCACGCGTCACGTGTTTGTTATCCAGAGTTAAAATCCAGAAGTTGGTCAATCACGTCATCGTCGAATTTGACTGGGGGGTGGGGGTGGGCTGTTACGCGGTGACCGGGCCGCCGAGGGAGCCCCGGGACTGGGGAAGGACACACGCAGAACCCGCTGAAAGCAAAACTTACACGTATTTGGGCACAACTCACACACTCAGCTCTGCTGCTCATCCCACAAATGAATGTTCCTTACAAATGTGTTACCATTTAAAACGGACATAAATAGGCTTTCCAACGGCATAAGATGTATTACCAAGAAACATTGTTACAACAACAAAATAATCTAGCAAACACAAATTTCCTTGCTTTTTCTGCTAAGTTTATATTCATTTTGCTATCATTTTGTGGCAATGTCATTATAGAAGCTTTTCTTTTTATCACCAAAAAGTCAAAAACATCTGTTCTGTTGTAAAATAACAGTAAGGTCTCTGTGCACTTTCACCTCACACCAGTTAACTACATGTCAGGGGGATCATATTCTGAAATTCAGACTTCACAATCTTAATATGATTAAACAATAACCCAATAAACATGTGTAAAAAGTTGAGATGAAGCACCTTAGGGCTTATTTGAAATGTCAAATGTATAATCCTACAATCAACTGCATATCTCAAACTGCAGTGAAGCTCAAATATATTTCAAAATGTATACATGCCATGAAGGATACATTTGACAGTTCATCTATTAGAATTAAAAGATAAGTGCTGGAGCATTATTCTATATCCAGGATTCATGAGTTTGACAATCATATTTATTTTTTGTGAGCATATACAGTGGTAAGCAAAGTAATCTTTAATACCTCCCAGGTAAGGCAAACCAAAAAAAGGGTCTTTAAGCCTTCCTCCCTCACTTTAAACAGCACCTTTTCTTAACTGTAGTGACGTTATATCTGCAACACACAGACTTCGTTTTGTCCTCCTGCAGTTTCTTATTTGGTAAAGCCACTGACTCTGACACATTCAGACAACCCCACCATCAACTGCTTGCGTGTCGGTGCTGATTACACACAAGAAGCTGGGAAGTCAGCTGGATGTGAGACTGATTTAGTAGCATATAACTCATGTCCCTCCAGACCTGGCTCCACTGCAGCCGTGCCAAGTGAGCACTGGAGCTGTTCGGCCTGATGCCACTTTTAACAAACTCTACCAGATTTTTTTCCTGACATTGTCCCGACTCAGACTGCTAACTGACTCATTGTTTTGCAAGCATTCAAACAGCCTTAATTTCCCCACTAATTGCTGCTTCCATTTTGTGAGTCACAGTCACGCATTTGTTGTTGATTGCTGTCAGTGGAAATGTCACATGTATAACAAACCCAACATCCTGTAAAATGTGGATATTAAAAACTGTATTTGTTTGCTGAATGAAGGTCTTAAGTTCAATGATGGGCTGCGCGCGATTTTAAATTAAATTTGATTCCATCAGTCTGCTAAATCTGCGTAGTGAGAGTGAGGGGAAGCTGCTGGGAAACACACCTTTACCTTCACCTGACACTAGAGGGCAGAATAACATCACAATTTTATTCAACTCTTACTCAGAAACAGGAGTCGTAGTCTTCTGTTGACAGTTAAAGAAAACCTACAGCATTGATGTGTTTAGTTTAAATCTTGAAACGGTTCCTAATTCTTTGTTTTTTTATTTAAAATATTTTTACATGTTTTCTGGTAGAAGGAGATATGTCACAATTTGCATTTAATTTCTCTTAAAACCTCTAATTTTTAAAACAATGTAAATTTAAAATAATTGGACTACAAAAGTATATACTGGTTTAATTTTTTTATAGAAATATCAGTACTTCTTTTTTGCTTTGCAGCCAAGTACCACTGTAACTACAGGACATGGATCCTAGAAGTTATCTTCTATGTCACTGCAAAAACCTACACTACATGTCACATCTGTTGTGTAATGCATGCCATTTACAGCCGCGTTTTCAAGAACTAAGTTTTACCCCAATTCCAAAAAAGTTGCAATGCTATATAAAATGTAAATTAAAACAGTAATAGTTTGCAAATCTCATAAAGCCACATTTGACTCTGCAAACACATAAACAGCATATCAATGCAGAAACTGAGACATTTTTGCCAGTTTGCTGAAAGTATGAACTCATTTTGAATTTGATGGCAGCAACACATCTCAAAAAAGTTGAAACAGGCCAACAAAACACTGGATAAGTAAATAATTATGCAACGAAGAAGCCATTATGGGAACATGATCCAGAAACGCTGCTCTCTTCTCTGGGCCAAAGCCCATTTAAATGCTATGAGGTAAAATGGAAAGTGTTCAATGGCCAGATGAATCAAAATTTTAAATTTTATTTGGAAACCATAGATGGTGTGACCTGTGGTTTACAGAGAAGATGAACCATCCAGCTTTAGCGAGTATGACATCAGCACCTTACACATCTGGAAAGGCACCAACAGTGCTGAAAAGAAAATAGAGGTTTTAGAGCAACACAAGTATTGTTTTTGTTTTTTTTTTCGCCCCAACTCTGGGTCAAAGTATCTTTGCAGAAGACGGTCAACCCCACATTGCCCCTGATGGATCTGTTGGTGTGTATGCTTAAAACAAAATGAGTAAATGCAAGAGATTGCAGTGTGAATGTGTAAAAGAGTGTATGCAACTTTTAGTGAAAAAACACTTGACACATCATAATCCTTTATCCATCCATAATCCATTAATAACAACATAACTGGGTTGCTCCTATGAGGACCAGACTTGCGTGTTATATTAAAGACCTTTTGCAGCCTCACGTCCCCAGCAGGTCCCTGAGATCACGTGATCAGGGTCTGCTTGTTGTGAAGTAAACACGGCTGAAAACTGAAGGTGACAGAGCCTTTGCAGCAGTGACCCCCTCCCCTGGAAAAGAAAAAAGAAATCTACTTTATGACATAACTGATCTGCATGAGAAAGGTGAAGGGAACACAGGAGTAAAGAAAGAAGGAGAGGGGCCAGAAACAAAAAGGACCGCAACTGGGAGAGGACACAGAGAGGGAGTGCGTGTGCATGAGAAGTGAATGCACTGCACAAAACGTCCTGCAAAGACCAGGCAACCAAACGGGAAAAAATTTAAATGCTGACAGCTCAGTATTTGGCGCCGCACAACATTATCGGATTCACTTTTCTCCTTCTGTGACACTGACCGCTGCCGTCCGGAGGACATCACTTCAGTCGGGATGTTCTTGCTGTGACCATGGAGTTTTCCTGTCCTCCGGCCGTGAACGCGTCAGTGCTTGTCCTCCGCCGACCGAGTCCTTCCAGTGCCGCTGACTGGTTTCCAGCCGCCTCCGAGCCGCAGCTGAGCGGGTCTGGACCACCGGAGAGCCGGTGGGCGGACCTGGAGCCCGAGGAGCCGCTGGTAGAAGATTCCCAGGAGTGGGGAGCACCTGGCAGCCAGGTAGGACTGCCTGCATCAAATCTGCGGTTTTCATTCAAAACCCATAAGTACAATGAAAAATAGGGACCAGGTTAAAAAAAAAATACCTGAAATGTCAAAGATCTTTGAATTGCAATCATACATGACAAGGAAAAACACTCCTCTGCTAACCCCCCCACCTGTTCGCTTCTCTTTTCATTCCCCCTCCTTTTCCGACTTCTCCCTCTCCTCCAGCTCCTTGCTGTCCCCCCTCTATCAGGACCATGGCAACTCGGTGGCGTGGCCTCAGACTTCGCCCTGCTCCTCGTCCTCTCAGGGCCTCCACCGGCCGTTGCGCTGCCACCCTCCACCTATCAGTGGGAGCAGTGTGGGCCCCAACCCTACATACTATCATACTGTATATGATGTCCAGGTGGAGCAGTACAGTGAAATACCCTTCTCTGGTGGGGGGAGCGGCTGTGAGGACCACAACGGCCAGGGCTCCATGTCCCTCGTTACTAACAGCAATGATCCAACGGTTCCACTCATCCGCCGGAGAGGAGGGACAGTGGATTACCGCGATGTGATCCTGGACCATCAGGCACATAAGATGCACAACACACCACAGGCCAAGAGGAAGCAGTGGGAGTGAGTACAGTCCACTTATCGGCATCACAGTTTAACATTTAAAATCTCCTGCTGCTGTTTCACCATGTGGATTCAAAACCAGAGTGCTCACTGTGTCATCCAGTTTTACACTAATCATTATCTGAATTGTCAGATTTTAGAGAAAAGTTTGGAGATTAATGACCTGTGGAGGTAAAAGCAATCTTCTCCACCTTTTTTTATGTAGCTGCATTGTTTTGATTTGTGATCCAAAATTCAAATGTTACTATTATGAATTTGTTAATTTTGCACCAGTTATTTTGTCAGAATCAGTCACATGCCCGTCATTAAACGTGCCTGGACTGTAAGTCAGCTAAGACTGAATGTTACATAAATGCCAGATTTAATGTGTAACTGGTTTATGGGAACTTTAAATGACACAGAAGTGGGATGTTATGTTCGGTAAACATTTTAAGCTTCAATAGTGATGTATTGCATTGCTAAATTCAATTCTGGGTCCACTAAGTTGCTTTGCAAGCGTAGCTTCGGGTGGATAATATCTCAGATTTTCAAGTTTCAGTGTAAGCACCAGACAGTCGAATCACCTGACTGCCTGGGTGTCTAATCTATGAATTTGGCTGAACTTCCAAACATCAGGCTGCCTGACATCAAGCATGAAAGCATCTCATCTGTGTGAATTAGCCAGTAATGAGCTTTATCCTCTACATAAAGGTGTGCTCTTCATTTATCCTCATTCATTCCTCTTTTCACATTTGCATAATGACATAACTACCTTCCATACCTCATAATAATCCATATTATATATATATATATATATATATATATATATATATATATATATATATATATATATATATATGTATGTATACATTATGTTGTCTTAAATATACCATATCTTACCATTTTCAAGTCTGTTTTATCCTGGTGAAAAAGTGCAGGTAACCACTTTGACCTCTTCTAAAAAAATCAGTGGTTTTCTGGATCACACAGCCTCTTTTCTCAATCTTCATGTGTTTTACCTTGCGTTCCTTTCGACTCCCAGCTCCTCCACTGACATCCCTACTCTGTTTTTACTATTCACTTTCCTGAGCAAATCAAACATAGACTATGACATGACTGTCGGCTTGTGGTGTTGTTCGGCATACTTCTCTCTTATGCGCAAATCAACAACAAAATCGCATAACTTGTGGATTTGTAGTCTTGATGTTGAGGTCTTTGATACAGTCATATATTTTGGACCTTAAATCTGAACGTGACTGTGGTCAGCCTCCAGAATCTCCATGACAACAACTGTTGCACTATGCTTGTGAAGTCAGGAGTTTAGGACAAAGTGCCTGCTAGCAGTGTGAATGATTGGATGATAGATGCAGGAGTTGTTCTGTGTTTCACCCACTGTGGCATGTTTCAATCTTTTATAATATAATAGTGTAAAAGTGTAAAATGTTAGTTATTATTGACAGTTTTCACATTTTATTCTGCAACATATCAAAGTGAAGTGACGGTGCAGAGAGGCAGTACAATCAAATAATAAATACAATAAAATAAAAGGTCTACAACAGTCCTCTGCATCTTTTCGGGTGGACTGCTTCCTGATGCCATGAGATTAAAGAAAGGTTGGAAGTTTTTAAGGACTGATCACGCTCTGTCACAGCTGTGATTTAGGTCTTCAGTAGTGAAACTGCAGCTGTCCTAGAAACGGTCCATAAAACCGTTTAGCATTTATGCAGAAGCGTACAGCATTTACTGGAAGAAAAATTTACTTTTGACAACAAATGAAGCACTGACACTCCTTCAAGAATATTTTCAATCAATTTCAACTAATTATTGGCTCTCAGAGTCATTTTTCTCAGTTAGGAACATCCTGAGTCTAAAAAAAACTCTGAACTATTTAACTGTACTCATGCACATATCTGATTTTATATTATCCAAAGACACTTTTATACTTTATCAGACCACTAGTTGTCAGTAGACAAATAAACACATAAACTCCGTGCAGCGCTTAAAAGCTGGCAATTTAGTGTGTTTAGTTTTATAAAGAAGGCTACCTGAGTAATGAAGAAAAGAGAGCGAGAGATAATTATATACAGTAATTTTCAAGCCATGAAAAAGTCATGACACTGAATAAAATTATTGTTAACAGGAAATTCCAATCCAATAATGTACAATATTATTAATGACTGCAGAAATATGGTATTTATTTGTGTTGTTTAAAGTTAACTTAATCAAGTTTTGTTATTATTGTTGTGGTTTGTAAGCAGGAATTTCTTATGTTATTGTTCAAGAAATGATGGTGCATTAGTTGTATAAGCCTATGGACGTTTGATCCCTTAAAAAAAGGAACCCTGACATATATTCTGCTCTTCCTGACACAACCCTCCCCATTCTTCCAGGTTTGGGATTGGCAGTACGCATGACTGGGGTATTGGGGGCCATGTGGGTTCAGTGTCTCACCGAGGGCTCCACTTGATGCCATTTGTGACATTTTTGGATTGTTTGTTGTTGTTATTTTTTTAATAAATGGGAGAAAACTGGAACAAATCGAGAAAAGTGCATTGTCATACAGAGACATGAATAACCCAGCAAAGATTTGATCCAACAACTTTATTTGTTGTGATGGGACAGCTCAAACATCACAAAGCCATGCAGCCTAGAAGCTGAACAGAAAATCAACCATATTAAGGTATAAAGTAGTACGCTTCTATAGAAGACAAAAACACCAACAATGACAAGTATTTCTACCTTATTCCATTATAACATTATTATATTATAAGTCATTTCTTCTTCTGAGATAGCAGGGGGATGTTTTTTGGATGAAACTGGTAAGAACTGGAACAGTTCTCCTGAGCTGGAGGTCTGGGCCGAAGGAGCGCTCTGTGTGAGGGTCGACAACTCCCGGTCCATTTCCTTTACTGAGCTGGAGGTCTTAGTGGGAGAATTGTTCTTTGAAGGAACTGATATTTTCCAGTATGTTTCTTCTGAGCTGGACGACTTGGTCAAAAGAGCAGTCGTTGAAGGGCAGTGATACTTCCCAGTCCATTTCTTCTTCTTCTTCTGAGCAGGAGGTCTTAGTAGAAGAAACGTTCTCCATAGTAAGAACATAGTTAGAGGTACTTGGTTTTGCTGAGGCCGTTTCATCTTTCGTCGCCTTACTTTCTGAAGAAGAGACCTCCGTTGTAGGACATTAAGTGGCAATACTTGGTATCGCTGATGTGTCATCTTTTGTCCTCTTACTCGCTGAACAAGACATCTCCGCAGCAGGAACATACTTAGGGATGCTTGCTGTTACCAAGTTCTTTTTCTCTTTGATCTTCATCTTTCTCTGTGGAAAGAGTCCGCTACAGTGATTTGAGAGACCCATGATTCATGATGATTTATTCATGTTTTGGAATAATAGAGAAGAAATGAAGCCGCGTAGATGATATAAAAACACCAGCAATGCTTTGACTTTAAGGTCGTCACCATGATTTCATGGAAGCAAATGCTTTAACTGAAGCTGAATTCCTGATCAGCCGCCGAATGCAAATCCTCTATTTAATAAAAGACAGAAGCAAGAAAAAAAAGTAAACTTCTGCTCCTGAACTGAACAAGAACTGATCAAACCTTTCTTTTGCCTTGCAGACCTTTTGCAGAAATCTGCAGCCAGGCGTCAAACACAGGTGGCTGATGTTTAACTTTCTGAGGGTTTTTTTGTATTTGTGGAAGTTAATTTCTGTTGTTGGCGTCTCATAGAAAAAAAAAACTAATTGTAATGTTTCCAGCAGGAACAGATGCCTCAACAAACCAACGAAAACGCAAACGAGTCCAGGAGAGCAGCCGGGTTCCTGCCTCCTCTGAGCTGGGAATATCCACCAATCAGATTCCAGTAATGGTACGAAGAACTGCGCTGCATTTATTAATGTGAAGAAGAATAATTGAAAGTTGTTTTGTTTTTTAACTATTACTGTTAGTATTATTGGTTATAATCATATTTTATTTCCTGCAGTTAGAATTAAATAAAGAATATATGTCAACACAAGATTAAAACACTGAAACGCTGAGCAAAAACTAAAGTTCAAACTAGTGTGAAGGTGCTGCGCACGTGTGCAGCAACATGACCGAGGTTCCTGTCGTTTCCTTGTGTCCCGCAGCAGTGGCCCATGTACATGGTGGACTACAGCGGCGTCAGCGTGCAGGTTCCTGGGAAAGTCCATTACTGAAGGATCAACCCGGTCTGCTGCAAAGGGATGGTAACGAGGGCTCCGTCGATACTCAAGAGCCTCCCTCAAAAGACAGCAAGACTTTTCCGAGTGTGCTGAGGCTCGACGCTCTCTCCAGAAGGACTTCAGAGAGCTGCAGTTTGGCCTCCAGCTGTGAACGATGTCCTGACTGCAGAGGAGCAGAATGTATGTGGATCAAAATGTTGCAGGGCAAACGTGTTTTCTGTCTCCTGCCTCCACTGAGTGCAGACAGGACGGCTGTCAGGTTTTGTTTTTGTTTTTTCTCAAGCTGATCATGACCTCACTGGAGTCACGTTGTTGAGTTTTGCTTTTATAAAGTGTCCATCCACTGAGTCATGTTTTTAGATTCAGCATTTGGCTGCAATGTATAACTGACAAATGTCTTTGATAATGATCTGGTTCCATATTATTCACATATTTGTACCTTTTATTTATTATATTTATTGAAATATAACGTAATGTGCAGGGATGTAAAATATCTGATTCTGTTCTTCAGCTCTTTGAGGAACTATCGGCACACTGACGGACGCTACAAGCCAGCGAGTCTCCAGGTAACCGTTGAAATCAGATTGAACAGCAGCTTCCACGTGTCTCATCGAGGTGGTTTTGTTGACTGACATATGAATTCAAGGACTCACGTTTGGGGGAAATCTCTGCTGAGCTGTCAGCAGGAGCTACATGCAGTAAAAACCTGTCTTGTTTTATGTTAACGCCTCATTAACATGTAAATACCACGTCATTCAAAGTCAGCCTGAATGTAACACGTAAAGAAAAGAATGGTATGT
The DNA here is from genome assembly GCA_014839995.1 of Xenentodon cancila. Lineage (NCBI taxonomy): Eukaryota > Metazoa > Chordata > Actinopteri > Beloniformes > Belonidae > Xenentodon > Xenentodon cancila. The sequence continues at coordinate 19,829,198 of CM026198.1, read as the reverse complement.
TAATCCACCAGGAGTTTTCAGGACTTGGTCTTAAAGAGACTCAGATGTTGCAGCCGTTTATGTCAACATATCATTTTTAACTCTGTAAGAGAACTTTTGATCTCTGTTAAATAAGTACGTTGCTCTGAAAAAGCCTGTTTTCTGTTCCCAGCGGGAGGTTTCATCATATCCCTCCTGCACCTTTCAGACAAGCGTGACATTGACATCTAAAGCAATGGTCATAAAAGTTTTTTGTTCTTTAAGCATGTGTAAAGTCTCTTAAAGGTAACATTTTTTTTTCCTCCTTAAATGAGATTTTGCTAATATTTCTCCTTGTGCATCATTTGTGCAGAATCCTAAAGTTTCCATCAGTGTTTAATACTGTTAATTTAAATTCCCATCTCCTCATGCTGAAGCTTCCTCAAAGCTTCTGTCTGAGCCCAGATTGGGTTTTGCGTCCTTGGCGTCCGTATGGGTCCGTCGTGCTCCCTCACACAGACCTGTCGCTCCTGTCAGCTGTTTTGCAGATGTTGCAGAACTTTTTCTTTCCTCGGCCACAAGAACTCCTGCTTTTTTTTAGTACTCGTCTGTCCTCCAACGCCCTCTTTCTTTCACGTCTTTTAATAAAGACTGGTAAAATTACGGGGTTTATTACTGAAATTACAGACACTCAGCTGCTGTTGCATTTTGCAATAGTTGTTATAAACTTTAGGTTGAAAAAAGATCAACAGTAGGGAAAAGATGAGCCCAAAAGTAGAATAAACATGAGCAAATTAAAGTTGGAAATAGAAATCAGTGACCTTTGGAGAAGATGTGTTAGATACCTGGTATCCAGCTCACACCAAACCAGTTCCATCATGTAAATTGTTCTGTTGTAATGATCCCAGCAGATCTGGATCCACATGACACGTCACATTACAGCCACTAAACGGATGCTCAGTGGACTGATCTGCATTCATTTTTGATGTGTTTTATCAGACTAAACACTTTCAATTACAGTCTTCCCTGAACCATGAAGTCACTTTTTAGAACAACAATTTGATCTTTGTGGTTAATTCTTGTCTACTTTCATACTCACCATGTTTATCCTCACAAATCAGACAAAAGCTTTTAGATAAAGAATTGAATCATTTCTGCACAAATCTGCCTGGACTTCATGAGGTTGAAAAGTTTGCATAAATAAATAATATATTGTATAAATACAATAACAAATCCCATGTCATTATCTGTATTCGTCCTTGAGAACAATAAAGGTGTTTAATATCTGTCAAAAGCCGTATTTACGTGAGAACTAAGCGAGCCAGGTGTCAGACCACAGTCCCTTTAATAGTGGATCATACATAAAAATGACCACTTTCATTTTATTTTAAAGTAATGCAACTATAGCCAAATTATAAACATTATCTTGCATTTTTGCCTGATCTAAAAGTCGCCCACTTGAAATATGCAATGGAATGTATCATCCAGCAGAGGGCGACAAAAAACCAACAGTCAGGTTTTCACTGTTTCTCTGTGATAACCAGGCAGGGGACCTGTGTTGCTCAGTTGGTGGACTGTTGGACCTTCGCTCTGGGGGTCTGGTATTCAAGTTCCTGGTCCCCGTGCTTACAGAGTTTCTTCAGGACGGCATCCGGCATAAAACCTGTCTCAAATCAACGTACAGACTGTGCTGTTCTGCTGTGGCAACCAGTCTGCTTTGAGGAACCGAACCAACAGGTCAACTTTCTCTGTGACAACCAGGCACCTGTCTAGGGTGTCCTCCCCTTCTCTACCTGTAGTAGGTTTCCAACAGCCTGACAAGGATGAGGCAAACATAGAGATGGATAGACAAAGTGGTATATTTAGTCATTTTTGTGAAACAAAAGTATCGTTATCAAGTCAGTCAATTTGATGATGATCAAAATAGATTAAAGGCTATCATGACTTACACAAGCAGGTTTTAAGAAACAAAGCAAGGCCATGGAGAAAAAATAACTTAATGTCATATTTAGCCTCTTGCAATCTTTTGTTAAAAAATAAATGCTTTGCAACCAGTAAGGCCTCAAATTTGAGATGTTTTAGTAAAGCGCAGCAAAAGTTAATTCTGTTATTTGTCTCAGCTGTTATTAAAGGATAATGAAATCTTTTTCATTTACAGCCTGTAATGAGTCGGAATAGGCTCCGGCAGACCCCCGTGACCCTGCAAAGGATGAAATGAGTATGGAAAATGGATGGATGATCAGTATTAAAGTATACATTATTATTATTGATGCTCCATAACTTAGCATTCCCACATGCAATATTAAATTGCAATTTACTGCTTCTTTGCATCTGCTAATCAACATTTTGTAAGCACATGTAAATCGCAGATGGAAGATGCGCCATATAAAATCTCGCCATGGGGACCACATTCAGTAGGGCTGGCTCTGAGAAAGACCGCAGAGTTATCTGGGATAGAGGTCGTCTCAGATAGAAAATCAGATGGAGGGCATCTTAGATGAACGACAACATGACATAACCCGTTATTGTGTGTGCGAGCATTGTCAGCAAAAAAGTCCTTTAGGAATCTGGTTATTAACTTTAACATTTATCAATCTAGCTGATGTCTGTAGAGTCTGAGTCTGACTGATGGATGGCAACAATTTCTTCTATAAGATCACTGCTGATGTCTTTTCTCCTTGGCACTGTGTTATCACATTTTTTGAAGCTCCAGACCAGCAAACTGTCAAAGCATCTACTTGTATAGAGGTGCTCAAACTTGCTTTTACAAAATAATAAAGTTCATTTGGTTAGCAGAACATCCCTGCTACTTACCAAACTTAAAAAGAGTTTTTTTTTGTTGTTTTTTTTTATGCCTGTAGACGTTTCTGCAACCCTAACCTGCACCGGGATGGCGTGCCAAGAGTTTTTACATTTACATCAAATGAGATGGAGATTGACATTTCCTTAGAATACTTCTGAAAAAGTCTCCTTGTAACAGTTGACTATTGTTGAAAACACCTAAGTACCTCAGGACGGGACTATCAGGCTTTCCTGACTGCTGCGGGTTCATGATTCCAAAACGTCAGAGAGCAAACACTCATAGCTGCGAAACCCGTTATTAGGGCAAAAGAAAGGGAATTATGTAATCAAGTCTTCGTCACAGACAACAGTGACGTTTCCTTCTATGTTGACCTGTCAGTGATTCTACTTTTATTCCACACAATTAAACAAATGTTACGCTTCACACTGTTTATCATCAGTTCTTTAAAAAATACCCTCGTGGAGGCAGAATCTGTGACAGCCATGAACAACTGCTTGACACTTGGACAGCCTGCGAGGAAATGAAGCTGATCTCCGTCTTACTGATGTCATTAATACCATCCCATACAGTGCAGGTATTAACTGAGGCTCAAATGAATAGGCAGACTTGTGCACCCAGCTCTACATGTGAACCTGATATTGGTGTCGAAGGCTTAAAGAGAAACAACTCTCAGGTGTCCACTTGCATTTTCTCCTCAAGTATTAGTGATCTTCGGAGGCTGAATATCTGTACGAGGATTATTGTTTAACTGTAACAGTGACCTCTGACTAACTAAATAACACCAACTTTAGATCAAAATGTTGTCTTTTGAAAATGATTACCAGTAGAAATGAAATTAAATTGTGCTTTATATGATCTAAACTGCTCTCCAACATTGTTTCTTTCACAGAACTAAAATGCACACGATAACTATTCTTTTCTAAGATTTTGGACACCACAATGGCAACTAGACTAGATTTTAGATTAATGTTAGGAAAGCTGGGCTGGCCAAAAATACAGTCATACAACGACGCCGAAACTACTCCTCCATATCTACAGAGCCATGGTGAGGCGGTTCTGGCATCAAGTCACCACATGACAGTTTCCATGGGGTGTTTTGGACTTGTTCCATCTGAGGGAGACCTCAAGGCAGACTCTGCAGTCACTGGAAAGATTATATTTCTTGGGAACGGCTGAGTGTCCCCTTGAGAGGTAGAAGTGGTGACTGGAGAGAGGGAGGTCCCATGATGCTGCCCCTGTGACCTGGTCCTGCACAAGTGGCAGGAAAATGATGGATGGATGGATGGATGGATGGATGGATGGATGGATGGATGGATGGATGGATGGCCACTGGGAGCTTGCTTTCAAAAGTAAAAACCAATCTCCATTATTCTGCACAGATTACTGACTTTTTAGCAGTAATAACATTTAATAGCTAAATTTAATATCCAAGAGAACTTTATTTTGTACTTTGGAGTGTATATATATGTACACGACCAGGAACGCTGGTTAAAAGACGGTCAAAACCTGACATTGCTGGAGAAAGAAAGGAGAGAAGAAGAAGAAGAAGAAGAATAAGAAGAAGAGGAGAAGGAGGGGAAGAAGAAGAAGAGAAGACGAAGAAGAGAAGAAGAAGCAGCGTCACCGGGTCTTATCTGTTTTTTTCTACCAGAACGACTACCATCAAACCAAGAACCAGACCCACATCCCACCTCACGAGATCGCTAACCAGGTGTCTGTGCGGCGCCAGGACGTGTTGAGCGACGTCCTCCACCGCACCGACCTGCACCAGTGGACTCGACAGTTCCGGGCAAGATGGCGGAGGGAGCAAACGTATGGTCAGCGTCCTGCGCAGCAGAACCTTGAAAATGCTGTTTTAGGACTGAATATCTACAAGACCGACTCTCTATTGGATATCTGGATAATTAAAGCAAGTTTATGAACCGGCTGGGGATCGCATAACACGCTCAATAACTAATGTACGAACATGGCCAAATCCAATGCTAAAACTACAACTAATGCCGAAGCTTAAACGCTGTTTCCACATGACTCCTGCATCCCTGAGGACATGGAAGCAAATGCAAAGGGCACAAAAACTGCTCAACCTCGCCTTTGAAACCACCAGCTCCGCAGAAAAAACCAAGAGCAGATGAAACCACCTCTCTCGGAGCTGCTGCAGACTCCAACGCCACGATCTCAGCTGCAGTTGACACCCTCAAAGACGCGATGACCGACTTTAAGTCGGAGTTACAGCAAAATACTCTGACTGTATCTGATATTGCCAGAGCGGTGGAGTTATATTATCACAAAGATCGCACCACATTGGACGGAGAAGGTGGACTACATTCTCGACACGGTCCACCGGCTGAGCCCAACCGATGTCAACCGCCCCGTCAGATCATCATTCAGTTCACAGGAAGGAGATGCAGAGATGAGCTTTGGCGAATGACTAAACATCATCCTGTCTGTAGAGACCTCAACATTCGGTTTGCAGAAGACCTCATCAAAGAAGACAGAGAAGCAAGGAAAGCTGGACGGCCCAAAGTTGAACAGGCGAGGAAGAATGTTGTAAGACTATGTTTCGTGGTCCTTATGCTTTCATTAATGATCAGAGAGTCACACCATGACTTTCTTTAGTCTTGCAACTGACTCAAGATGGTTATTGTAAATTCAAGGTTTTTCTTTCTTTTTTTAATGGCTTCAGCTGCGTTACAAGGAAACTTTTGAGCTTTCCAAGGGCCACTACCACACAGTTAAGGATGCTCTGGACATCATCTACCACCGCAAAGTCACAGATGACATCAGTGAGGTACGTAATGAATACAGTCACACTTTCATATACGTTTTTAGTTCAGTGCTTTAATCTCTGACTTGTCTCTTCATTTTTATACCAAAGGTGAAATACAGGGAGAAGTACATCAACTCTCTGGGTACTTGGAAGTCCATCCCTGACCGTCCCGAGTTCTACTTCAACAGAGTAGTTGCTGAAAACATCAGCAATGTGGGTACTCTGGATTTACACTCCAACTTCACACACGGTGTCAACATATTATACAGTAGACAAAAGGACACATAACCCCATTGACATGCTGGGCTTTATTTGAATTTAAATCTTTTTAACGATGCTTTTAGGTCAAGTAGGAGGACCTGGATTGGCTGAAGGGTTTTGGATGCTTTGTGTGGGACACTCCCGAGTTGCTGCAGGCTGAGAGGAACAAGGCACTTTACAGTGAGGTGATGTATCAATTTAGTTCATTTAGAGTCTCAAACTCACACTTGAAGTATGGACTTTAGGTATGTTTATTTTTGTTTCAATCCCTTGTTTTGTATCTGCAGAGACTGTACAAGGCCTCCTTTGAGAAGAACAGAGGAAACTTCAGGTACACTTGCAACAATTTTTTCTTCCATGCTGCCAAGAACGCCTCCACTCTCATCGATGATGTAAGTCCTCCTTTTTATTTTTCAACCCAGTGTGTTATAAAGCATTTTATTTAACCATTTATAATTTCTGTTTATAAAATGTGATGAAATATTCAGCAATGTGTATGTGTGTTTGTGCATCACTATTGGACTCCTGAGGTTGGAGATAAAAGATTGTGAATTCTTGGTATTGGTTCATTATTGATTAGACATTTCATTAACTGTTTTTTTTTGTCTTTTTTTGTGACGATGAAGCAAAGTATTTAAATTCTGTCCACTGTTTTTTCACATCAGTTTGTGTTTGTTTCCTCAAAGTTTCCTCACATGGCACAGTCACTGTTTTCTAGACATTTGTTTTTAACCCCCCTCTGACATTCTGAGCAGAGGGCCTACAAAGCTCAGTATGAGAAGACCAAGGATAAGTTCACCATGACTACAGGTGACCCTAGGTACCAACTGGCCAGGGAGAACAGGAAGATGAGGCAGGTAAACAGCCTGGTTGTGCTGCCCGGCCGGCCTGCTGCTACTTCCACTCCTGTCCTCCAGACCTCTCACACTGCTGCATGAGGTTATCGACAGACCTGTTGGTGCTGGTCGTCGCATGGCTGTGATACTGGTCCTCTGTCTCTACTCTTCTTTCTTCTTCTTCCTCACAGGTGACCATAAATAGGACCACTCAAGTAGCATCCAGAGGGCTATTTTGAGTGTGCATGAGTCTTCTGCATCTGTTTCATCAGAGAGACAGTTAAATCATTCATCACAGATGACTTAAAAGATCTTTTTAATAGTCAAAAATGTCCAAATAGAAAGTCCACCATACAAACACTAAACTACCAAAGCTTGACTGAACTACTGAAGGTGATGGTTTCTGTCTCTCTGAGCACAGATGGGTTCATACAGCTGTAGTGGCACACTTGAACCTCCAGAGCTCTTGTCCAGTCCTCCCAGCATTACGTTTGTGTTTCTTTCTGTTCTCACCTATGGCCTGCTGTGTGTGTGTGTATGTTGTTGTCTATGCGAACAGAAAAAATATAAATCCAGAGCAAAGGATCTACTGAAGAGCGGCTACAATGAGTTGCTTCGCCTTTCTCTGCATCCTTTTGTGTAGCAACTGATACAGCTACATCACACAGTACATCAGACTCAGTGAGAAAGAAATAGTATAAGATGGACAGCTGTTCACCATGAACCATGTGGGCACTGCGACTGCTGGTAACAGGCGTTCTTGTCTTCATTTTCACCTGAACAACAGCTCATCTGTGTTTGAATCTTTTAAAGCATGTTTGTATCTGACGCTGCACTTTGCCTCTTCAATCATCAGACCTGCTGTTCTGTTTTTAGGCAGTGACACATGGTAACATGCTCGATACCCGTGTCTGACTTTGCTCTCTGATTTTTAGAAAACTATCCAAGAAAAATGAAATTTAAAACAACTTTAGCATTATAATGTAACAATTTAAAAATCTTATGTTGTTTTCATCTGAACCGACTCTGAAGGTGATATTATTTGAGTCCAAAGTGTAACTTTTTGTTTATTATTACATTAAACATGAGAAAAACTAATGGATCTGTTGTTTCACAAATGCTTCAAAATGCTCTTTTTATTGTTTACTCTTTTCTTGGATAGTTTTTGTCTTTAGCTGCATAGATTAGAAGCAAGAAAAGGTGCTACTTACATTTTCGTGACATACCATACATTGTTTTTGTGCACAGCCCCACAGGTTGCTTACAAGAAAGATGCCAAAGCCGACCTGCACTACACTACTGTAGTTGACCGTCCTGACATCAAGAAGGCCACCCAGGCTGCTAAACTTATCAGCCAAGTAAGCATCAAATAAATGCATGAAACTATTTCAATTTCAATTCAGTTTTATTTAAATAGCATCTATTACAAGTTGCAAGTTGCAAGTCTACGCGCTCTCCAGAGACCCAGAGCATGATCCCCGAGCAGTTAATAATGAAACTATTTGATGAATTAAACCTTTTCACAAATGTAACTATCCATATGCACATTAAATAGAATCATTCTCTCATATATTTAGTATAAATATGTGTTGATGTTAAACCGCTTCTTGTAATTTATTGGATCTTTCAGTTAGTGGTATAGAAAAGAAGAAAAACAAATCCTGACATTGACCAGGGTCCCGGTAAATCTGCCATGCCTGAAGCAAGTTGTTTTGTTTTTTCAGCATTGACAGAGGGTTATTTACTGACACACACTGACTAAAAACATTTACAACATGACAATAATGACTTTTACCCTAAAAAAAAAAAACATATGTACCTACACTTGTGTGTACACAGCCCACTGATTCTCGTTTGGTGTTACGTCCAGCAGATTGCCTACCGTGAAAAGGCCTGTGAAGAGGCCAGCCGTGGAGCATCTCTGCTCCGCCGCCCAGACGTTGCCTTGACAACACATGTGTCCCAACTGACCAGCCAGGTACATGAACCCAAATAAACCATCTGTTTCCTAATACATTGGGGATATTCACTTCCCCACTGGACTCTAACAAAAAAATAAAAGTACCATCATTTTGTATTTACTTTGAAGAGGTCTGGGTTCAGTTTGTGGTCATCACATCACACCTGCTGCTTGTTTCAATGTTACATCAGCTTCTACAAGCTAATATATGCAGCCTAGTGTTGCTGTTGTAGATGCTTAGCAGCAAAACTATCAGCTGCTCCACATGGCTTCCCCTGCCAACCTGCATAATAATCCACCATACTCTTGTCACTGTAACTTCATGAACATGAAGATGTTTAACTGGTAAAACTGGAGTTTGACTTCACTGCAGCGTTTACTGAGCCTTTTCAGAAAACAAGGAGCCAAAATGTCATGTCAAATGAAACTGAAATATTTTATTTGTCTTGCAGTTTGTTTGGTCCCTTCAGCATTGTGTGCACCCCGTTATTTGACATTGACAGCTGTCACTCATTGCTATGACAACTGCATTACTGCATTAGTTGCACTGGTGTTCAAACTATGTTTGTTTATATTTTATCAGTTAAAAACATTTATAAGTGGATCACAGGATGCTGTGTTCACCTCTCTCACACTGAAATGCATCTTGTTCAGTTGGATAAAATTAACATCACTTTATTAAATCTTTAGACTTCCTGTATAGTTCAGATTAAATTTCTGATATTAAATCATGTCAGATGCAGTGCAATCAATGAGATGCATTCCAGTGTCATGTAAAAGTTGCATTTGGTCTCAAATGGAAGCAGATGGGGTGTAAGGGAGCATCCCGGCTGCTGCCTAGTTTGGTTTGACTCAGAAGAACCCCAGTGTCGGGTTGGATAACCAGGACAGCAAAACTGGCACTTATCTGGTTTCTGTTGATCCAAAACGACCTCTTACAGATATCATAATGTAAATAATAAGAATTCTGTTTTGTAGTTAATCTTCCAAGCAAACTGCAGATATCACATAGCCCTACTATCTGGAATTGATCAGGATAGTGAGTGCTGGATGAAAATGGGAAATGTGTCGGTGCATGGAAAAATGATCATGTTAACAAGTTTGACCATCGTTATTTCTATTCTATTGAGCAAGGTGAAGGAATTAAGTTGCATTTCAATTCTTAACATTTCATACAAGCATGTTCAAATTGATAAAAAAAAGTATATATATGTATATATATGTCAAGAATCTGAGTTACTAATCTGTTTGTATACAATGTGAACTGTAAACAATGTGTTTCCTCTTGTTTAAGTTTCCACTGTCTGTAAATCTGCATCTCTTTTGGTGTTCCTTCATTTTCCAAACTTCTCCACTAACCTTTACATATATGTTGCCCGGGTAGGTGAAGTACAAGGAGAAGTTCGATAAGGAGGTGAAGCGAAAGAGACACAATATGATCTGAAGGAGAGCAACATTTACAGGACTTTGAAGGATGCCAATGAGCTGGCTAGTGAGGTATGTGCTCATAAGTGTTTTTGTTGACATTTTCTACAACTTACTCATTTCTGTGACACAACAGGACAGAGGTGTGGATGCTTTGTAATGTATTTTTGCAGCTTGAAGGTCAGATGAATGTATTGAGTACATCTGTAAGAATCCATGACCCACAATGCTCTTTCAAAATATGTCCAGATTTGTCTCCTTCTGAGCTACACAAACTGTTATTATTATTGTTATTTACAATACAACAAGATACTTACATTATGTGAAATAACTTTGTCCTGATCACCTACAGGGGAAGTACAAGGGTGATCTGAAGAAGATCCACAAACCTGTGACCGACATGTCTGAGTCTCTGTCCATGCAGCACAGCCTGAGCACCAGCAAACTGTCCAGCGACGTAAGATCCGCCTTTAAGCCATTAACCCTCCCTCTCTCCCATTCAGTCAGTTCAGCTTCAGTTCACCTTGTGTGGCTGCTTGAAACAGCCCTGAGCTCCGTCATCCTTCAGTCAACATACTGTAGTGTGATCCAGTGACTGCAGATTTATACATTAAACGCCATCTTCTAGATGTTCATTCACCCTTGACCTCATCTGGTAGTGATCCTTTGTTTGGACCAACTCATGATGCCACCTTTAATAACTTCCAATGTTTTACTTTTTCTTTCTGTAAATTGGACAGAAGTAGTCTTTTATTAATGATCACTTAACCCAACATCTCCTTGGCCTTCTCCATTGATGTTTACATTGATTCTTCCACACGTTATAGTCAGTATCTTTTGTTTTCTCTGACAAATATGAGCCTTTTTGTGCTATGTAATGGATTAAAGTAACTCCAGACTGGCTCTTCTTCGTATTTGCTGTACTGAACAGCCTTACTTTACTGGAAATCCCATGTAGTACTGCTACAAGAAGAAATTTGAGGACACATGATTCCTGACACACCAGAGCAGCTCCATCTCAAGGAGCCCTCTGAACTTCAGAGCAACGTAAGTGGTTAAGACTCGGGGGGTCAACAAACACTTCACCCAGACAAACACACCGCTGTGGGTTCATTCACATGTCCTGTCAAACAGATGTATGTAAGCCTGGTCTACAGGTGGTCACATAGTGGAGGGTGCTGCTGTATTTATTGATGATTTCCGTGGCTGAAGAGGCTGAATAAGGACGAGAGTGGCTTAGCAGCATAAAACAATTCCACTTAAATCATTTTGAATGAGTCAAAGCAAACAGCAGATCTCACACAACAATTTTTCACTAAAGAATTTACAAGCTGCAATATTTTATTTTATTTGTTTTTATGAAAATTGCTATACAAATAAATATTGATTGATTGAAAAAGGGTGTGAACCATTTTGGCCCTCTGGGCTATATACGATACCACATTTCCTTTAATGTCCATAACAGAAAAGTTTATTAAAAAAGTTATTAATTTTTCAAACATGGCTGAGTTGCATATTAATAAAGAAAAGATGTTTTCACATCTGTCTGCAGATTTCAATCCTACTTTTACAGCTGAAACAACTGCGCTACATCTCACAGTTTTTCCAACACGCATATGTAGGACCTGCATTTGCAGTGCAACATAGACTGTTGCCCGTAAAGCTGGAATAATTTTGTTTTCAGAAACATTCCTCTTTAATTCGCAATCATTTCATGAGAAGATGTCAAAAAAGTGCCTTACTAACTTTGTGGATGGATAATGGAAGTATGTGCACCGTGTCAGGTTAAATACAAGGAGAAATATGAGAAGGAGAAGGGCAAAGCCATGCTGGACTTTGAATCAGCCACATATGTGACTGCTAAGGAAGCCCAGCACATGCAGAGTCAGGTAAATACTTTTGTTGTCCACCCCTGTGATGCTGCAGGTGGCTACAGGTGCAGGTCTCCCTCCGGATCCTCGTGCTTGTATTGTGTTACCTCCTGTTATTTATTCATATGCTTGTCCAATGTAAGGCTGTTGTTTATATTACACTTACAGAATGTGTCTGGAGTTCATAAAAACTTTTACACTTTGAAAGTCATTCAACTTCATCAAAGCTGTGGTCCATTATCTGTAGAGCTACAATATCTTGTGATTCATTTATTTATTTTTTTACTATTTCAATCTGAGTAATCATTACATCCTGTGTATTAACTACAATAACTAGTAGAAGCCAGTGTAAAATGTTTTGAAATGAGACTCACCCAGTTGCTTGTGTTTTGTTTCCTGATGATGTGACAGCTGGTAAAGTATCAGTCTGATCTAGTCTCATCTGTGGAGCGTCGAGTGGAGACAGATACCAAGGTCAAATACCTCCAGTTCATGTATTTATTCAGATAATTAATGTCTCTTAAGTCCTACATTATGCACACAGACTCAAATATAGAATGAAATGTGCAGAAATGAGTCACTACAGAGAAAATGGTGCAAACAAAGATGAGGTAACTGCACTGTGACCAACACTGCTTGCATGTACTTGTCTGAGCTTTGTCTGTCCCTTGTCTTATCTTTGCATACAATTGAAAGACTGTAAGAAGGACTTTGAGGAGTACATGAGGGGAACGAACCTCTCAGGCTCGGAGGTCACCTCTGCCATGATTCATGTCAGACGTGCCACCAAAATAGCCAGTGAGGTAATTAAAGGACAACGCATCCCTTTAATCTCCCCCATTTACCTCACCCATTCTTTATAATCATACTAAGACACATTATGACCCTAGTCCCTTTTTTGTCACTGCTTTTCTTGATTTGATCTCACAAGTTTTTCCTTCCTTTTTGTTCTTTTGTAAGACCAGCTGTATAATGTAATTTTAGTTCTTGCGTGATTGACTACAGAAACATTTATCCACCTTGAATTTATCGCATGTTTTGCAGATTCTTTGTGCCATTTCTGAGTGCTGTTGAACTGTGCTGTGTCCTTCAACATCTTCAAGTCTTTTTTTTTTTTTATTTTTTTTTTCTTTTTTTTTTTTTTTCAAAAAAGAAAAAAAAAAAAAAGAAAAAAAAAACATCTTCAAGTCTTTATTTTACTATAAACCTCCTCTTTTTGCCTGTGTATTTGCACGAAAGAAAGACTTTTAGTCAAATACTAACTTGTGTGCTGGTTATGCTGATATTGTTTTTCATGTTTCATCAAATGCAATGTGTTTCAATTTGTGTTTTGTTAGGATTCTTGCCCAAGTCATCAATATCTTCCTCTTCTGTTGAAAACTTTATTCAATATAACAATAGGAACGTCATCTTTAATTTGTCAGATTTAGTTTTTCAGGATATTTGGTGACTTTGAGCTTAAATGGCAAGCACCAGACCTTGCCCACTGTATTGTCTGTATGCCTTGGCCTGGCCTGGCCTGCCTGTGTGCCCTTCTCCGCAGTCTCTGTGTTTTTTTTCTGACGTGTAGAAAGAGTACAGGAAGGGTCTAGAGGAGGGAGTGAAGGGTAAAGGGCTGACTGTACTGGAGGAAACTCCGGAGCTTTTGGGAGCAGAAAATGCCACTCAGATTCTCTGTGAGGTACGACTAACTGAGAGGTGATGGAAGCTGCATCACTCTCATCCCAGTGACCTCCCTTAATCCTGCTCTGGGTGAAGTTTCTTCCATCTCAACTATGCTTCATCCCCACACTAAAAACACTTCAGCATTGTTGCTTCACAACATCACTAATTTTCCAGCGTCATCTGTGTTATAATACTTTGTAAATGTTATCATTGGCATACCTTAACTGTCCCCCTCCCTTTTTAATGTTCCCAATATTTTGTTCTGTGCTTCATAGCTCATTAACAGTTTTATAAATCAGCTTTAAATATATTAAAAGACGAGTTTATGTTTGTAATTGTCTGATAAAAGATAACACAGTTATTTGGTGGATGTTGCTCTTTGATTTAAGTTTACTTAGTATATACTCAGCATGCCTTTGAGGTTGATTTTTAGAGACAAAAGAAGTGTGAAGGGTTGCTAAACGTTGTTTTCAGTGAACAAATCAAACCTGAGTTCTGCTGACCTGCTCTGGTCCCATAGTAGTATTAATCCTGCAGCTCCGTTCGACATGAATGAGGAGAAATCCTGTTGTCTCAAACATAGAAGTCTGTTCCCAACACATTTATGTGTTGCACTGTAGTAAAACAACTTTTCACTTTTCCAGAGAGAGTACAAGAAGGCGCTGGAGCGTGAGATTAAAGGCAAGGGAATGTTGGCTTTGGCTCCAGACACCCCAGACTTCATGAGAGCCAGGAATGTCACCGACATCCTCAGTCAGGTTTGCATCCTGTTATAATATTGTTTGATTGACGGCGTATTCTGAACTTTTTTCTTGCAAGCTTTTACCTGTCAAATCAGAAATTTACAGGTTTGAAGAGTCCAGACAAAGAAACAAACTGTTTTATTTTCTGTCCATGTCTGACAGTGAAGATGAGCAAACCTTTGTATTTATAAGTCAAGTAGGTTACCAAGCCTTTGTTATTTGAGATGTTTTAAATGATAGATTTATGATTTTCCTCAGTCAGAGGTTCATATACGGTTGGTTATTATCTGGCAGAATCACCTTTCATCTGTTTGAAGTAAGTTGCAGATTTGTTTCTGGGATCGAGGTCACGGCTTTGTAGCCGCCATCATGATACCTTAACTTTGATTGACACCTTGCAACTAATTTGGAGGTATGTTTGGGGTCATTTTCCATTTGGAGGATTGATAACCTTTAACTTTTTGGCTGATGCCCTGAGATGTTACTTCATTATATCCACGTAATCTTTCCTTATGATGCTGTCAACTTTGTAAAATCCACCAGTTTCTGCTGCAGCAGGAGCCACAAAAACACGAAGCTCCCACCCTCATGTTTAGCAGCTACGATGGTTGTCTGAGACCTGAAAGCTTTGCTCTCTTTCCATCCAAACATAACTACGATCATTCTGACTAAATACTTGAATTTATTCTCATTAGACCACAGGACATGTTTCCAAAACTTCTGACCTTCGTCCCCGAGTGCAGCTGCGATAACGATATTAACGATATTCTTGCTGGTTTCAGCACCTTCACGAGGTCTTTCGTTGCTCATTTCACACCAGAGTCGTTCATCTCTAGACACAGAAGACAACATCTTCTTGACTGGTCTGATGGCCATGTGCTGATGTGCTGTTCATACATTTGTATAATTAATTGAAGAGGTGAATGTGGCATCTTTAGATGTCTGGAAATTGTACCAAAACATGAACTTGAGAAGATCCACAGTTTTGTTCAGGATGTCCTCATTTATTTATTTAGATTTTAGCCGGATGTCTTTGTATTTGAATGTGTGCCCTTAAATACACTCACAAGTGCCTCAAATTATTTCAAATGATGCTCATCAGAAGCTTCTGATCCCAAAACATTATCAACCAGTAGATGTTTAATACATTACACAACTTAGTGTGTGTAACTTTCTGACTTTAAAGAAATAATAAAAACATATCAATGTTTTAAATTCTCTCTTGATTCTTTATTTATTACTAATAAAAAACAATTTTGTAATCCTTCATAGGAAAAGCCTCCTCAGCTTTATTGTCAGACGTGCAGAGAACCGGTTTTTTGTCTTCTGGTTGCAGCTGTAAACAAGGACCAGAATCAGTGCTGACTGACAGCTTTTGTTCCTCAGGTTAAGTACAAGCAAACAGCTGAGATGGACAGAGCGAGCTACACCACTGTCATGGACACCCCTGACATCATCCATGCTCGGCAGATGAAGAACATTGTCAGCCAGGTAGACGAAAGCATCTGGAATTAAAAATGTCCCTTTGCTTTTCATGCCTGTGGATGCATTTGAAAGTAGGTAACATGAATTTCTATTTTAGCTGAGTTTCTTCTCCGTTTGGTCTAAAACAGAAAAAGTACAAAGAGGAGGCTGAGAAGACCATGTCTCACTATGTCCCAGTCCTGGACACTCCAGAGATGCAGCGAGTCCGTGAGAACCAGAGGAACTTCAGCCTGTAAGTAAGAGAGATGGAGTAGTGGCGGGCAGCCTTTCCAGCTGAGGCCGAACCCGGACGATGGCTCGATGTCGTCTCTGTCTGCTGGAAAAACATGATGTTTTCTATGTTTTGTATTTATGACGTAATATTTTTAAGGTCTTTAATAACCCTTTTTTTTTAAATCTTTTTTTACGTCTTTTCTTATTTTAACAGGCTCTCATTATTGCGGGAATTTTTATTTAATTTTTAACTTCTGCAGACATACAGCGTTTTAACTTCTGCAACTAATCCTTTCAAAAGTCTTTTGTAGTGTAACATTTGTACTTGTTGGTGCAGAGCTGGTGTTTAAAGTTGTGTTTGTTGGACTCTGCGTGCTTTTACATTATGTTTGTCTCATTCTAGTTGCTTTTTTCCTCCTTTCACCTGTTGTTGTTGTTCTGTGCTTACAGGGTGTTTTATTGTTTCTTTGTTGTTTTTAACTGAAACACGTATAATTTCAAATTTAATTCAAGGACGTAGCCCTGATAATACGAGAGTAGCTGCCAGGCCAACCAGTGGTTCCTACTGTCATTCCTGATTCACACAAAGATTCATTACAAAGAGGATTTGGGAGGAGGAGCTGCTTTGGCGGAAACTCCTGAGATGGAAAGAGTTGAGCGTAACCAGCGGCACATTAGCACGGTACTGCACTGAGCAACCCTGCCCTCCGTCGTCTCCTCCACCTCCATTTAGCTTCGTTGTCCAGGATCCCAGAATAAAACCAGACCTCACTTCACACGTCATCTCTTCCTGTCACCATTTTCAGTGTAACTCTTCAAAGACCCGATTCACATCTCTAAGGTTTCCCACATCAGTTGAATTTGTTTGAACCAGTAGCAGGATTTCTTTTTTCTTTTTTTTCTCTTTTTTTGAAGGAGAAAAGCCAGAATGAACCATTTTTGTTGTTGTTTCCTCATGATTTAACAGATGTTTCATTTCTCAGTAAGATAATCTTGACGCCACCACAGACAGTGATATGAGCATAAATCCTTGTAAACCAGCTGTGTTCAGTATTGATTGGACATCAGAGACGATCAAAGTGTCCTTGTAGCAGGCCCTTGAAGGGACTGCAGAAAGTCCTCACATCAGCTCCATCCAGTACCTCCCAGTGCTGCAGCCCAGTGACCCCGGCTGGACCACACAACCATCCTGCAGCATATTACTGGTCAGAGCTTTTGAGGAAGCTGCTGGGACTCTGAGGATGCATATTAAGAAAATAATTTTATTTAAAAGTAATAAATGATATGAACTCTAACCAACTGTTCACTACTCACTGCAACCATATGAATAACCCTTAAATATAAGCTGTTCTTAAATGTGTTCAGTTGTTCTGAAAGAATAGACATGGCCTTGTCTACAAAACACACCGTGATGTCTTACTCTGGACCTGTGTGACATTTGCAACTTGTACTGCAGATACAGTACAAGGAATCTGTGGGTCAAGGCACATCCATACCAGATCTCCCTGAGGTGAAGCGGGTCCGAGAAACTCAGAAGAATTTCAGTCTGGTAGACAAAAAGGACTGCAGTGATTCTTCTCCTTATAATAATTCCCCAAACTCTACTTATCTGTGAAACGTTTCTGTCTCAGTGCTGGTTTCCTCCTACTCCATTCTAACTATTATCCATAAATCATTCCCGTTTCTCATAATTAGCTGAAACTTTTTTATCCATTTTAGCTCAGATTCAGTTCAGATATAACACCAGTGAGCCCTGTGGGGGAGCTAAACTCCACCGAGTCTCTAACATAAACTGCTTCTTCATTCTCAGGATCAACGTGTGTTTCATGCCTGTTGTCATGTTCCTTTTCTTTTCTTTTAGGTGTTTGTGTGTGATCTGTTTTGCTCAGTCCTCGTGTAAATGTCTGTAATTGATCTGATTATGTTTCCCTCCACTGTCTCTACATGAAATCCCTAAATGTTTGTTGAGTAGATAAAATACAAGGACTCTGGGTCGAGGCACTGCTATACCGGGTCAAAAGGAACCAAGGAAACATTACTGCTGTCTCTCTCTTGGTTTTGAAATACGTTTAATCCCACCAGCTGTGGTGTGCCTGTGCACATCATCACTCCTAACCTCTTTGTTGTTCACACTACTCCTCTTCATCTCCATCCCTGCTCTTCCCCCTCTGAACATAAGAATATAACTTTATTTCACTTTTACTTCTTTAGCCTCCTAATCAAAATCCATCCATCCATTAGCTATACCCGCTTTATCCGTTTCCGGGTCACGGGGGTCTGTCGGAGCCTATCCCGACGCATATCAGGCGAAAGGCAGGGGTACACCCTGGACAGGTCGCCAGTCTATCCAGGACCACATACAAACAACCAATCACACTCACACCTAGGGAGAATTTAGAAAGATCAATTAACCTACCCTGCATGTTTTTGGACTGTGGGAGGAATCCGGAATACCCGGAGGAAACCCACGCAAGCACGGGGAGAACATGCAAACTCCACACAGAAAGACCCACCGGGCCGGGAATTGAACCGGGAACCTTCTTGCTGTGAGGCAACAGTGCTGACCACTAAGCCACCGTGCTGCCCCCTAATCAAAATCTCCCTGCTAATTCATTTAAGTGTGTGTGTGTGTGTGTGTGTGTGTGTGTGTGTGTGTGTGTGTGTGTGTGTGTGTGTGTGTGTTATAATGAATAGTGAATAAAGGCTCCAGGTTTTAAACTTCTCAGAAACTCCCTGCGTGTCTCTCCTCCAGGTGCTGTACTCCCACAGCTTCCGTAAGCAGGTCCAGGACAAGGCCGCCTTCGTTCTGGACACACCTGAGATGAGACACGTCAGGGAAACCCAGCGGATCATTTCTGGGGTAAAACTTTGCTTCATTTCTTTCTTCTCTTGGTATAAACATGTAATTGTCTAGTTTAGGAGGACGTCTCTAGTGTATATTTATTGGGTCACCAATGAAATGAATTGTACAAAAATGTATGCTGTTATTTGTAATAAAGGCAAAGGTGGTAAATAGCTACATGGAGCAGATTATTTGCCCGGTCTTAGTAAGTGTTTGGTGCTTTTATTGTGTTAATGTCTTAATTAACTTCAGGACGATGAGCTCAAGACTGAATTTTATGTGTACATACACTAAGTACACTTCAGTACTTGACTCTTCTTTTTCATGACCTCTGTCATCAGTAGTAAAGACTTTTATAACATTGGATTCATTTATTGAAAGTACAAGATTGTAAAATGTATCCTCATTCTTAAAAAGAAGTCAGAAAGATCAGACAAGTTACGTAAGCTAAAGATGTGGTTTTGTTTACACCAGAAGCAGAAAGTAGCTCGATAGTCAAACGTAATCTGTTCACTACAAACAGCTCCGGCTCATCACGGTCATTCCCAACCTTTTGTTGACTCTGATCCATAGGGAAGAGAAAACATGCTACAGCATCCTTTCCCATTCCTGCGGCTTCATATCGGCTCTCCTCCTTCCCAACCTTCTATTATCTCCCTTTGCGTCCCTGTTCTCCTCCCTGTCTCCTTCCTCCACCACCTCATCATACATGCTGAATTGCTCTTTTTGTCATTTACTTTACTTTCTGATAAAACAGAGGTTCTTGTTTGTGGTCCCAAACAGCTTAGGAAGAGATTAGATGGTCTTGCGATGGCCTCCAGTAAAACTGTGCGAAACCTTGGCGTTATATTCGATCAGGATTTGTCATTAAAACAGCATATTAATCAGGTTTGTAAAATCGCGTTTTTCCACCTCCGTAATATCGCAAAGATTAGGAGCATCCTCTCGCAGAGTGATGCCGAAAAACTAATTCATGCGTTTGTATCTTCTAGACTAGATTACTGTAACGTGTTGTTGGCTGGATGTCCAAGTAATTCTCTGAACAGCCTCCAGCTGATCCAAAATGCAGCAGCGCGAGTGCTGACAGGAATCAACAAGAGAGACCACGTCTCTCCAGTTTTAGCTTCCCTCCATTGGCTCCCCGTAAAATTTAGAATCCAATTCAAAATTTTATTACTTGCATATAAAGTCCAAAATGGCCTAGTGCAGCGATATTTGCATGACTTGATAGTACCGTACGTTCCTAATAGAGCTCTCTGTTCTCAGGGTGCAGGTTTACTCGTAGTTCCTAGAGTATCCAAATGTCGATTTGGAGGACGACTTTCTGTTTCTGTTTCTGTCTCTTCTTCACCTCAACCCTCAGTTATTAACAGTATCCCATAAGCATAATTGTGGTCCATTGTTCTTGTAGTTTGTTGTGCTTGTCTGGCCCTTCTTTTCCTCTTCTGTGCATGTCCTGCGGACCA
This sequence comes from Xenentodon cancila, assembly GCA_014839995.1. Taxonomy (NCBI): domain Eukaryota; kingdom Metazoa; phylum Chordata; class Actinopteri; order Beloniformes; family Belonidae; genus Xenentodon; species Xenentodon cancila. Next base: position 19,808,903 of record CM026198.1, on the reverse strand, counting down.
GAGCCTCAGGAGCTGCTTGCTGACCTGCAGTCCCACCTCTGACCATCCCAGTGTTTGCCTTCACCTGTCTCTGTGGATGTCTGTTGCATGTTTTCTGACATCCAGACCTGCAGTCCTCATCCCCTTGGATCACCGTCTATCCATATTACCCATATACACAGAAGTCTAATTGGACTACTGATGATAGTTACTATTGTATCCTGTCTTGTACCTTTGACGGTGTCTATATGTCTCTATTCTTTCTTATTTCTTGCTCTACCCAGCTGGTCTTCGGCAGGAGGGTACCCCCCTCATGATCCAGGTCCTGCTCAAGGTTTCTTCCCTCTTAAAGGGGAGTTTTTCCTGCCACTGTTTGGCTTAAGGTTTTTCTTCCACTAGGGGAGTTTTTACCTGCCGTTGTTTATGTAATAATTGCTCAGGGGTCATGTTCTGGGTCTCTGGAAAGCGCCTAGAGAAAATTTGTGTTGTAATAGACGCTATATAATAAAATTGAATTGAATTGAATTACTTCTCCTTCCTTTTCTTTTATACATCTCCCTTCGTCCCAGACTTTCTTTACCATCATATCGGTAGTTTTTCATCTGAATTTTTTTCATCCTCTCTTTCTCTTTTGATTTTATTTTGGTCTCATGTCTTCTTACCTTCCTGCTGTCCTTATTGACTTTTTCATCTTCTGCTCTGTCCTTTTATACTCCTCTAACTCTTTTTTTGTCCTCACCACTGTTATTTGTTCATCCTCTGTCCTATATGTCCATGACTTCACTTTTTCTGGTGATTGTTTTAACCCCCTTTTAATCTCCCATCATATCTTTCTTTTCCTTCCTTTTTCTCTCATTTTTACTTCAACCTTTTAGCCAGAGAAAACCAGAAAAGCCATAACAAGAGTTTTGCTTAGTCCACACTGGCTTTGAACTAATCTCTCTGCAACTTTGTCTCTTATGCATAAAACATTATGTAATCCTACGTTTCTTTTCTCATTTTATGTCATTCATCTACTGTGTTGATTGATTGGTCCCGTGCATAAGAAATAAACACTACCTGAGAACTCAGTACATGTAAATCTTAATTTCAGTCTCATCTTAATTTTTTTTTTCATCAGCTCCAACATCTTTATAAAGTTTGCGGACGACACGACTGTGGTGGGTCTCATCAACAACGATGAGTCAAACTACAGGAGCGAAGTGAGCTGCCTGGCTGAGTGGTGCAACGACAACAATCCCTCCCTGAACGTGGAGAAGACCAAGGTGATTGTTGCTGACTTCAGGAGACAACACACCCAGCATGCTCCTCTGAACATCAACGGTGCTGCTGTGGAGAGGATGAGTAGCATCTCAGAGGACCTCTCCTAGACTGTTAACACCACATCACTCGCCAAGAAAGCAGAGCAGCGTCTCTACTTCCTCCGCAAACTGCGAAGAGACAGAGCCCCGCCTCCATCAGGTACACCTTCTACAGAGGCACCATCGAGAGCATCCTGCCCAGCTGCATCACCGTGTGGTACGGAGCCTGCGCCGCAACCTGCCGCAAGTCTCTCCTACATGTAGTGAGAGCAGCTGAGAAGATCGTTGGTGTCTTTCTCCCCTCATTTCAGGACATTTACAGCAACTGTCTGCCTCACAAAGCCCTCAGCATTGTGGGAGACCCCACCCACCCGTCACACAGCCTCTTCAGTCTGCTGTCATTAGGGAGGAGGCTGCGGACCCTCCGGGCCAGAACCAGCCGGACAGTTTCATCCACCAGGCTGTCAGGAAGCCGAACAACCCCCCCCCCCCCCCCCCCCCCCCCCCCCCCTCACTCACTCTGACCTCAGTTTCTGCACCAGGCACTTTTGGCAGAACCGGACCGCCGACTTTGCACCAGCTCACTTTAACCAGACCGATAAGCTGAACACCTGCAGGACAATCACACAGCTGGTGTATATTTCACTGTCCTTTGTACAATACAGGTCATCATTATCAATAATGTCTATCACCATGCTGCCATTTCATTGTTTTTAATGTAATTTTATTGCCTTTGGCTCTTAAACCCAACGTATTGTTATAACTTGTTTCTTTTTAATTTACACTTTGTGTTTAGAATGTATTTATTGTGTAGCACCGACGGGTTTGAGAGTAACGTAATTTCAATTCTCTGTGTATCTCACATGTGGTAGAATTGACACTAAACTTGACTTTGACCTTTGACCTTGTTTTTGTACTGACCTGAATAATTCTCCGTCTCGGCCCCTAAAGGCTCTTGTTTTTTCTTGGTTAGGAGCTCTTCATGTCACTGCTGATCCAGGGTCACTTGGATTGATATCACTTCACTTCTCATTGTTCACAGAAACAGAACAAGCAAATCTCTGTCAGCGACGGCATCAGTCATCTGAAGCTCTTACAAGCTACAAACATGAACCCAATGGAAGAAAGAGTCGTCATGAAAACAGCTACAAATCAGCTGCCTAATGAAGGAAACACCTCTGGTTGCTCCAAGAATACTGATGTCACCCAAGAAGTTTTGCCCCCAACATCAGGGTGCAGGTTTCAGAAAATCTTGGCTTTTAAAGACAAGAAGATCTCCAAACTTGAAAAGCAAAATCTTTCTTGGACAAAAAAAAGTGAGTAGATTGAAGAGAATCCAACGCATGGCTTCACCAAAGTGGTTTCTATTTGACAAAGTGGAAGAAGAATGCTGGGAAAACGAGTACAAAGACTGTCCTGACATCTCTTTGGAGAAACAAGAAGAAAGAAGGAGAGTGAAGACTGCACTGGCCCAAGTACAGACTCAGATGGAAATCCAACGCAAAGAGAAAGCGGCTTTAAAACGTGAAATTAAACTGTTAAAACAACAGATACAGTCTCATAAAAGTGAAACATCCCAAGAGATGACATTTCTGTATGCAGAAGTGGCCAAGAAGGACCAGTTAAATGCAGATGCTACCAGTAAAGTCCACCAGCTGGAAGCACTGATCAGTGCACAGAGAAGCAGGAAAAGCCAGGCTGAGGATGGCTTATCCCAAAAAGTGGAGGAAACCTTCAAACTGAAGAATGCTCTGGTCCAAATGCAGCAGGAAAAGGAAGATAAAAAACAGCAGTGGGAGAATGACAATTACCATTTCCTCGCTGAACACCTACAAACAGCTTCAACCATGAATGCAAACATCATGGAGGTTCAGAATGTCCTGGAGAAAAACCTGCAGCAATGGGACCTGGAAAGGTTTTCCCTTCTGCTTTAGCGAGTATGACATCAGCACCTTACACATCTGGAAAGGCACCAACAGTGCTGAAAAGAAAATAGAGGTTTTACAGCAACACAAGTATTTTTTTTTTGTTTGTTTTTTTTTTCTCTCCAACTCTGGGTCAAAGTATCTTTGCAGAAGACGGTCAACCCCACATTGCCCCTGATGGATCTGTTGGTGTGTATGCTTAAAACAAAATGAGTAAATGCAAGAGATTGCAGTGTGAATGTGTAAAAGAGTGTATGCAACTTTTAGTGAAAAAACACTTGACACATCATAATCCTTTATCCATCCATAATCCATTAAGAACAACATAACTGGGTTGCTCCTATGAGGACCAGACTTGCGTGTTATATTAAAGACCTTTTGTAGCCTCACGTCCCCAGCAGGTCCCTGAGATCACGTGATCAGGGTCTGCTTGTTGTGAAGTAAACACGGCTGAAAACTGAAGGTGACAGAGCCTTTGCAGCAGTGACCCCCTCCCCTGGAAAAGAAAAAAGAAATCTACTTTATGACATAACTGATCTGCATGAGAACGGTGAAGGGAACACAGGAGTAAAGAAAGAAGGAGAGGGGCCAGAAACAAAAAGGACCGCAACTGGGAGAGGACACAGAGAGGGAGTGCGTGTACATGAGAAGTGAATGCACTGCACAAAACGTCCTGAATTATGTTAACAATAAAAGGTCTAGCTGGTTCTCAACCCAACAACAAATACGATTCAGCACTATATATAGTTGAAAGATCTAAAAGTCAAAGTGAAGTGGTGGCTCTGCAAGGTTTTCTTCTAAAGAAGTCAATATCATGATAGACGCTCAGGTTTTAATCTTGGGCTATTATTGAACACACTTGGTAAATATCAGATCTACTGTCGATGAGTGAGTTATGTAAAGCTCTCTTGCTTCTGGGTCATTTTCCTGTCTTCTCATAGCAACCATCGCTCCATCATCTTATTTATCTGTTCATCTCAGTATTCCATCTCTTTGTTTGTCAGCTTTACATGACTGAGTAGACCCGTATTGCCTTATAGGCATGAGAGAAAACAGTGGCGTTGTCAGATTCAGTGGATGTCAAACTAACCTAACAATGAACAGAAACTGCCAAAGATATATATGCATATATAAACAAGAGGTTGATAATTACCCATAAAAGTGTTTGTTGTTAATTAAGATAAGCATGCCAGGAATCCTAAATGTTTCAGAAGGGTGGGCATTACAGCAACATTATTTGTTTGAAGGCAATGAACTTGTAGGTTATTTAAAACATCAAACTGGGAAAATCTAGGATGATTTTAACAATGGAAGACCAAAGGCCAGGGTCTGTGATGGTTTTGGGTTGTATCAGTGCTCTTGACAAAGATCATTTATGCTTCTGTAATGGCAGTATTAAATCAGAAAAAGTACAATGAAATTTAGAAAAATATATGCTGCCTTGAAGAGGACAACTTCTCCAGGAATGTCCATGTATTATTTTTAACAAGATCATGCAAAACAATATTTTGCACACATTACAAAGGCATGGCAGTGAGACAAGAGGGTATGTGCACTGGACTGGCCTGCCTGCTGTCCTGACCCGTCTTCAAAAAATAATATGTAGTGAATTTTGAAATTAAAAATGTAATTTTTGATGACACCGTAATGTTACACACCTTAAAATGTGCTTGGATGAAGAATGTGCTAAAGTAACAACTCAAACTCTTCATTGTTTTGTTTTGTTTTGTTTTGTTTTGTTTTGTTTTGTTTTGTTTTGTTTTGTTTTGTTTTGTTTTGTTGTTCACACAATCTGGTTGAAGCTATGAGTTACATTTAATCTGATTCATAGTGGGTTTATTGTCAGGACTGTGCATCCAGTTGTCAATTCCCACTTTCAGATTGTCTAGTATCGCGTGCATTTCTTGGCAGATATGCATAACTTGGCAAAACACAAGCAGCGCAACAAAAATCTGCCAGCAACAGTGGAGCAAAATGACAGCAGCCAATGGCAAGATGTCATCAATAACATACATTGTGATGGTGGCAGTGAATGAGAAGAGATGTGTTGTACCTAATCAAAACCCTACACCCAGCAGTTTTTCACGTCAGCACTGAATAGGCATTTCTACTACTTGTTCATGTACACCCAGCTCCTACCAGGGCCACCACAGTGTGGAGGATACTGCACCAACCCATGAATGACTTTCACATTAGCAAATTACATGACGATGCTGCTGATTATGATTCAAGGCTGTATTTCTTATTGTGAACTTTCACAGTCTAGTAAAAAATACCACTTCCTATAATGGGACGTATTTCTTGACCAAGTTGGAGCTTTTATAGTTAACCATATCCTTATATTTTATTGTGCATTGCAGTGAGTTCAGTAAAAGAATGACAATTTCTACAAATTTACTTTAACACTAAAATTTTAAAGGACACACGAGATGGCTTGTGTGTTGTACGGTAGTAACTTTTTGCACTGTTAGTAATAATAAAATGGATTATGATCGAGGCTGTTTATTTACAGCTTATGATTAATACTCAGAAATTGAGAATCCAGTGCATGTTGGACTCCGGCAGGGCTGCCCTCTGTCACCGATTCTGTTCATAATTTTTATGGAGAGGATTTCTAGGCGTAGCCAGGGACCGGAGGAGGTCCACCTTGGATCCAGAAGATTTAATGTCTGCTTTTTGCAGATGATGTTGTCTTGTTGGCTTCTTCAAGCCAGGACCTTCAGCATGCGCTGGGACAGTTTTCAACCAAGTGTGAAGCGGCTGGGATGAGAATCAGCACCTCTAAGTCCGAGGCCATGGTTCTCGACTGGAAAAGGGTGGCTTGCCCTATCCCGTAGGTGGAGATGTCCTGCCTCAAGTGGAGGAGTTTAAGTGTCTCAGGATCTTGTGCAGGGATCTTGTGCTCGGGATCACGAGTGAGGGAAAGATGGAGCGTGAGATTGACAGACGGATTGGTGCAGCATCCAGTTATGCAGTCGATGTACCGAACCGTCGTGGTGAAGAAGGAGCTGAGTCGCAAGGCAAAACTCTCAATTTACCGGTCAATCTACGCTCCCACCCTCCCCTATGGCCATGAACTTTGGGTATTGACCGAAAGGACAAGATCACGGATACAAGTAACCGAAATGAGTTTCCTCCGCACGGTGGCTGGGCGCTCCCTTAGAGATAGGGTGAGAAGCTCAGTCATCCGGAGGGAGCTCTGGGTTGAGCCGCTACTCCAGGGGTGGCCAATCCTGGTCCTTGAGAGGCTCAATCCAGCATGTTTTAGATGTTTCCCTGCTTCCCCACACCTGATTCAAATGGAGGCTCATCATCAGCTTGTCTTAAAGGTCTGCACAACTCTGTTGATGACACAGCCATTCGTGTCATGGTGTGCTGAAGCAGGGTAGCATCTAAAACATGCTGGATTGAGGCTCTCGAGGACCAGGATTGGAAGAGCTGGAGGAAGTGTCTGGGGTGAGGGAGGTCTGGGCATCCCTGTGTAACCGGCAGGTTTACCTGTCCCAGGTGTGCCTGTTTAGATTTAGTTATGTGGTTCAGCTGTGTCACTTCCTGTCCCTATATAAGGAACAGGAAGTGACCGACCAGGAGATGGCTGCCTGCCTCCATGCTGGTCTGGGTTGAGCGCCGGTGCAGCAGCAGTAAGAGGGTCTTTCTGATAGTGTTTCCTCACTCCAGCTCCATCACCGTCCCTTTCCTGTGCGTAGTGGAAGTTTTGTTTTACACATCTTTCACCGTGTGAGTGGGTTTGTTTTATTACTTTTAGCACGGAGTGGAGTGAGGTGCGCTCTCTGATACTGGGTTGGTCCACGGCCCTCTCTTGCACTGGCGGTCGACTCGGCCTTTTTTTTAATTATTGTTATAGTTTTGTGTTTTTTTTAGGGAGAGGGTCAGACTGGCAATAGCAACTGCTACTCGTTTTTAAATTGTTAAATAAATTATATTTTTAAAACGTATAGTTTGGTCTCAGCCAATTCTGTTTGGTGGCTACACACTTTGCACCAGCGGTAAGCCCGGCCACACCTGCTTAGACTTGTGCCACCGCACCGGCCCCGGATAAGCAGAAGAAGATGGATGGATGGATGGATGGATGGATGGATGGATGGATGGATGGATGGATGGATCTTGTTCTTTTGGCTTTTCCCTTTAAGGGTTGCCACAGCAGGTCACTTTTCCCTCCCATTTTACCCTGTCTTCTGTATTTTCCTCTGTTACAGCAACCAAGTAAACATCCACACTAGTACACTAGGCCAGTTATTGATCCAGAACTTAAACAGATATTATAAGATGTTTGGCACTTTTGACAGAAGTAGATATTATACCTTGTTGTGAGATCAGGATAGACCGAAATTTCTTCTGGGGTGTGTTTTAGACTCAGCCGTCAGGGTACATGCTGAATGATTATCATTATTGTAGTGGTCACTTAAATGAAAAAAGATGATATGCAGAATAGGTATGAAAAAAAAACAAATTAAAACTTTAAGGTAATAAATCATTTCATCATTGAATTGATTTATCATCCCAATGTAGGACGTATTATTTAACAGAACACTATATTGCAAGAACTTTGCATTTTTGAAATCTACAGATCTACAGACAACCAAATGAAAATTACTTTTTTTTCTTTCTTTCTGATCATTCTTGTCAGTGTGGGCATCGTGCACACGCTGTATGTACGATACACACTGAAATTAGTCTCTGCTTTTAACCCATCAACTAGTTTCACTAGTGAGCAGTGGGGCTGCCAGAACCAGCTCCCCGGGGAGCAATTGGGAGTTAAGGGCCTTGCTCAGGGGCCCCCAGTGATTTACCATTGTGGGCAGCCCTGGGCTTGAACCTGGGTCCTCCACGCCCAAACCCACCACTGTAGTGCAGTTGGCCTCTTGGTTTGTTTCATTTGGATATCTGTGAATGCTTCACAGTACAATCTGCAATGTAACACAATGCGAAGCAAATAAGTGGGGTGATTTTGCTCTGGTCTAAACTCTTGATCATAATTACCAAAATGTATTTGTCGGATTTTGCATTGAAATTAAGGCCAATACAATATGCAGTGCCTCATGTCTCCACAAAGGGTCAGTAGAAAACCAATCAGTCTGAACATGGTCACTTTACAGCTGCCGTGCTCTTAAAACGTGACAATATGCTTTGATTAATGTCATGAGTATATGAGCCAATGACAATGGCGTGCTTATTGTTTACGTTGAGGTGTTTAGTTTTCCTTATTGTGAGCTATCTGATGAAAAACATGAACAAGAAAGTAAGAAAAACATATCACCATTTGTCTAGCATAAATTAATTATATCTATTACTTCAGTTGTAGATATGTCCAAGATGTGAGGTAAATTTCTGCAGAAAGTAAATGAAAGTTCAGCAATTTTCTTCCTTGGATAAATAGGAGGTTTGGAAATCATTGATTTGTCCTTTATTTTAATGAGGTGGAATCCATGGGGAATCCAGTTGTTTTCTCTGAGGAATGAATTATGCATAAGGCAGCAGTTTAAACACGTATCCTCTTTAGGAACTTTCGAGGGAAATGCATGATGGCATGAGTGCACAATATCAGACATTACGTAAACACTTAACTCTCACCCTAGGACACCATCCAACACGCAATGATACACTCAGTTCTGATCCCTGCATTTATGTTCCTCTGTTTGCTCTCATGGTCAGTGGTATGGTCCTGTTACTTATATCATTAAAAAACAGATTCCTTTACTTTGAAATTACAGAGCAGGTGCAGCAAAGAGCCCAGCAGAAGTTGGTGGGAGGAGGCACTTCTTGGCTATGTCATCTCTAGCCATGTCCATTAGTACCCATTCAAACATTAGGGCGAGCAGATTTGCACTTTCAGCACTTCTTGTGTCTGCTGTGCTTGAAAATATTCTCAGAATTACAGTGCAATCCATAAATGCTGGAAATGGCATTTCTTTTTGGCCTTTTTCTGTTTTTCTTTTCCTTTTAAAGGAAAATTAGATTTCTCTGAGAGTCAGCGCTGATTATTACTCCTGAATCTTGAGTGTGTGCGTTTTTTTGTGTCAGTCTGGATGGACAGCCGTGGCAGTGGCCGACCCACTCAACCTATCAATTAGTTAATAGTCTTAGTCACGGCTATCTTCCAGCAATAGCAGTCATTCCTCTTCCTGGACAAAATGCTTAGAACGGTTGGTGTTTACAGTCAGGCTCTGCAACATAAGGACGGCAATGGACAGTGGTGGAGATTTTATTTTTGTAGCGTTAACCCTGATTGTAAAGCAAAACTAAGAACATTATTATTATGTTTAATTATTTATCCGTTGTCCTTCTGAAACTGATCGTATTGTAAAGAAAAACTTTTAGTCATGTGAACAAAACACTAACCTGGCAAATAAAGTTGGTTCTGAGTAAACAAGTTTAATGTAAGTCTGATTAATGTAAAAGTAAAGTAAAAGGGGTGACAAAGAGAAGAAGAAATATGAAGATGCAAGAATAAGAGAGGGAAGGACAAAGAAGATGATTTCAGATGATTTCAAAAGAAGGACACATAAGGCAGAATAATTTATGTCAAGTCACTTTATCACAGCCTGGTTTATCTTTGTGGCCTGGTCTACTTACTCTCTCTCTCTCTCTCTCTCTCTCTCTCTCTCTCTCTCTCTCTCTCTCTCTCTCTCTCTCTTACACACACACACGTACTCACACCCTTATTAAAATTATTAATGGTACATTTATTAGTTAAATAACCTCAAACTAGAGCGTTATACTCAAGTACACTGTCAGTACTTGACTCTTCTTTTTCATGACCTCTGTCATCAGTAGTAAAGACTTTTATAACATTGGATTCATTTATTCAAAGTACAAGATTGTAAAATGTAAACTCATTCTTAAAAAGAAGTCAGAAAGATCAGACAAGTTACGTAAGCTAAAGATGTGGTTTTGTTTACACCAGAAGCAGAAAGTAGCTCGATAGTCAAACGTAATCTGTTCACTACAAACAGCTCCGGCTCATCACGGTCATTCCCAACCTTTTGTTGACTCTGATCCATAGGGAAGAGAAAACATGCTACAGCATCCTTTCCCATTCCTGCGGCATCATATCGGCTCTCCTCCTTCCCAACCTTCTATTATCTCCCTTTCCGTCCCTGTTCTCCTCCCTGTCTCCTTCCTCCACCACCTCATCATACATGCTGAATTGCTCTTTTTGTCATTTACTTCTCCTTCCTTTTCTTTTATACATCTCCCTTCGTCCCAGACTTTCTTTACCATCATATCGGTAGGTTTTCATCTGATTTTTTTTCATCCTCTCTTTCTGTTTTGATTTTATTTTGGTCTCATGTCTTCTTATCTTCCTGCTGTCCTTATTGACTTTTTCATCTTCTGTTCTGTCCTTTTATACTCCTAACTCCTCTAACTCTCATAAAAGTGAAACATCCCAAGAGATGACATTTCTGTATGCAGAAGTGGCCAAGAAGGACCAGTTAAATGCAGATGCTACCAGTAAAGTCCACCAGCTGGAAGCACTGATCAGTGCACAGAGAAGCAGGAAAAGCCAGGCTGAGGCTGGCTTATCCCAAAAAGTGGAGGAATCCTTCAAACTGAAGAATGCTCTGGTCCAAATGCAGCAGGAAAAGGAAGATAAAAAACAGCAGTGGCAGTAGGACAACTCCCATTTTCTCGAACACCTCCTTGAACACCTACAAACAGCTTCAACCATGAATGCAAACATCATGGAGGTTCAGAATGTCCTGGAGAATAACCTGCAGCAGTGGGACCTGGAAAGGTTTTCCCTTCTGGAGACAATATCTGACATGAAGGAGGCTCTCAGGAAGAAGGAAGAGGAGCGGCAAACTTCTACCAAGGCCTTAATGCACAGAATAGGATGTTTGGATCAGCAGTTGGACACCACGACAAGAGAAAAAAACAGAAAGAAATCTCTGTGGACAAGATTCATCCAGGTCTTTAAATAACCCTCTTCCCTCTCAAAACCCCTCTACCTCCAAAGAAGAAATTTAAAATACAGCCTGAATGGGTTTTCTCCCGGTGCTCCGGTTTTATCCCACATTTAAAAATAACTTTCAAACTGGGCTGATTGTGAGTCTACATCTTCTGTAGGAGTGAAAGTGAGCGTGCATGGTTGTTTGAGTGTGTGTTGACCTGTGATCAACTTGTAGGATACATCAAAAATGTTGACTTTTACCATCTAAACTTAAATAAAACTCTTAAAAATAATTATTTCCTCATCGACATCATCTGTTAATCCTTTGGAGATGTAAAACAATGACAGACTATTTCCATCACAGATGTCAGCAGACGTCTGGTCAGACCTTAAAACGATCACTCCAAATAACATCATTTGAAATATATTAAACAATTGCAGCTAATATTCACCATTTATATTTTCTTAAGTGAATTATAAACTGATTATGTATTGATTATTGTTACTTTTTTAATTAAGGTTTTTTTTTGTTTTGAATTCAGGGCTCAGGTTGATCTATTGGTTAAAAAAAAGTCTCACAAATGATTCAAATATTACATTATGATGATCATCAGAATATAAAAATTATAATATATGCATGTATTGAATGCTTTTAGTGGCTGAGATATAAAAACAATACACAGAAAATCCTATATTTTTGTTTGAAGAAGTTTTTATATATAAAAATTCAAAACACCCCTGATTTTGTTTTTAAAAAAATGTAAATCATTTCTTGCATCATTTTGAATACATCAGGGAAATGTGTTTTGTCTCATGAAATATTTTTTCTCCTTATTATGGGAGAAGAAAACAAGAGGTCAATGATGTTGCAGTACATTTGTGACCAGAAGGTGGCAGCATAGCACACAAACGTTAATGTGTCAACACGACATGTGGTCAAGAGTGGCGTTTATGTCATTTCAAGGAAGACAACAAAAACGAGATCAATGGATGAACAGAACAAGAGGGGCTCGTTCAATGTAAACTGTAAAAGTACATTCAATTTAAAGACTTTTTTTCAGAATTCTTTCTTTCTTTCTTTATTTTTTGTTAATGGTAAGGCATCAACTAAAGGCAGGTAAATCCTGCAAAACCTGTTTAGTAACAACAGAAAAACATCACAACAAAGTGTTCACCTGTCCTCCAAACTGTCCAGATGTGAACCTGGTGTCAGCAGAGAGCACAAAGACCCCGTCCCCTAGATCCATGAACACAAAGGATCCATATCTGACTTACAGGGGTTTTTGTACACACCGACACCCTGGTCAGCAGAGAACTGTGACAGTACAAGCTGAAGTACTTCAGATTTATGTCCCTGTTGCTTGAATCTGATTGATTTTGTTTTTTTGGCCAAAGATTGTAAAACACCCTCAGAAAGAGCCACAAACCTGAATCCTCAATGTTCAAATATATTTTCAGTCATCGCTGTCTTGTATTTACACTCTTATTAAGCACGTATCAGTAAGATAAGAAAACAAAATGTGTCAGTCATTTTCCCTGCTGAGTACATCTGGCCAGAGGTTTGTTAGTTTCCATGAATAAGTAGATTTAAACAAAACTGTCACAACTGTACAAAAAAAATGGGGGGGCGGAAAAAAGAAATTGCACAACTAAACACTGTCTTGTTCACATTCTTAATTTAAGTGTTGAGCACTTCAGACTGGGATCAGACTGAGATTGAAAATATCACATGACATAAAGAAAGAGCATTTATTATTTATTCATTATTTTTAAAAATAATAATAATTACTGAATGTTAGTTGCTGGAAACCTCCAAACCTGCTCTGGGTGGAAAAGTTAAAGGGGTTCAGTAGGAGTCATCTTCATTTGATTCACCAAAGATAACAAAACTGTTATTTTCCAAATACAAACCTAACTGAACCCGAGTGCAGCTTTAACGGTACAGCTGCCAAACCTGAGTCTGAGTCATAAATACACTACCACAGAATTTCACAAGGAAAAATTAACAGGATTGAGCCAATGTTGAGACTTTTATTTTAAAGGAAAAAAACATGAACAACTGATCAGAAGATACAACAGTACTGTTTATTTATAAGAACATACATTGGATTGAACTAATGATGAGATCAGTCCTGGATAATGAACATTCCCAAAGCTGAACAGGATCAACTATGTCATTGTCACGCAGCCCAATTTAAGAGCAGTAAAATGTGTTTTATTGTGTTCTTCAAATGTTGTGAACATATGAAACTTTATGTCTAACTCTAATCCAGTAATGTGTGTAATTTAATATGTCCTACTGTACAAACGTACTTTAATATTCAGTTATAAAACACATCAAGCAGTGAAATATTTGTTCATTCAGTAATGTAAAACTTTTACTTTGGTCCTAGTAGCTTCGTCCACAAGGTGACAAAAATGACCTAAATTCTTGGTCTTTTTTCATAGAAATACTAATAGAAGATGAGAGAAGCTGATTTAACAAGTAAAAAGCAGCTGTACGATTTATTATGAAGGAACTGAGGTGCAGGTCTGCTTGAGCTTAAAGTCCCGTGGGTTCATGTGAGGAGCACTTCCAGACTGGGAAAGGAGCTGGTAGGAGGCGGCAGAGGATGAGGGCTAATCTGGGCCAGCGGTTGACTGGCGATGAAAGCTTACAAAGCTTCTAGCAGAGGTCTTTACTGGAGGTCTGACACAACTTAAAGACTGACAGTAAACCAGAGTTGCTGTAAGATAGAAAAAGTGGGGACTTGGCATCATTTGTCTTCAATAATCTGCTGGTGAAGGACATTGCTGCAGATCACTGGAAGATGTTGCTGGTGTTTTATCTTTTACTGATAAATCAAAGTGTCTGGACAGGACATGCACTCAGTAACACTTGTACCAGAAACACGCCTGCTGCTACCAGAGCTGGTCGCACTATAGTGCTGCCACGGAGACATAAGGACATTGTGATATCACGCAGATGAATGACTGTCTCACTGTTGGCTCTGTAAATTAAAACAAAAGAGAAACAATATAGATTTTCAAGTACTAATGATGATAATAATTTAAAATAGGAACATTTGAAAATAGGAAAAGGAGAATTGATATTTTGATGTCTGTTGTTGTTTGATGTTAACCAATGTATTCGATATGTCAAAGTTAATATATTGGCATTTACGTCCCCTTGAGACTGCAGCTGACTGACTTCCATCTATGTGGTCCTCCTTTTGCATGAAGCCTGTGATCTTCTTCATGCCTGACCACACATCTCTGATGTTGTTCTGCTGGAGCTTGTTTTCCAGCTTCCCCCTGAACACGTCCATGTTCTCTCTAATCTGGACTTTCACTTCTTTGTGTACTGACCTGAATAATTCTCTGTCTCGGTCCCTGAAGGCTCTTTTTTTTCTTGCTGAGGAGCTCTTCAGGTCAGACAGACTATTTCCATCACAGATGTCAGCAGACGTCTGGTCAGACCTTTAAAATGATTCTCATGATGATTTTCATGATATTTGGTTTCAGGTTTTTCTGTTAGTTTTTCAAAGTCTCATTAAAAAGATCCTTATATTACATGTTTATGTAATGAACGAGAGAAAGATCTTTCTCCAGGAGAAATACATTTTCTAATTAAAGACATGCAAAACGGGAAATCTCTAGGGCCAGATGGCTTCCCACCTGAATTTTTAAATAAGTTTTCAGACCTGCTTTCTCCTTTATTACCATCCTTTGCAGCAAAAAGGATGCAAAAGGCATTGGTGCACCCTGGACAGGGCTGTAAGTATTATATTTATCTTTATTTGTATATTTATATAGCTGCATCCATGGTCAAGAACATTCAACTTGATATTAATCTTAAAAAGAAATACAGAAAGAACATAAACAGGGATTCAAAGTGGATTACAGATTCTGCTTTCTTTGTTTTTTGGGAGGTTTCTTGACTGAGCTGTACAACGTTGCTGGATCGTCTGCAGCTGCTTCACTTTTGATCCAAACTCTGTTGAGATGAAATGAAGTGAGATACACATACAGTTAACATTAAAATGTGACACTGACAAAACTGCTTGAACAGCATTTATTAATATTTCATTACAGATAAATACTGCTGAGTAAGGAGCAGCTCACCTCGGGGAGGAACTGGCACTGCTTGGTTTACTCTCTTCTTCTCTCTTTCTCTTTACATGTCTGCAGAGCTGAGCTGCTCCAGTGTTGGAATAGAGCGCTTCTTCTGGATCTTTTGAAAAGTAGACGTTGACATAGGCAAGTTCATCCTCGACTGGTTTTACCTGCAGAAACTGGAGAAAAACCTTCATAAGCAAAAGTCAAAAATCAAACTAGTCTTGTTTCTAAGGAACAAATATTTTCAATATTTTTTAAACGTGTAGAAAATAACAGAACAACTATTTCTAAAAGAGTTTTCTGCTACACTAAAGGTCTCTCATCTCACCGGTTCCCTGGTGTCTGGTTCCTCTGGTTCAAATTGATGCTCAGAAGGTTTGCTTTTTCTGGTTGGAAAAATTCATTTCATGAATTTAATTTACTTTGCTAAAAAATATAATACATGTTAAATAAGATGAAAGAGAATGTCTCACATGATCCACACAATGATGGAGATGGGTATGACAGCCAGGAGAACAGCAGGAACTGTTGCAGCAGTTATGTGTTTCCATGCTCCTATAAAACACAGAAGGTTAAGCTGTATAGTCAGTTTACAATACTTTTTTCAACTCATCGCTTTTGAGGCAATTACAAATTACAAAGGCCTTTTTTTGTGGCAAACTGTGTAAATGGTATTCTAACTATAAATCTACTAATCTTTGAGTCAGTTTCATGGGAAGAGAGAGGGTAATAGAGCATATTTTCAAATAGTCAATCTTCATAATTCAATTATTTTCAATAGTCCATGTATATAAGGGTATATAAGGGTTGATTTTACCTTGGGTTAAAGAGAATTTAGGGGAGTTAAATGATTAAAGGGAACTTCAGAGTAAATGAAACCTTATTTTTGTAGATTTTTTTAACGATGTAGTGATGGGTTTTAACCAGTAAAAAAGCCTCCAAATGAAGAGTTTTTGCAACATTGATTAACATGTGGGTAAACTGGATGCAGCTTAACAAGGTATAGCCTTAACCACATTGTGAGTCTAACCTAGTCCTGAAGTTGTATGTAATTTCAGTATTACAGCTAAATCTGCAACAAAATTGGCTGGAAATTAAAAGAATGGTACATTCGGCATAATCAGTACAGTCTACATTAAATTAGAGGATTTGAATATAAAATGGACTTCACATCCACTAGAAAAGAAAAAACATATTCACTGTAATAAATAAAAGACATCTATTGTTGGTGTCACAGGCACGTCCAAACAGGTGGAGGTGGCGATGGAGGTGGAGATCTCTCATGGATGGATGGATGGATGGATGAGTGGATAGATGAGTGGATGGATGGATGGATGGATGGATGGATGGATGGATGGATGGATGGATGGATGGATGGATGGATGGATGGATGGATGGATGGATGGATGGATGGATGGATGGATGGATGGATGGATGGATGGATGGAGAAACCTGTCAATAATAAAGAATTTGAAAGAGGACTTACTGATGTCATCTCAACCATCTAATGAAGTTAGAACCAAGTTAAGTCAAAGAATAAACTTAGAATCAAGTTAAAGCAAACAAAAAAAAGAATTAGGAGGTCAAAATTATCATCACCAAAAGCTACACACAATGCCATACCCATTTCTATAAAGTGGGTAGCAAAATCTTACTTTTACTTGCACATGAGCAAGTCAAGGTAAACTGAAAGAAATACTCAAAAGCTTGTAAAATGATTGTCAGAACTATTGTTCTAAGCTGCCACACTAGTGATAGTTTTTGTTTCTTGTTTTGAAAAGACACCACAGCCACAATCAAAGAGAAATAATTATATCATCAACCTACTTGCAACAACATTCACATGTAAATAAGTGGAGTTGCGGCGTCCTCTGCTGTTCTGGGCCTCACAGTAATAATTGCCACTGTGTTGAAATGTAACGTTGCTGATGGAGAAGTTCTGTCCTGAAGCTTTTGGTGAGTCTTCATCCTCCTGGTACCAGGTGTAGTTAGCTGCTGGGTTGGCATCACTGTGACAGGTCAAAGTCACTGAACCTCCTTCTACTACTTCACCAGAGGGACTCGCTGACACAGAAGGAGACTTTGGTGGATCTAGAAGAAACCAGAATTTAAGATATGAATTTTCACGGTTTGGTGTAAACATTTATATATATAATATAAATTAAACATTTATATATATAATATAAATGTCACTCACTGTGAGACGAAGAAGCTTTGGAGTATCTGAGAAAAATATGTCACTCACACTTTACATCAGTGTTGATGGGTTCAGACGTCCTCCTCCCCAGCTCGTTCTCAGAGGTACAGTAATATTCCCCAGACTCAGACGACTTGATGGAAGTGAAGACAAGTGTTTGTTCTTCACTGACAGGTGTTCGGACATTTCTCCTGTACCAGGAGTATTTCGCTGCTGGGTGAGCAGCACTGGTGCAGGTCAGAGTCACTGACGTTCCCTCCACTATCTCACCTGCGGGACTCACTGACGGTGAAGGAGGTTTTGGAGGATCTGCAGGAGAAAAGAAAATTACACGATCAATCAGATTGCTCAAGAGATTTTGTGCCAGAGCCAGAATGGTATTATTACCTTGCTTTCCACAAGTATTGGCATGCAAATGAAAACTACTGCAGAAGTAAAATTGCTCATATTTCTAGAAATGAGACCTCCCCGTTCCAAAGTTTGATGGATACTATCTTTCCTATTGAGACCAGATTATGTCAAAATGTTTTCCAATAATCTATAAAGCCCAATTAGACACCACCTCGTCAGCCAACAGCTGAAGAATAACCTGGAACTAAACATCTTATAACTAATCATATGTGGCTGGAATTCAGAGAAATATATGAAGTCTGACATTGTTATGGCAAAGTCATATTAATCTGGACAGACGTCCTGAATATATTTCTTTTTAATAAAAAGAATTGTTTTGATTCCTCTGGAAATTACTTTGATTGTGACATAAGGAGAACCAGAATGGTATCAACAAAAGACATCCAAAATGGCATGCAGAGGAGTAGAAACCCCAGCGCTTAAACTGTAGTCGGTGTGTAAGGATAGTTTATTTATAGCACAATTCAACATTCAAGTGTTTCAGCTGATCTGAGGCTTTCTGGGAGTTTGTTTTTAGACATGTGGAGCATAGAAGCTGAAGGAAGCTTCTTCATGTCTGGTTGTGACTCTGGGAACTGATAAAAATCCAGATCCAGATGATCTGAGGGGTCTGGAAGGTTCATGCTGGGTCAGGAGGTCACTGATATATGTTGGTCCTGAACCATTCAGATCTTCACCGTGTAAATATGTGCAGAAAAAGCAGAGTGAGAGCAAGCAGCCATGCTAAACTAATAAGCTTTCAGTTTTGGACTCTACAATAAAACTTGGTGGTGATATA
This sequence comes from Xenentodon cancila, assembly GCA_014839995.1. Taxonomy (NCBI): domain Eukaryota; kingdom Metazoa; phylum Chordata; class Actinopteri; order Beloniformes; family Belonidae; genus Xenentodon; species Xenentodon cancila. The sequence goes on along the minus strand of CM026198.1, from coordinate 19,790,302 downwards.
TAAGGGATGAATATTTATTATCTGCACCAAAAACAGGTATGAAAGGAACTTAGTGTAAGAGAATGAAGCTTTGGTGGAACATGTGTTAGTTTAAAGCGGTTTTACTCACATTTTACATCAATGTTGATGGACTCAGACGTCCTGCTCCCCAGCTCGTTCTCAGAGGTACAGTAATATTCTCCAGACTCAGACGACTGGATGGAAGTGAAGACAAGTGTTTGTTCTTCACTGGCAGGTGTTCGGACATTTCTCCTGTACCAAGAGTATTTCGCTGCTGGGTTAGAAGCACTGTGACAGGTCAGAGTCACTGACGTTCCCTCCACTATCTCACCAGGGGGACACACCCACACTGAGGGAGGTTTTGGAGCATCTGGAAGAGAAGATATAATTGCATAACTAGTCAGATTGCTCTTACATTTTGTCCCAAAATCACAAGAAAAAAACTCTCCAAAGAAAGATTAGCTTATTTAACTTGTTGAATTTAAAACAGGGCCCAGTTACAGGTCATCTTTAACACATCTTTATGTGAAGGCAATTATTCACCATTAATTTCATCCCTGCTGATTTCTGAGTGTTGAAATGGAGTACTGAGTAAGTTGAGAGTATACTTTAAATTTGGTTTCATTTTAATTAGCAGTTAACTACCTACATCAGCTAATGAAGCTCGGACTCATGCGGGAGAAACTCATCAGAATAAAGTCGTTTAACTCACACTTCACATTGATAAAGACATTTTCAGATCTGATCCACCCCAGTTTGTTCTCAGCTGCACAGTAATACTCTCCAGAATCAGAGGAAACGATAGATCTGAAGATGAGCCGTTTGTTTTCCCCGACTTTATTGTGGCCACTCCTCCTGTACCAGGAGTATTTAGCTGCTGGGTTGGCATCAGTGCGGCAGATCAGAGTTGCTGAAGTCCCCTCCACTATGTCACCGGAGGGACTCACTGACACAAAGGGAGGCTTTGGACGATCTAAAGAAAGATCAACGAATACAAGATTTACAATTGCGTAGCAATTTTCATTAAAGAAATTACAAACATGTAACAATTTATTAGGAAGATGATAGAGTTGAAAAAAGGTTACATGCTGCTGGTCCTAGGTGAAGGATGAGTTAGGTCATAAATATAAAACCTTCCATCCAGTTTGGCCATAGATAGATTTAAAAAGACACTTTCAGTCAAGGATGTGTAAAGCGGTTTCACTCACATTTCACATCAATGGGGATGAATTGAGACCTGCTGCTCCCCAGCTCGTTCTCAGAGGTACAGTAATATTCTCCAGACTCAGACGACTGGATGGAAGTGAAGACAAGTGTTTCTTCTTCACTGGCAGGTGTTCGGACATTTCTCCTGTACCAGGAGTATTTCGCTGCTGGGTGAGCATCACTGGTGCAGGTCAGAGTCACTGATATTCCCTCCTTTATCTCACCTAAGGGACTCACTGACGCTGAAAGAGACTTTGGAGCATCTGGATGAAAAAAGAAGATTACAAAATCTGTCACATTTCTCATTGCAACATCGGAGAAAAAGAAATCTCTTAATATTTGCTGCTTTAGTTGTAGTTGTACATATATGACAAATCTCAACGGATGTGGAACCACTTGCCTCCAAGTATTGGGAGGCTGCGACTTTGCAGATCTAGATGCATTGTGGAATATGTACACTTCAATGTACACTTTAAAACTACATAGACTTTCATTTTAAGGCGAACATCTGAAAAACTCCCATGGGCTGCATAAAATGTTGTGGTAGCCCGGATTTGGCCCTAGGAGCATGTGGGACAGGGAATCAGAGTGAACTCGTTTCACTCACATTTCACATTGACATAGATGACGTCCGATGTCCTCGTACCCAGAGTGTTAACAGCTGTACAGTAATATTCTCCAGAGTCAGTGGGCACAATAAATGTGAAGCTAAGCTGCGTCTTTTCTTCAACAAAAACATGACCGTCTCTGCTGTACCAGAGGAACTTGTATGTAGCTGCCGGGTTGGCATCACTGTCACAGGTCAGAGTCACTGAACTGCCCTCCTTGATTTCACCGGAGGGATTCACTGACACAAAGGCAGTTTTTGGTGGATCTGGGGACAGGGAATAATAAATAAATCAAATTAGGATATTTCCATCACTCTTGTTAGTTTATCTTTATATTAGCATGAAATCAAAATAATTTTGGTCATCTAAATGAAGAAAAAAAACATAATTTAAACATGCGAATTTACTGAGAACAGCTGAAAAATGTAATTTATAAATGGACTACTGTTGCTAAAATTGCGTGGACAAGCAAAGCAACATTCCAGCCTTCCTTTACCTAAAACAACCCGGATTTAAACGCTACTTCAGCTGCAGCCTGGGAGCTGACGAATGCCAATATGAAGCAGATAGAGCAAAACAAAACTAGGTATATCCTCAAAGTAAAGCTCAAAATGTTGGCAGCCATCAGTTCGGTTCATTTACATTCAGTTTGTTAGTATATCAGATCCATCAGATTACAAGGTGCGGAGCAGTCCAAATATATTCCAGTTTAAACCAGATTGTGTAATCCATGTGTAATCAAATTTAGTCCAATTGAGTCCAATTCAAATTTCACATAAAGCCACTTCATGAAAAAGAGGATTGCAGTGGATCTTTACCTGTGCAGTTCCTCATCGTAAGCATGCATGATTTGACACTGGAGAGGAAAAAAATCCCTGTTAATGGGAACCACCAGCAGAACCAGTTTCATGTCTCAGTCTCAGTGGCACCAGGGACATGTTATTTTTTTGTTTTGTTTTGTTTTTAAGACTGCTCAGCAATTTGGCTGACAACAAAATAAAAAAAATTTTAAATGGGAGGCATGGATCAGCCAAGATAAACTGGAACCTTTAAGAAAGCCCTGATCTTGTGAGTACCACGCTCTCGAGGGTCATTGACCCAAAAACCATTATTATTTTGTAGTCGTGATTCTGTTGTAACTTTTGGTTTTGTCGTTGTTTATGTGTGTGTTTATTTATTTGTTTGTTTGGACAAGGTCCCTATTCCTGATCCAGACCCAGAATCTCCACTTATATCTTAAAATCTAAAATACAACTTTCAGCCAGAATTTAGGATATGAATTTTTACAGTTTGGTGCAAACATTTCCAATATAAATGTCACTCACTGTGAGACAAAGAAGCTTTGGAGCATCTGAGAAAAATGTGTTGGTGTAAGATAGTTTCACTCACACTTCACATCAATGTTGATGGACTCAGACGTCCTGCTCCCCAGCTCGTTCTCAGAGGTACAGTAATATTCTCCAGACTCAGACGACTGGATGGAAGTGAAGACAAGTGTTTGTTCTTCACTGGCAGGTGTTCGGGCATTTCTCCTGTACCAGGAGTATTTCGCTGCTGGGTGAGCAGCACTGGTGCAGGTCAGAGTCACTGACGTTCCCTCCACTATCTCACCTGAGGGACTCACTGACGCTGAAGGAGGTTTTGGAGCATCTGCAGGAGAAAAGAAAATTATACAGTCAGCCAGATAACTCATACAAATGGTGTCTCTAACGAACCTAATGAATGCTGGAAGCTCAGCTAGTCATTAGACTTGCTAGAATTTAAAATATTGCCCAAATACAGTTAATTTGATCTAAATTTTATTATAATACATTAAATAAATATATTCACGCTTCAATATAAGCCCATATGTCAGGCCACAAGTCTCACCTAATCACTATTGTCATTTATAAGGAGGAAGGAGGAAGGTTTGAGCATCTGGGAAAAGTTTGGCTGTGTTTTTACTCACACTTCACAGCAGTGTTGATGGGTTCGGACGTCCTGCTCCCCAGCTCGTTCTCAGAGGTACAGTAATAATCTCCAGACTCAGACGACTGGATGGAAGTGAAGACAAGTGTTTGTTCTTCACTGGCAGGTGTTCGGACATTTCTCCTGTACCAGGAGTATTTCGCTGCTGGGTGAGCAGCACTGGTGCAGGTCAGAGTCACTGACGTTCCCTCCACTATCTCACCTGCGGGACTCACTGACACTGAAGGAGGTTTTGGAGCATCTGGAGAAGGAAGATAATTACTGTCTGATTGCATGTAAACAATTATTTTGTTCCGAGATGAAAAGAAAATCATTTGACTTCTGCTGGCCCAGAAGTAGCTGTAGATCATGCAGTCGTTTGACTCAGAGGAATTTGAAGTATTTAAAGTATTGCCAAATTACAGTTCATCTAGAAAACATTAATGCCTGATATTTTTACGTTTCAATCTAAACCAAAACATCAGGCTGACTGATAAAAGCTTTATTGAACTGAACTGAATTTAATTTCATTTAGTGACAGCTTTAGTGAAGTCTTTGTGGAGTGAACTCACACACTGAAGGAGAGCGGTAATCCTCGTGTCCTTTAACAGCACAGGAATAGCTGTCATCGTTTCTAACCGCGACTCTACAAGAAGAGGCTTCTTCCTGCATTTTCTGTCCATTATTGTACCAAACATACGAGGGAGGATCAGTTAAATCGCAGCTGCTTTTGCATCTCAGCTCTGTCAGGTTTGATGATCTCCTCACCTCCACCTTGAGGTCTGAAAGTGTGAAGAAACAACAACATGTCATTGCAGACTAAATCATTCATGCAGAGATGCACAATATCTTAGATACAAACTGCAATGACACTGTTACCTGTGACGGACAAAGTGACTCCAGGAGAACCAGTGAAACTCCCCCCTGGTTGGTTTGTTCTGAACCTGAACTTGTACACAGCCGAGTCTCTCTCGTTCAGTCCTGTGATTCTCAGACTGCAGTTTCTCTCATTGCAGTTATACATCACACGACCTCTGTAGTTTGAGTCCGTCATCAGGTCCACCAGTCCTCCGTTGATTGTTTTAGTAAACCATAACATTTTTTCAGTTAGAGTTTTTTTCTCATTTATAGTGAGTGGGTATGTGAAGGTGCAGTTTATGTCCACTGTGGATCCTTTGAAGACACAGATCTGAGTAGAAGAGTAATTTACGGACCAGTCATGATGTGCACATACCGCTGTAACACAGAACACATCAGAAATAACTTCAGACATGCAGCAACTGTCATCATTTAAATTCACATTCCTAAAAGTTATACACTGGGAAAGTTTTAAAATCTATTACCTGCCACGTGACCTAAGGTCTTAGGTTTCTGCATTATTCCCGAGAGGCATGTATTGTACAGCCCGCAGACACACATACAGCTCACATAAAAACATTAATAACGAGTCAAAACTGCACATCAGAAAGACTTTTTTTAAAGTCTGTTTTCCACCGGGGCAGACTATCTCTAACCAGATGGCCAAAGTGCTTGTCTTGGAGTCAGTGTTGCTTCAGATCCATGATCGAGGTCTGGCCCACAAAGGAAACACTGACCGAGTTATCAGCAAACATAATTAGACTATGTCAATAATTCTGGCTTTGCCAGAGTAGAGAGGAAGCGGGTTTGAGGGCACCTGGTGATGGAAATAACAGCCTCAGATAAAACATCATCAGTCCAAACATGATGCAACCTCTCCGTTAACAAGTCCATCAGCCAGCGTAACAGGCCAGGGTCAATGATTAAAGATGACTTAAGTCTATCAACTAAACTTAAAAGGAGAAAAAAAGCAATCAAAACAAATACATAAAAGAATGTTAACAATTTACATCCTTCTTACTTACTAGTGCTAAATAGTTCACTCAGTAATAAGTTCACTGATGACTTTGTTAGTCCTGAATTTATCTAGTAAAAGACAGAAAGGTTTAATTTGGTGTTTCATTTTATACAATTTAATTAAAAAACTTTATTAGTCCCATGGATGCAATTTATAGGCACATTAAAGTAGCTTGACATGGATAATAAGACATTATACTGAACATTAAAAACCGAATGAATGTAAAATACAAAATAATTTAAAAAGGCCATAGATATTATCTACAACAAAAACTGTAATAATGTTATTTACAGACTTACATTGGTTTTGTTGCGTGAGCAACCTGTAAATGTAGTATTAGAATACTGTTACATGACTAAAATGTTTTGTTTTTCTATTTTATTTGTTAAACTGTGACCAACCTGTTGCCGTAAGTGAAACATAGATCAGATTCCTGTTCTTTGTGTTGACCAGAGGTCTCTCACAGGGGTTTAAAAAACTCTACTTTCTTTCTCATAGGTCTACAACAGACAGCCGTGCATCTAGTCGACATGTTTGTGAACTTGTTTTGCATTTTCTTCCAAAGTTTATTTACGAGTATGTTGCTGGTTTTCTCCAGTTAAACAAGAAAGAACCAGAAAGAAGATGTTTGACAGAAAGAGATCGTTTAGAGAAACATAATGCAATATATTACACAATAGAAGGTAAGATTTTATACAAATAAATGAAAAAGAAACATATTCAAAATATATTAAAGTCTAACAGTTTAAGTGTGCTCTGAGGAGTGCATTGAGTGTCTCACACTGATGTACGATACCTGACACAGAAATGAGCAGAAGAACAACAAACCCCCTTTCTGCTGCAGTGAAACTCATTGCTGTTTCTCTCATCTGAGTGCATGGCAGTAACTAGCTATGAAGTCACCAGGTCTGGACGGTCTGGACCTCGGTGACCTCATAGGTCACTATTTTCAAAACAAGATGGCAAATGTTGGAACTAATCAATGAATCGATGGCTTATTTGGCTTTTATTTTGAAAAGACTTGGACTTGTGGGAAGTTAGAACCCGCCCTACAGTGGCTTTGGACGTGTTGATTCGACGGGGTGAGATAACATGTCACTGCACAAACAATGACTGGGTCTTTTTTAGATACAAGGAGCCAATCAGAGGCTCGCACTGTATGTTGACGTTTCCTGATTGGCTGAGGACTGGAGCCCGATGGAGATGTGTTTGTGTTCATAGAGCCAGGGTTGAAACCCAAACACTGACATGAAGTATACTATTGTCAGCTATTCACTGTTTCCGCTTATTCGTGTTTCATCATTATCACATATTTAAAATAACACTGAAAATAAATATACTCAAGAACAACTATCTATAATAATATAAGTAATATTTATCTGTCCGTCTTAATGATGGTCATATTTCTGCGTTATCCAGATATGTTCTGATTGTAGAAATGTTTAATAAGGATCTGTTCAAATCAAATGATACAAGCATTTGTATGTGTTTACAAGACAAGTAAAACAGCAGACCTGACGCAGTAATGAATAAACTCAGATAGTAGTTATAGTAAAGTTTCTGTTAGTATAAACTTTTACTGTTTACCATACATGATTTAAAAACTAACATGGCAAGCCTCAAATGAGAAGCCTATGTGGGTTAAATAAATAAGATCTCTGAAGGAGGAGGACAAGTGGACTGAATGGGCAAGCACTATGAACGTGGGAAATTGTATGGTCCCATATAATAACATATGCCCCACATTAGACAACAAGTGCCACCTAAAACCCAGGTATATATCGATTCTTGTCCGAATGGGCAAACACAGCTACATCCACTAAGGAACCTGCATACAAACCTTTTTGTATCCCACTTTTAGCTCGTATGGGGCCCACATATAAATGCTGACTGGGAAGTCAGGGTTAGGGTTAACCCTTTTGAACATCAACTAATAGATTTAGAGGCCCAAACAATCAGTGAGAGGGTGTAATCTTACCCCAACCATTTTATATTGAGTCTTTAATGTATTTTCACCACTTATAGACAGAATTTTTTTTTTAAGTCAAATTTAAGAATGAGATCAATCAGGGCTGGGTACTAACAGATGAACTCACTTGTTGCAGATTTTTCTGCAACAAGTTAGTGGCAACACCATAGCATAGATGTTTGCAGCAGAAGATATGGAGTAAATCCATTCTGGACATCTGAGCTTTACCAAGAGATTCAAGGAGGCCATGTGGTGGCCAACGTCCAGTGAAACGATGATGTTGCGTTCCAGTGTCGTGTTCCCACTGCACAAACAAACCCGAGCTGCTGCACTAAACGCTCACTGCAGACTGCAAATTTAAAGGAGAAGTGGTTTTCAGCAGTGACAGATTGCAACTCAATTAGTGCCAGTCCCATTTCCTTAATATTTGGTATTGGTATTTTGTATTTGGTACTTTGAGCATATAGATATTAAAATATTCAAAAAGACTCAATAAAATAAAATCATTGGGTTAGGATTAGACTTTTATCCACCCTCTCACTCATTATTTGTGCCTGTAAATCTATATGTTGATCCTCAAAAGGGAATGTGTGACAGTGACCAAGCTGCAGCCTTGTTGAAGTATGAACTTCAAGCTCAGGTTGAATGTAACCAGGACAAAACCCCTACCAGGTTATGTTCAGCGGGCGTGTTGTGTGCTTTTTACAATCAATTAGCGTTCACTCTGAGTTCACTGAAGTGATTGATAAGACCTGCTCTCTGGAATACCCCCAGAAGATGCTGTGTAGACGGGCAGCACGGTGGCTTAGTGGTTAGCACTGTTGCCTCACAGCAAGAAGGTTCCCGGTTCCCGACCCGGTGGGTCTTTCTGTGTGGAGTTTGCATGTTCTCGCCGTGCTTGCGTGGGTTTCCTCCGGGTACTCCGGCTTCCTCCCACAGTCCAAAAACATGCAGGGTAGGTTGATTGATCTTTCTAAATTCTCCCTAGGTGTGAATGTGAGTGTGATTGGTTGTTTGTATGTGGCCCTGGATAGACTGGCGACCTGTCCAGGGTGTACCCCTGCCTTTCGCCTGATATGCGTCGGAATAGGCTCCGACAGACCCCCGTGCCCCGGAAACGGATAGAGCGGGTATAGATGATGGATGGATGCTGTGTAGACCACTGTTAAGTTGTACTACTGTTAGTTATTAGTTAGAGAGAAAAGCAACATTCCCCTTGTGGGAATATGACTGAGAGGAAATGCATGAATTATGTTACTGTTATGTGGATGATGGTGGTGTACTTTACATCCATACATGTGCTCATTGCCTGCATATACTGATATAATTTATCATGGGGCACTCATTCTAAATCTCTTACAAATTACTGCTTGTTGCATGCTCGTGCTGAACTTAATCATAGGTATATTGTCATATATAAGGCCATGCTTAGAATCTCTCCATCTAATAATGGTCCCTCTTTATGCAGATTAGTTCAGGAAGCTATTGGCTTCATTCTCAAGATCTGCTTATGTTCAGATATGTGGCCCCCGTTGCAAAGACTTGACTTCATGATTGCTTAAAATCAAAGAATTTGAGCTTATTGAATTAATTTAAAATTAATTTTACGGAATCTGTACACTTTGTGAAATGACCCCTTGTGCATGCCCAGGTTTTCTACAGGTCTTCCAGCTTCTCCCACCACTTCAGATTAAGTGATGATGCTGAATTGCCCATCAGTGTCAGTGGTTGGTTGTTCATATATGGCCCTGTGATGGACTGTGATGGAAAAGCCCCGTTTTCACCCACAGAGAACTGGGATAGGCCCTTTTATGAACAATTCAACTCAATGTTTTAGCCTTGGAGAAGAAAAAACAAAACAAAACCAGATTTCAAAGGAATTTCCTTGTGTTTTGAGAGAGCTGCTCACCTCAGCGAAGTACTGGTACGAGTGAGTTTAAAAGGGACATATTCAACCATTTCTTCTATCTGTTTCTACATGTGTCCGTGGGTTGAATCAGCAAGAGATGACAAAAAAGCAGCAGCGTAAGGGTAAAAATAGGACATTTTTTAAGGGTTGGTACAATAACAGGAAATGACAAAAGGCAAGGTGAGGTGATGCAGAGAAGGAAAGCGGATATACTTCAATTTGATTGATATCAGAAAGAGATCTTTTTTTTTTTTTGAGTGAGTTAGATAAAGTGATTGAGAGCGATCCCAGGGGTGTGAAAGTGGCAGTTGGAGGACACGTCATGCTGGGGAAGAAAACAGAAGAGATAAAGAGGTGACAGATGAGGGGCAGGGTTTGACAAAGCAAAGGACATGGCTGTAGTGAGAATCTGTGGCAGCACAGGGTGACATGAGTGGCAGTGTGAGCAGGCAGCTGAACTAAAGTCTTTGCAGAAGGTGTCATCTGAATGAGATTTGACACTGGAAGGTGGTGATGGGGAGAACGCAGCTCGGCATCACATGATGATAGTACAAAGGATGTACGTACAAGAAAGGAAAAAGCTACTGTTTCAGTGAAAATTTTCTCTTACGATCTATATGTCACCAGCTTCCCTCAGAATGGCTTTAGTTTGTGAAACTCCTTGTATTACTCTTTAAATGGGAGGACACAGCAGGTTGACACCAACACCATGATACCATGGGTCATCCTTACTTTGCTCTGCTGTCTTTCGTCTTCGGAATGCCTTCCCGACTATCCGAGGGAACGTCAGTCTGCTGAATCCTTTACAAAAGGACTATACATTTCGTTTTAACTGGACCTACAAATCTAGATGACTTACATGATGTTCTAAATCACTATTTCCACAATGTTTTATGTTTTTTTTAATCTATTTTTCATCCTGTTTTTTTTTTCTTGTACTCTTTTTACCTTTTTAATATTTTTTTGTCTGTACTACTTTGAGATTTGCTTTAAATGTTAAGTGCAGTAGGGTAAGGGTGAAATTAAGTCTATTATTATTATTATTACACAATCATTTGTATTCAAACTTAGCTGTTATCTTGAAATACAACTTTCACATCTGTCAACAAAGCAAATGTCAGCGACAGCTGTGGAAGTCGACAGATTTCCTTCCACTTTACACCTAATATTCATGAACCCAACAAATGTGTCGCGGACATCTTGTTACGCAAACTATTTTAATATTCTCTGTTAAAGAACCAGAAAATTTATTTAATAGTGCGGTCTAACCAAAAAGTGTGTATTCTTTCATCATTTTATTTTAGTAGTAGTCATTCAGATACAGATGAAAATGTATTACTCAACTTTCCCAGTCTTTTCTTGCCCCTATCCAAGCTTTTTTGGAATGTGTAGCAGGCATCAAATTCAAAATGAGGGTGTATGAAATGAGTGAAAAAAAACAATAAAGTTTATCAGTTTGAATATTTGATTTCTTTTCTTTATTGTATATTCAGCGGAATATAAATTGGAAAAGGATTCACGCCTTTTCAAACTATATTTGTCATCAAACCACAAACTTTAGTGTTGTCATTCTGAAACTCTTTCCATATTTTGGCCATACAGTTAAAGCTGCACATTTTCCAACCAACATTCCTTTAAGAAAAAGCAATTGACATGAATTTGAAGCTCACATCCTAACTCTTCATCTGACATCACCCTGTTCTTTGTTTCAGGATAGAGTGTCCTGGAGGGAGGCTACAGAGAGGACAAACCAGCAGAGGGTGTGTCCTGTAAGGACTGTCATATAAACAGAGTAAAAGAAGCCCTGTCAAGTACATTTTACTACACACAAGCTGCTGTCACCACACTACGGAGCTGGACCTTACTCCACCAGAAGAAGAGTCTTCAGTGCATGTCCGTCTTAACATCATGAAACGGGCTAAGCTTGGTAAAGACAAACAATATTCCGAACCAGCATTTTCATTTATTTCTTTGTTGATTATGGCCTATTAGTGCAGTGTTTTGTTTTGCTTGTGTAAAAAAAAAAAAAAAAAAGTTATTTGAACTTGAACTGTTTTGATTTCCTGCATATTATATAGCACATTGACATGATTTACATGGGATTTTGGTAAGTTAAACTATTCCAACCTCTTTTTTCTGTTGTGCATTTCTTTGTCTCTACTATCAAAGTCAGGGCCACATGCAGCAGGGAACAGATAGGAATCGCAGCAGCACGTTGTCTCTGCTGGTTAAACCTGACCAACCAGTCTGACTGCCGCCCCATGAACCATGACACCCGGCAGCTTTTTACGGTTACACCTGACAAAAAACAAATCATTAAGTGACACATCTGAAATGAAGATATCATGATAATATTTAACCTCAACTAAATATTCTAACTCAAAACTACAATACTTAAAGTATTAATGTGCAGCTGCAAGGAGCTGCTATTTAAAATATTCTTTTATATTGTAAAAATAAATTGCCAAATCAATCAAATAAGTGCTTTTAAGAAATATGATGATCAATAGTGCTGTGATGCTCCACCACATCCACCGCGGTCTAACGCTGCCACTAAAAGAAAAATAAGGAAAATTAAATTAGCAACCTACTTGAGAAAAAAGGAAAAGAGTAGTAAAGTAAACCCTGCAACTTACTACTCTTCAACAACCTTTAACAAAAATGCAAATAAAAGAATCAATGACTTCTACAATGGCTCTACTATTACATGCTGATGAAAAGAGCTGGAGATCAAATTAGCACCTTCCACCGCTCTATCTCCTGAGTTTCAACCATCCCTAATACTGTGTTGTTCCGTCTTTTTCAGGAAGAAAGAACAACTTAAAGGAGGCAGCTGTGGGATTTGCATTAGGAGCAGTAGGAGGCTGCATACTTGGAGCTACCGAGGACCCAGTAGACAAGATACTTTTAGTGATGACTGCCTTTGGTCCATTAAAGCCAGTGATGGAGGAAGTCAGGGCAGTGGGTGCCCTGGGACTGGGAAGCCTAATGGGAGCCACAGCACTGACAGCAGTGATGACGTCAGTTATAGCAGGTGTGATTCTGGCAGCGGTGGTGGCCTCAGTGTTTATGGCCACGAGAAGTTACAGTACCTCACGCGCTCAGTCTGCAGCCTTATGGGCAACAGCAGGATTTGCTGGTGCCTTCTGGACCACGCTTACTGGAGCCACACTTGGGATTGGAATTGAATGGATTGTAAAGAATTACGGCATGGTGGGAGTTCTGTGGGCCCTGAGCGTATTCACTCTGCTCAAACCACCGCTTCGCTTTGTTTTTCAGCTTCTTTGGAAGCAGGGAGAGACGTGTTGCAATCTGGGATCTGAAGGCAGGTCCATGGAGAAAGAGCACATCGAGATTGCAGAGTGGCAGCAGAGACAAAGGGTTGCTGTGCAGATAGAGCAGAGGATTCTGACACTGGAAAGTGGAGGCAGCACAAGTAAGGTGGAGGACAGGACGACATGGGCCACTGAGCAAAGAGAGAGGGACGAGCTAGAGAGGAGGAAGCTGGAGAACGAAGAAGCTTTGATGGAGCAGCAAACCATTCAAGACTGGATCAACACTGTGGTCATCAAACATGTTGACTTCCTGGCTTTCTCAGGGATACCAATGACTATAGTTGCTATAGTAACGTCAGGATTTGGCATGTTTGGCTATGGAGGCCACCAGTCTGTGTTTATAGTGCTTTTGGCTTTGGTTGCACTGATAGGATATTTTCTTCTAAATCGTTCTGACTTTAAGTTTTGGATGTTGGTGGGATGCATGGGGATGTTTGCATCCTTCGTCATTGCCATGCTCACCTTACATGCCGGGCAGGATGTTGTTACAAGTGCAATAAAGATGCGAGCGGCCGGGCAGAATCAGACCAGAGAAGACATCAGCACTCGTATGAACTACCAGTCCTCTCTGGAAGCTGTCAATAGTGCCTTCTTTGGGGCAAAACTGTGCCAGCTTGGCTTGGGGGCTGCAGTGGGTGGGGCACTTGTAAGGCACTCCGCTGGAGAGGTGAAAGTTATAGCAGGAGGAGCTTCCGTGGCAGGAGCCTTATTATTTGGGGTGGAAGTTTTAGCACCAGCTCTAGGAGATGGGGGCACAGCTGGAGCACTACTGGGGGTCGTTGGAGCAGCAGGAGTGTCTGTGGGTGGAACGGCAGCTGCAGCTGGAAGATGTTCTTCATGGCCAGGAACTGTGGGAACAATAGCAGGGTTGATTATAGGAGCACTAGCGATGGGAAAATGGCACGCTGTCAATATTGGATTACAAGTGCCCGTGGCCTATGTATTTGCAATGACTAATCCATATTAACAGGATAATAATGATACAGTGCATTCCTGATATATCTCATTTCTATGTAACATGAAATTCCATGAAATTCCATTGTTTTATAAAGTATGTTGCTGTTGCTCCTAATTGCACATCCCTGCATTACCATGACTCATACAATGAAGGTTATTTGACTCTTTCTTTCTTTACTTTATACTTTCTCGCTTTCTCTCTCTCGCTCTCTCTCTCTCTCTCTCTCTCACACACACACACACACACAAACACACTACATGTCATTGACAACATATTCATTGTTTTTTCACCTTGCACTTTGAGTGCAGCAAATCTGAGTTTGAAAAAAGATTTTTGTTTTTTTTTAAATTGTTGAAAAAACACATTGACTTTGGGTTAATGATACATGATTTGAAAACAGACATAAAGCATGAGAAGAGAATATAAAACCTTAACATGTTTCATAGAAATGCATGTTTTTTGGGTTTTTTTCACATTGCTTTGTGTGAGTCAAGACCATATGGTTGCTCAAAAAAATCCTCCTCATGAGCATGTGGATTGATTACCAAATGAGCAGCGTCCAGATCCAGTCGCCCAATGACAACGCCAACGGCATCTGCTGGAACTGATATATCGCTATTAATGTTTTAAGCTGAAAAGTAAAGTAATCCCTTCAAAAGAAGTGTTGTCATGACCAAAGGCCTTTTGCCTCTGATTCTTTAAATTAGATGTACATTTCTTTAAAAAAATTTAATAAAATGAATAAATATAATACAATAAAATAAAGACCCAACCTATGACATTTTCTATGGTACATTTGCATGTACAATTGTAAAAAGGGAGTTCTTGGGAATAAAACCACTGTCTAAAGTCAAATCAGCAGTTTTTGTTTTGTTTATTTTGATCAAATAAAGCCAAGTAGCATTGATTTCAAACCACATTTAAAAATCCAGAGTTTAGTAAGTACTCTACATGATATATAGTCAAAATAACAAGTAGAGCAGAGAAACGCCATGATACTCGTGGAAAAATAAGTCAAACGAATGTAGAAAATTTGAATCAAAATAGACTAAAAGAAATACAGTATATTCCTATTGAGTCAAATCCTTATAGAAATAAACAGAACTGAAAATAGCCAGGTAAATTTTTCAAACCCCCATGCATGTTGACATAGGTAAGATATTTACTCTGCTTCAATGTTTTATCCACGCGCATCCCCAGAGACCAGTTAGTTTCTTTGTTTTACTTTTGTTTTAAGTTTTTAAATATACGCTAAGGACCAAGGGTTTAATTTGTTGATAGTGTCTAATATAGCTGGTTATTAAGAGCACACAGCACAGATGGTGTATTTTACATTAGGAAATGAAATATCACCTGTAATTTTCATAAACAGGTGGAGTGGTGATAAAATAGTTAATAAAGGTGCATAAACATTTGCAGTTTAGTCCAGTGAGCTGGTCTGCTGTGGCCCTTTTATGTCTTTATTTTTAGGTATTATATCAAATAGTTTAAATTGCCTTTATTTGTGATGAATAATTATAAAGTATGAGCAGTAGCACCACTGTACTTGCTAAGATTTAAACTACTTCTTTGGCATGTCCGTGTCGAAACAGGCGCCATGACTGAGTGTCAATTGACCATGTTTGGACAAGACTGAGAAGTTTGATTAGCTGGTTTGGGGGGGGGGGGGCTTTCTGACCAAAGGGGAAGTCAGAAAAACTAGAGTCTGAAAAGTCAAAGTCTAACAGAAAGCAGAAATAGTCATTTGGATGACTCAAAAACCACCCATGCATGCTATTATTGCAGGTCAGGATGTCTAAGATCATCAATTGATCTGTCTGTCAGCCTTCCACATCTAAACCAGACTAACAGTCATCTTATATAATCAACAATGACGATATGTCTATTAATTAACATATTTTGGAGCTATCACTTTTTAAAATGAGGGATGTCACGAAGATGTATGGCCATTATTTTTATTATAAAAACATTACATTGATGACAGAAAGGCTCCAGTCCTCCTGTGACTGATTAGCATGAAGTGTCTAGAGATAATCAATGAACCGATTGCAGATACATAATTCAGCACCTACATATTTTTAAATAATCAAGTCTTTTTCAAAGCCTAAATTACGTCCATTACGTCAATAAGTCCATTGTAACTGTTGTTTTATACATTAATCCTAAAAACCTGCATGGTATAAATTCAAAATTCATATCATATTTACAAAAGCACACTGAGTATTTTACATGCATATTACAAGTACACCAAGTAATCACATTTTCTTAAAAGAGGAAGCTATGAAGCAGCACATTGATCCTTCTCACACCACCAGCGACGCCTTATTTCACAAGAGTTATTGTTCCAGCTGTGGAGCACCGGAAAGCTGTGATTCATCACAACACAAAATTGAGCAAGGGCTGGACCAAAATGATCAGGATACCCCATCTGCCAAAATCTAAAGGAAAGCAAATTCTGTTTAAGTCGAACAGAAAACTCATCACGCAAGACTGACAACAATTAGTCAAACTCAGTTTTACTGACAGAGTTTTGCATATGAAATTTTGTTTTTTTTACTCTACATTGTGAAAGGGAAAATATATTATGTACAATTTCAGTATTGATTGAAGGTAAATGCACCTTTCGTACCCATTCTGGCTTTATATGAATCTTCATATTGGAGTTTTGACATCATGACAGTCTAACTATTTTTTATTGATCCCTAGGTAAGATGAAGAAAAAGAAAAAGAAAAAATTATTAAATAAGTAAATAAATAACTAAATTCTGCCAAAGAGGGCTAAAATCACCGGGTGTGGTAGGTGGAAAGACTAGAAATAGAAAGAGAAAGAAAGAGAGAGACGAGACAGTGGTGGTGCAGTGTGGTGTCTATGTTGTAATGTGTGTTAAAAAAAAAAAAGGTTTATAATGTGTTGTTTAAAGAATAAAGGTGGACATAGGACAATAAGGTGGACAAAGAAAAGGGGGAGGAGCATTCTATTTACTATTGCATACCTGAGTGTTTGGGGGTGTAAGGGCAGTATTTAAGAAGTTATATATATAATAATATGCATCGAAATATTTAGTTACTCATGCATGTCCACAGATATCGAGATAAGGAGACATATATGCAGTTAACTAATACATATTAATATACATTGTAAGAAGAGAGAGCAACAAAATAGTTAAATAAGTGATATATACATCCACGCACAAAGACACACACGCAGTCACACACATATATAACAAAGATCAATGTGTGGACATCTAAGCATCTTGCTATGCATGAATGTAATATACATATGCACCAGTACATAGTTATACATACATACAAATATACACTGATACATTCATGTGCACATGTGCTTATACACATATATTTATAAAAAACTATTCAAATAATAAACTATTCAAATAATAGGCCTACACATATCTTTGGATCACTGCATATATATATCCGTACATATATACACACATACACACACACACATATATCCATATATATATATATATACACATACATACATACACATACATACATACATGCACATACACACATATATATGCACATACATACACATACATACATAAACATGTACACACACACACATATACATGCTTAGATACACACACATACACATACACATACATAGACACACATACCTATACATACATCTATCCATATATATATATATACCTATACACACACCAATACATAGAAATATGCCTACAAATACGTACACATATATACATACATCTATATATACACATATACATACACACACATGTACACACATACACACACATACAAGAATCTGTTTTCTAACCATTCTGACTCTTTTTCAACCTGTCTCTCTCCTCTTCCACAGACTTGATTTTGTTGAGGAGAAAATTGATTCTGTTTTCGAGAAGGTCTCTGTCTCTGGTCAACGCGTTGAATCTTTCCTGTAACATGTTGCAGTGACCAGACCCATCTTGATTGGAGTCCTTTTGGACTTCCTTCTTATGTGTGGTGTTGCAGTCAGTTTGGATTGATGTCTTGCTGGTAACCCCTGACATTCAAAAAGAGAAACTGACATTCATTTTGTTTTTTTTTTGTTTTATTTTCCTGTATCCACACACACAGACAAGTAAAAATACTCACAAGTAAGGCGTAACGAGAGATTGAGGGTGGCTTGTATGATGCATAGTAAACCAAAACCGAAGAGGAGCAGCTGACGGACCCTTCTCTCTGCAACTGAAGTGTACAGTATTAGTTTTTTTCTTCTTTCTACCCTTGTAAGAACATTACTTCAAATTACATCTCATGCAAACTATTACTCATTAATGTCTAAGACTTTAACGTTTTTATCGTTATCTCAGTTCACCCATATATATATATATATATATATATATATATATATATATATATATTCAATTCAATTTTATTTATATAGCGTCTATTACAAAACAAGTTGTCTCTAGGCGCTTTCCAGAGACCCAGAACATGACCCCCGAGCAATTATTACATAAACAGCGGCAGGTAAAAACTCCCCTAGTGGAAGAAAAACCTTAAGCCAAACAGTGGCAAGGAAAAACTCCCCTTTAAGAGGGAAGAAACCTTGAGCAGGACCTGGCTCATGAGGGGGGACCCTCCTGCCGAAGGCCAGCCGGGTAGAGCAAGAAATAAGAAAGAATAGAGACATAGAGACACCGTCAAAGGTACAAGATAGGATACATTAGTAACTGTCCTTGGTAGTCCAATTAGACTTCTGTGAATATGGGTGATATATGGATAGACGGTGATACAAGGGGATGAGGACTGCAGGTCGGGGTGTCAGCAAGCATCCAACAGACATCCACACAGACAGGTGAAGGCAGACACTGGGATGGTCAGAGGCGGAACTGCAGGTCAGCAAGCAGCTCCTGAGGCTCTGGTCCGCAGGACATGCAAAGAAGAGGAAAAGAAGGGCCAGACAAGCACAAAAAACTACCAGAACAATGGACCACAATTAAGTTTATGGGATATTGTTAATAAATGAGCTATGTTTAAAATGAGCTGCTCTAATCTGGTCCTGTAGCTGCAGCTTTGACTACTGGCCCTGACACATTAAGGTACTAAATGTACACTAACTATATGCTTTATTAAACAGAAATGTTTTAAGTTTAGTTTTAAAGGTGGAGGTGGTATCAGCCTCCTTAACACAAACTGGAAGTTGGTTCCATAGTGATGGTGCCTGATAACAGAAAGCCCGTCCTCCAAATCTACATTTCGATACTCTAGGAACTACGAGTAAACCTGCACCCTGAGAACGGAGAGCTCTGTTAGGAACGCAGCACTCGCGCTGCTGCATTTTGGATCAGCTGGAGGCTGTTCAGAGAATTACTTGGACATCCAGCCAACAACACGTTACAATAATCTAGTCTAGAAGATACGAAAGCATGAATTAGTTTTTCGGCATCACTCTGGGAGAGGATGCTCCTAATCTTTGCGATATTACGGAGGTGGAAAAACGCAGTTTTACAAACCTGATTAATATGCTGTTTAAATGACAAATCCTGATCGAATATAACGCCAAGGTTTCGCACAGTTTTACTGGAGGCCATCGCAAGACCATCTAATCTCTTCCTAAACTGTTTGGGACCACAAACAACAACTTCTGTTTTATCAGAATTTAGTAGCAAAAAATTTCTGGACATCCAGTCCTTGATGTCCTTAATACACATCTGAAGTTTGTCTAATGGTTCTGTTTCATCTGGCTTCATAGACAGATACAGCTGCGTATCATCAGCATAACAATGAAAATTAATGCCGTGGTTCCGGATAATACTTCCCAAGGGCTGCATGTATAAACTGTATATATATATATATATATATATATATATATATATATATATATATATCTGTAACTCCATACAAAACATATAAAGAATGGATGAGAGAAAGTCCTTTTACCTGCATGATTTGAATCAGTGTTTAACTCCTTTCTGCGTCTTGGTAGATTAATGTAGTCTCTCAGCTCTACTCCTGCCATCACTTCATCTGCAGTGAGTTTGACTTCCCAGTGTTGCTGCACATCATTTTGAACAATGAGGAAATGACCTCAGCACTACAGATTTAGAGGTAAAAAAAGAGGTAAAAAAAACAGAAAAAAACTGATGGGAGGGGGGTGGAGTAATAAATAATGTCTTCTTTTTTGTTTGTTTGTTTTTTGACCTTTCATACAGTTCTGGATAGTTTAAAACTGCAGTCTAAATTTCTTTTGTGAAACACTTCAAATTTATTTAATACATCACACACAGACACACACACACACACACACACACACACACACACACACATATATATATATATATATATATATATATATATATATATATATATATATATATATATATATATATATATATATATATATATATATATATATATATATATATATATATAAAAACTCGTTCCTCACCCTCTGTGGGTGGTGTCCCTTCTAAGCTCGGGTCCTCTACCAGAGGCCAGGGAGCTTGAGGGTTCTGCGCAGTATCTTTGCTGTTCCTAACACTGCACTTTTCTGGACTGAGATGTCTGAGGTTGTTCCGGGGATCTGCTGCAGCCACTCTTCCAGTTTAGGGGTTACTGCCCCGAGTGCTCCGATCACCACGGGCACTACTGTCACCTTCACCTTCCAGGCCTTCTCCAGCTCCTCTCTAAGCCCTTGGTATTTCTCAAGCTTCTCGTGTTCCTTTCGCCGGATGTTACCATCACTTGGTATTGCCACATCCACCACCACAGCTTTTCTTGGTTGGTTTGCCATCACCATCCTGTCTGTCTGTATCTGGAAGTCTATATATATATATATATATATATATATATATATATATATATATATATATATATATATATATATATATATATATATATATATATATATATATATATATATATGCAACAAGATTTCACAAGTGTTTTGTGTCACAGAATTGCCCCATACACTCCACTGACAAACTCAACTACTGGCTGTATATGGAAACAGGAAATGTGGACAAAAGTTCACAGAAAAAAAAGCAAAGCACACAAAGCAAGGAATCCATACCCATGGACAGAAAGCGCTGAGCTGCTGATGCAACGCTTCAACAGCCGCTCTCATTCCTGTCAGGTTACCCATCACCCACTGTTGCAGCAGCTCTGCTATCAGTATTTTTTCCATCTAGAGTTACATGTATTTTTATATTTATCTTGGTCTGTTAATGCTCCCTGTAGGTGTGAAATGGGTTTGTGGGGTTCTTTAGTTTAAATGATCTCACTTCCATAGTAGCAGAATGACACATGACACAACTTGAACATTTTTATTTTTGATCTTTCTCCTCTTTTTTCTCCAAAATTGTCTCAGCTGAAGTTTCCAGTTGTAGTTTTCTGGACATCTTTTGATTTAATTGTAGTTATTTTGTCTTTGCTCCTTTTGTATTTTGTTGTGAAGCAATTTATGTTTTATATTTGTGAAATTATTTGGTTTTTATTATGAACTACTTCTTACATTATTTTATCAGTGTACAATTTTTCAAATTTAAACTTTACTAATGAGAGGAATAATAAAAAAGGATAGAAATGAAAAAACTTGTCTCATGACACTCGACTCCCCTTATCTCAGGGGAATTCAAAGATTTCAAAAATGTTTTAAAAGTGACAGAAAGAGGAAGAAAAAACATGTCCTGCATTGTTAAGAAACGAGTAAAAGAAGAAGTTAATCACTCAGTAAAATTAATGAAAGCACACGCTCCATGACCACACAGCCCACTTGAAGTAAGCAAGTAAGATGGTACGAGTCCTCCGCAAAGAGCAGGCTGAGATTCCCATGGACTACGTAAATCTACCTGACGCATCAGCCAGGAGAGATAAAGAAAATGAAGTGTCTGGTGCTGCACCAGGTAAGACTGACACCCTACAGCTGTTCATTTTAACAGTAAAGGTAATGTGGATACCAAATAAAAAACATTTCACTTAAATTTTGACACTTCTGTATAGAAATGATGGTAACTTATAAACAATGGACAGAATGATATATATACATATAATGAATATTTATATCTTTTTTTTTTGTTTCTGTCTTAATCAGAATCTATTGAAAAGGCATTTATGTAATGGACCTAAGATACTGGTTTGTTAACGTAGGTTTATTAGCTGTGGTGGGCATGTCAGGTCCGTGTGTGAGACGGTGTATTCAGAAAACTGGACTTTTCTTCGTTTTCTCCTGAGCATCAGAGCATTACTCTGTTTTTACATGTGTGTGTTTTTCCTGCATTTAGGAAGAAACGTGTACAGACTGGTCGCTGTTAGCTTTGGATTCCTGTGTATCCTACAAGTCGCTCTTAACGTTTATCTACGTCTTTCTCTCTGTAAGTTTGTCTTTATTGTATTTCTACTTCACTCAAAAATTTGACAGTGGTTTTATTTTTATTATTATTATTTATTTATTTTTCAAGCACATTTATGTTGTGAGTCTAAAAAATATACCACCTGTAACTTCTGTCACAGTTTAACTTTCTTCAGCCACAGAATCACACTTTTGCCCATAAAATTGATTACTTTATTTAAAAGACTCACTCTGATGATCAGTGATGACTTACAGTAGCTATGTATCATTACACTTGTGCTTTAAGACCCACTCAGAGTTTATTTAATAAAATATTATGTTAAATCTTCGCTGAACCCTTTTCTATTTGTTTAGTATTTTTTAAGTATATTGGTGTTCTGCGCTATGAGGATACCTTTAAAAGGTTTAAAAAGACGGCGCCACCCAGCCAGATCATATCTGTGTCCTTTACGCAGTCATAACCTTCTGACATTAAATATTGCATTATTGTTTACATAACAACTAATACAAGGATTGTATTCCAGAACTCCTCGATTTTTACCAAAGACTCGCTCGGGTATGTTGAGGAAAACTGTCATTGAAACTGTTGTTAACAGTGCTTTTGCTCTTTCAGTCACCCCTGGCAACCAGGTGCTGGGTGATAAAATCATTTCCACAAATGTAACACAGGACAAGCTAAGACAACTGACCGGTGAGTGAGAGTGAGAGTGCTCCTGAGATGTCCAGCAAAACTTTAATGTCTTGTAATTTAAAATTACTAACCCCCCTCTTATCCTCACAATAGATCCGTATCTTCAACAAGGGTGGCTACATTTACGTCGTAGTCTTTATTATATTTCTTCAACCAGAAAATCTTGGCAGGAGAGTCAAGATTACTGTTTGCAAAAAGGTGCAGACCTGGTGGTAATCAACACCAAAGAAGAGCAGGTATGTGTGTTGTAACTCTGCAACTAAATCAGCCAGTGCAAGATCATCACAACTGTGTTAATTTGTTATTCTTGATTTTTTGGGGGGAAGGATTTCACAGAACAATTTCACAGACTCACGTGGATCGGCCTGAAGTACAGGCACAGGGAAGGGAAGTGGAGATGGGTTGACAACACTCCACTAACTACAAGGTTCATACATTTCTCTCAATAGGCTTAAGGAAGCACAGGACACTGAGTTTTTCTTTTTTTAATTACATAATAAATTACATGTAATACTGCACTCATCTACTCACACTTGGTTAAGTTGATGATTGTTACATTTTATTGACAATCTTTTTTTGTTTCATTTTGTTTTTTGTTTCGTTTTCTCTCTATTTTTTCAGCTACTGGGGCCCGGGTGAGCCCAACGGTTATGAA
Organism: Xenentodon cancila; assembly: GCA_014839995.1. Classification (NCBI taxonomy): domain Eukaryota; kingdom Metazoa; phylum Chordata; class Actinopteri; order Beloniformes; family Belonidae; genus Xenentodon; species Xenentodon cancila. The sequence goes on along the minus strand of CM026198.1, from coordinate 19,766,825 downwards.
GGCAAAGTAGAAGAGTGTGTAGAGCTGAGGCTCTATGACACTGAAAACAGGTGGAACGACATACCATGTGAGGATCAAAACTTCTGGATCTGTGAGAAAAATCTTCCACTATAAATAAACAAATGAGATTCTGAACGGCTGAAATTCAGTTTACTCTGAACTAAAAATAATATTTTTTTTTATATTGTATGCATGTATGTTGTTTTTTAAGACTATTAGACAAAGTAATCGCACTGACATTCATATAATTTAGTTGTTATAAAAAATGTAGGGAACAGTTAGTCAAATTACCAAAGATTTTTGCACGACTGTCACTTCAGACGTGTTGTAGTAGCTGCATCTTAAACCTGTAACGCTGGATGTATCATATTTGATACATTCATTTCTGAGACCTTTGTACCACCACCATCATTAAAAAAGGGGGAAAAAATTTTTTTACACAAACAAAAAAAAGTTTTAAATAGAACAACTACATAAAAAGCTACATATATTTGCCTAATTTATTCATAATGATAAGAAAAAATGATTATTTAAGAATTGTAAAACGCGGAATTGGAAGTGTTTTTGATTTCGATTAATAATTAGTACCTAAAATAAAAACAAATTCAGTTTTTTGTGTATTTCATATGTCAGGCATTAAAGGGTTAATGTGTACTTGAAAGACTGTGATGATTGAATAAAGGTAACATCACTAACAAAATGAGCCCATGTCAGCACCTTAACATCAATTCATCAATTACTCTACTCTTCAAACGTGAGTCCGCATTGACTGGGTTTATACTGATTTTTTTTTATTTCTTTTTGTATTTTGATTTAAATAAATTATATAAGTATTTATTTTTATTTTTCTAATGTGCTGATTTAAAGTCACTCTATATAGCAACAACTTTTCTGATCACAAGGGGGCAGCATAACACCCCCCAAAAAAAACTCACAAAACAATTCTGCTGCTCATTTCATTGCTCCCTAAATGCCAAATTTTAAGGCTGACCTTTTAGCTTGTGGCACTTTAGTGGTGATGGGAGCCTTCTGCGTCTACATGTAGCAAAAAACACTGTGCGTGTCACCATGGTAACCAGTGACACAGAGTCACGAGCATCAAAAGGAACTTCCCTGGATTTCAACAAACTGAGGCAATGAGCTTTTTGTTCTATCAATGATTGGACTATTTGAAGACTAGATTTTACTGATCTGTAGTGCCTGCAGTACTGTTTTTAAGAGGTGTATTATATTTAAAAAGGTATTGAACATTGAACCCTTTTTTGTTTCTTTCCTTTCTTTTTCATCCACTTAAATATATGTATATAATGAAAAATGTGTCAGTTTTAAAGTGTTTTTTTTTCTTAAGTTTACAAATGTTTGTAGTCTCAAAGATATGTAATGAGTAATCTTTCAGATGATGAGGTGAGCAATGATGTGCACGAGGAGCTGAATAACTGCACCTGAGAGCAGTGAGAAGTGAAAAGACCAGGACTCAATCCTGTATCTTGGGAAAGCAAAGCTTGGTTCAAGTCACAAACATGCATGTATGCAGTATACTTCCAACAAACAAAAGGATGCTCTCATCCTTTTGTGTCTGTTGACAGCACTTTGCACAGTATCAGCAACTCGGGAATATTGCTCCACTTGACAGGTACGTTGGCAGACAACAGATCAAAAACCGATTTAATTCAACAGGGAAGTCCTGCATTCCAGACGGTTAACAAAGCAACTTCCTTACAAATCGCCGCACCACACCACCATGTTCGACATATTGGCTTGGGTTTTATGTCAGGTACTCTTCCTGAAACAACCCTCCCTGTTTAACGTAAACCACGCTACGTTTCATTCAAGACGCTTCACCAGAGGGAATTAAATCTCTTTCTCAGTTAAAATTGTAGACTGAGAGAGAACAACTGACACAAGGAGCAGGCCCAGAGTGAAAACTGTAGCCTCAGTCAGTAAAATCAGGTGCTACAGTGTAAATATGGAAAACGAAGCAGTCGTCAAGAAAGATGTTTGTAACAAACCCTACATAGACACTTATGTACCGAACTGTACTGACCATACTAGAAATATTAAATGTGAAGAGAAGTCAAGCAATGGAGGAAGAGAAATGAGATTAAACAAAGGTTACCTCACCATGATTAGAGCCTCACAAAAACTTCAAACACTCAGTTTTGGATCTGCCTTATTTCTTTTCTTTTTTTGGCGAAAGCACATTTTTTTAAGTTGTTTCCTGCATCTGAAGAGCTGAATGTTGGAACTGCTAATGCATTTACTTTGAAACTGCATAGGATGTGTGTAAGTTTTAATTTCTTGACTTGTTTGTACTTTAACATTATTTGGAATAAAATGGTTTGGGATTTTTCCCTGTGGTGGTTATTTATCTCTGCATTTCACACTACTGTTTAGTTTTATTCGTGTAACCTTATTTCTGCATACTATGATGTTTCCTTCCACATTGACCATGTCAGTCAATCCTTTATCTTCATAATCCCTTAAACCAGCAATCACATCAGTTATATGAAACTTCAAAAGCAACACTTCACAAGTATTTACAGTTGGTTTTTATTTCTTTTTGATATTTTTAGAAGAGTTTGAGAAGCAAAACAGAAACAACACATCTCAGTCAAGTTGTAAAGGAAAGTTAGCAAATTTACACAATGAAACTACATGTTTCTATGATCAAAACTTACATTTTTAGATTAGGATTAGACTTAAATTCAAGCCAAAAGCAATTCTTGTTGAATAAAAATGTTCAGGAAACTTAATTTATGTCTCTTTAATGTCCTTCTAAGAGATGGAAGAAGGGTCTTGCAGGAGTAAAACCATAGATGTTCTCATGAGAAGAGCCACATCATCACTTCCCAATAGTTGTTTTTATAGTTCAGTTCCATGGAAAACATATAGAGTTGGGCAAGCTGATGTAAAATATCATTTAAAACATTTTACACCTTTGTTCAGATACAACAAAGGACCGCAATTATAGTCAAATAAGATGTAATATAATTAACAATGTAATTATTTTACACTAATTTCATCTTTTATACTTTTTACAGAAAGTGAGTTAACAACTAAATATTTTCACAAGTATGCAGACTTCAAATAAAGTAGGACATTATATGGATACAGGAGCAGGCGGCACGGTCAGGGAAGACGACAGGAGGAAAGACAGACAGGGAGAGAAGCAGTTGGATGCAAAAATAAACAGAATACGAAACACAAGATCAAGAACATACATCCAAAACAAAAACTGCGGAAGAACAAAACACAAAAGTCATAAATAACAGATGAGAACTAACAAGAAACCTATCTTTGGTAAGTATGATGAAAACAATTAAATAGTCTTTGGATATTGGACAATTTCGGGTCATGGTTGGACTTCTCCCAGAGCCGTCTATAACTGTATTTATAATTTTATGGCTGAAAATAGAGGAAGGGAAAATGGAGGGACTGTTGGCTCACAGCTGCTCAACTCTGGCAGATGAAATAAATCAAGATTAATGGATTAAAAACTAAAACATTCAGATGGGAAGCTATCCCTACGACTTCAAGTTAACAAGGCATCAAACAATCATTAAAGTCTCCAGGAATCTGTTTTCTAACCATTCTGACTCTTTTTCAACCTGTCTCTCTCCTCTTCCACAGACTTGATTTTGTTGAGGAGAAAATTGATTCTGTTTTCGAGAAGGTCTCTGTCTCTGGTCAACGCGTTGAATCCTTCCTGTAACATGTTGCAGTGACCAGACCCATCTTGATTGGAGTCCTTTTGGACTTCCTTCTTATGTGTGGTGTTGCAGTCAGTTTGGATTGATGTCTTGCTGTTAACCCCTGACATTCAAAAAGAGAAACTGACATTCATTTTGTTTTTTTTTGTTTTATTTTCCTGTATCCACACACACAGACAAGTAAAAATACTCACAAGTAAGGCGTAACGAGAGATTGAGGGTGGCTTGTATGATGCATAGTAAACCAAAACCGAAGAGGAGCAGCTGACGGACCCTTCTCTCTGCAACTGAAGTGTACAGTATTAGTTTTTTTCTTCTTTCTACCCTTGTAAGAACATTACTTCAAATTACATCTCATGCAAACTATTACTCATTAATGTCTAAGACTTTAACGTTTTTATCGTTATCTCAGTTCACCCATATATATATATATATATATATATATATATATCTGTAACTCCATACAAAACATATAAAGAATGGATGAGACAAAGTCATTTTACCTGCATGATTTGAATCAGTGTTTAACTCCTTTCTGCGTCTTGGTAGATTAATGTAGTCTCTCAGCTCTACTCCTGCCATCACTTCATCTGCAGTGAGTTTGACTTCCCAGTGTTGCTGCACATCCTTTTAAACAATGAGGAAATTACCTCAGCACTACAGATTTAGAGGTAAAAAAAAAAAGAGGAAAAAAAACAGATGGGAGGGGGGTGGAGAAATAAATAATGTCTTCTTTTTTGTTTGTTTGTTTTTTGAAAATTCATACAGTTCTGGATAGTTTAAAACTACAGTCTCAATTTCTTTAGTGAAACACTTTTATTATTAAATTAAATAAACACACACACACACACACACACACACACACACACTCCACTGACAAACTCAACTACTGGCTGCATATGCAAACAGGAAATGTGGACAAAAGCGCTGAGCTGCTGATGCAACGCTTCAACAGCCGCTCTCATTCCTGTCAGGTTACCCATCACCCACTGTTGCAGCAGCTCTGCTATCAGTATTATTTCCATCTAGAGTTACATGTATTTTTATATTTATCTTGGTCTGTTAACGCTCCCTGTAGGTGTGAAATGGGTTTGTGGGGTTCTTTAGTTTAAATGATCTCACTTCCATAGTAGCAGAATGACACATGACACAACTTGAACATTTTTATTTTTGATCTTCCTCCTCTTTTTTCTCCAAAATTGTCTCAGCTGAAGTTTCCAGTTGTAGTTTTCTGGACATCTTTTGATTTAATTGTAGTTATTTTGTCTTTGCTCCTTTTGTATTTTATTGTGAAGCAATTTATGTTTTATATTTGTGAAATTATTTGGTTTTTATTATGAACTACTTCTTACATTATTTTATCAGTGTAAATTTTTTCAAATTTAAACTTTGCTAATGACAGGAATAATAAAAAAGGATAGAAATTAAAAAACTTGTCTCATGACAGTCGACTTCCTTTATTTCAGGGGAACAAGTGACAGAAAGAGGAAGAAAAAACATGTCCTGCATTGTTAAGAAACGAGTAAAAGAAGAAGTCAATCACTCAGTAAAATTAATGAAAGCACACGCTCCATGACCACACAGCCCACTTGAAGTAAGCAAGTAAGATGATACGAGTCCTCCGCAAAGAGCAGGCTGAGATTCCCATGGACTACGTAAATCTGCCTGACGCATCAGCCAGGAGAGATAAAGAAAATGAAGCATCTGGTGCTGCACCAGGTAAGACTGACACCCTACAGCTGTTCATTTTAACAGTAAAGGTAATGTGGATACCAAATACAAAACATTTCACTTAAATTTTGACACTTCTGTATAGAAATGATGGTAACTTATAAACAATGGACAGAATGATATATATACATATAATGAATATTTATATCTTTTTTTTTTGTTTCTGTCTTAATCAGAATCTATTGAAAAGGCATTTATGTAATGGACCTAAGATACTGGTTTGTTAACGTAGGTTTATTAGCTGTGGTGGGCATGTCAGGTCCGTGTGTGAGACGGTGTATTCAGAAAACTGGACTTTTCTTCGTTTTCTCCTGAGCATCAGAGCATTACTCTGTTTTTACATGTGTGTGTTTTTCCTGCATTTAGGAAGAAACGTGTACAGACTGGTCGCTGTTAGCTTTGGATTCCTGTGTATCCTACAAGTCGCTCTTAACGTTTATCTACGTCTTTCTCTCTGTAAGTTTGTCTTTATTGTATTTCTTTACTCTATTTCTTCACTCACTTCACACACTTCACCTTAAAAATTTGACAGTGGTTTTATTTTTATTATTATTATTTATTTATTTTTCAAGCACATTTATGTTGTGAGACTAAAAAATATACCACCTGTAACTTCTGTCACAGTTTAACTTTCTTCAGCCACAGAATCACACTTTTGCCCATAAAATTGATTACTTTATTTAAAAGACTCACTCTGATGATCAGTGATGACTTACAGTAGCTATGTATCATTACACTTGTGCTTTAAGACCCACTCAGAGTTTATTTAATAAAATATTATGTTAAATCTTCGCTGATCCCTTTTCTATTTGTTTAGTATTTGTTAAGTATATTGGTGTTCTGCGCTATGAGGATACCTTTAAAAGGTTTAAAAAGACGGCGCCACCCAGCCAGATCATATCTGTGTCCTTTACGCAGTCATAACCTTCTGACATTAAATATTGCATTATTGTTTACATAACAACTAATACAAGGATTGTATTCCAGAACTCCTCGATTTTTACCAAAGACTCGCTCGGGTATGTTGAGGAAAACTGTCATTGAAACTGTTGTTAACAGTGCTTTTGCTCTTTCAGTCACCCCTGGCAACCAGGTGCTGGGTGATAAAATCATTTCCACAAATGTAACACAGGACAAGCTAAGACAACTGACCGGTGAGTGAGAGTGAGAGTGCTCCTGAGATGTCCAGCAAAACTTTAATGTCTTGTAATTTAAAATTACTAACCCCCCTCTTATCCTCACAATAGGTCCGTATCTTCAACAAGGGTGGCTACATTTACATGGTAGTCTTTATTATTTTTCTTCAACCACAAATTCTTGGCAGGAGAGTCAAGATTACTGTTTGCAAAAAGGTGCCGACCTGGTGATAATCAACACCAAAGAAGAGCAGGTATGTGTGTTGTAACTCTGCAACTAAATCAGCCAGTGCAAGATCATCACAACTGTGTTAATTTGTTATTCTTGATTTTTTGGGGGGAAGGATTTCACAGAACAATTTCACAGATTCACGTGGATCGGCCTGAAGTACAGGCACAGGGAAGGGAAGTGGAGATGGGTTGACAACACTCCACTAACTACAAGGTTCATACATTTCTCTCAATAGGCTTAAGGAAGCACAGGACACTGAGTTTTTCTTTTTTTAATTACATAATAAATTACATGTAATACTGCACTCATCTACTCACACTTGGTTAAGTTGATGATTGTTACATTTTATTGACAATCTTTTTTTGTTTTGTTTTGTTTTGTTTTTTGTTTCATTTTCTCTCTATTTTTTCAGCTACTGGGGCCCGGGTGAGCCCAACGGTTATGAAGACAAAGTAGAAGAGTGTGTAGAGCTGAGGCTCTATGACACTGAAAACAGGTGGAACGACATACCATGTGAGGATCAAAACTTCTGGATCTGTGAGAAAAATCTTCCACTATAAATAAACAAATGAGATTCTGAACGGCTGAAATTCAGTTTACTCTGAACTAAAAATAATATTTTTTTTTATATTGTATGCATGTACGTTGTTTTTTAAGACTATTAGACAAAGTAATCGCACTGACATTCATATAATTTAGTTGTTATAAAAAATGTAGGGAACAGTTAGTCAGATTACCAAAGATTTTTGCACGACTGTCACTTCAGACGTGTTGTAGTAGCTGCATCTTAAACCTGTAACGCTGGATGTATCATATTTGATACATTCATTTCTGAGACCTTTGTACCACCACCATCATTAAAAAGGGGGGGAAAAAAAAAGTTTTAAATAAAACAACTACATAAAAAGATACATAAATTTACCTAATGTATTCATGTTGATAAGAAAAAAATGAATATTTAAGAATTGTAAAATGCAGAATTGGAAGTGTTTTTGATTTCGATTAATAATTAGCATTTAAAATGAAAAACACATTCAGTTTTTTGTGCTTTTCATATGTCAGACATTAAAGGGTTAATGTGTACTTGAAAACTGTAGCCTCAGTCAGTAAAATCAGGTGCTGCAGTGTAAATATGGAAAATGAAGCAGTCGTCAAGAAAGACGTTTGTAACAAACCCTACATAGACACTTATGTACCGAACTGTACTGACCATACTAGAAATATTAAATGTGAAGAGAAGTCAAGCAATGGAGGAAGAGAAATGAGATTAAACAAAGGTTACCTCACCATGATTAGAGCCTCACAAAAACTTCAAACACTCAGTTTTGGATCTGCCTTATTTCTTTTCTTTTTTTGGCGAAAGCACATTTTTTTAAGTTGTTTCCTGCATCTGAAGAGCTGAATGATGGAACTGCTAATGCAATTACTTTGAAACTGCATAGGATGTGTGTAAGTTTTAATTTCTTGACTTGTTTGTACTTTAACATTATTTGGAATAAAATGGTTTGGGATTTTTTTTCCCTGTGGTGGTTATTTATCTCTGCATTTCACACTACTGTTTATAAGTTTACACAAGGAAACTACATGTTTCTATGATCAAAACTTACATTTTTAGATTAGGATTAGACTTAAATTCAAGCCAAAAGCAATTCTTGTTGAATAAAAATGTTCAGGAAACTTAATTTATGTCTCTTTAATGTCCTTCTAAGAGATGGAAGAAGGGTCTTGCAGGAGTAAAACCATAGATGTTCTCATGAGAAGAGCCACATCATCACTTCCCAATAGTTGTTTTTATAGTTAAGTTCCGTGGAAAACATATAGAGTTGGGCAAGCTGATGTAAAATATCATTTAAAACATTTTACACCTTTGTTCAGATACAACAAAGGACCGCAATTATAGTCAAATAAGATGTAATATAATTAACAATGTAATTATTTTACACTAATTTCATCTTTTATACTTTTTACAGAAAGTGAGTTAACAACTAAATATTTTCACAAGTATGCAGACTTCAAGTAAAGTAGGACATTATATGGATACAGGAGCAGGCGGCACGGTCAGGGAAGACGACAGGAGGAAAGACAGACAGGGAGAGAAGCAGTTGGATGCAAAAATAAACAGAATACGAAACACAAGATCAAGAACATACATCCAAAACAAAAACTGCGGAAGAACAAAACACAAAAGTCATAAATAACAGATGAGATGGATGGATGGATGGATGGATGGATGGATGGATGGATGGATGGATGGATGGATGGATGGATGGATGGATGGATGGATGGATGGATGGATGGATGGATGGATGGATGGATGGATGGATGTTCAATAGATTTTGGCTTTTGTGAAAATTGATAACTGCATAAGGTTTTATTTAATAACTAATCTATATCAAGTTTATTAGGACAATGATTTTTAAGACAAATTTGAATCTAAAATTAACAATAACAAAAACTCAAAACAGCAAAGATACAAAATGGATATCGTCACCATCCTGTGCTAGTTCTCATTTTGTGGCATGATGGGTACCAAGTAGGCTTCACATTATTAGGGCATATTATTTTAACTTTGTATAGGTTGCATGAAGTAGTAAATTACAAATAGCTATGACTCTAATCTCTAATACGTCCTCTCAATATAAGTTTCCCAGCAAAATTCACTGAGTGAAGAGAGAGACAAGCTGGAGAAGATCAACTTTAGTAAGCATATCAACAGAACTACACCATAAGTGCTGTTTTGTTGATACGGTAGCCTTGAATATATTTACAAGTGCTAAAATGTTCCAATATGAACTATCTGACATCAATCCTGCCTTTCAAGAGTGGTGGTGGATATGTGGTGATACGTCAGTGATGTTCAGCCACACTAGTCTACCACTCGAGATCGTCAGATGTGCTGTTGTAAATTATCTAATTTAACTCAATTAGCCTAAAAAATTATTATCCACCCATTTTCTATACCTGCTTAATCCTGTACAGGGTCATGGGGTCTGCTGGAGCCTCACCCAGCTCATGGGAACACCCATGACAGGTCGCCAGTCTATCACAGCGCCACATTCAGACTGTGCTGCCCAAAAAGTTGTAATCGAGTTACTACACATTATTTATCATTACTGAGCAGTTGTATCTAAAGTTTAGTGGCTTGGAAAGCAATGAAATACTCTTCCATGTCAGTGGGTTGCAGCACCTAACGACCTTGTTAATTTAAGGCAATAAATTAACAAAAGGTGGTAACGAAGCTTGATTTTTTTTAGGTAATGGTGTGCTGCAGGATTTTATTCTTTAAATTTTAAAAAGTGAGTCGTGCTTTTGAAAAGGTTAATAAGTACTAAAACCTGACTGAGGACAATGGTGAGCTGATAAGACAGCTGGACGACTTTGGCAAGTAGAATAAGATTACTGTCACTTCTACAGTTTTACTTATCGGTACATGATAAAGGTTGGTCTGGTTTTTTTCAGGGTATTATATATTAAATAGATTTAACCTGAAATGAGAAAACAATGTTGCTTCAGTTATGTTAATTATTTTACGCAAAACTCTCAAAAGGTTCTGCCACCGCATTTTCATGCTCTCATCCAGCCAATGGAAATTATTCTTTTTTGTTATGTTGCTACTTTGCAAAACTTTAGTTTTGCATCATGATTCATGACAAAACATGTGCCTCATGTGAAAATATACCACAACATTCTGTTTTGAACTATTAAGTTAGCATGAGAGGATCTTGCTAAATATGTGTGTGTGAAGTAACTACTGGAGTAACAGTGTTTCTGTGGTTATCAGAACATCTGAGGGTTTAAGTATGTAATGTACACATCCTTAAAATGTGTCAGTTTAAGATTTTTATCATGTGTCTACTATCAATTTACACATTATGGTTTCTTTTAAAATTATGCCACAAATCATACTTAAAACTCCTTGTTTTGTGGCCCTGAGAGGCAGCAACCTGCAGACTGGAGGAGGACAGCTTGACCCAAACCTGGCACTAATGCCAGCAGAGGACCAGGGGGTAGCTTTCGTCGAGTTGCCTTCGATTTCAAGCATCAGTGGCGCACTAGCAGAGGGGATAAGAACACATCCTTGTCTGAGCAAGCCCATAGTAAATCGTAACAGAATATGTTCCTGGTACCAAGTTCTATTTAAGTAATTACACAGTGTTTGTTTGTTTGTTTTGTTTTAGGTCAGTCAGAGCCGTGGTGCCCGGTGTTCTCAGCTCATTCCGCACAGCAGCACATGGAGCGAGAGCAAGCATCTTCTTCTCACGCTGGTCCACTCCCACAACTCGGACTGTACCTGCTGAGCTTTTCATAATGCAGAGTATGGGCATTAAATGGGGTTAAATCACAGCAGTAGAGCAACCAATCACAAAACAGACATTAAAAAGCAAAATAAAATAAAATAAACCAAAGCCCTTGATCATAACAGATCACATGTGACAATCAGGTACATCTCCAAGTAAGTGTCTGTTTGAATGAGCTTGAAGACTCAGGTATTTTGTGTGAATATTTTATACGGACGCAGATCATAATAGCCATGTTGTAACACTAAAAAATAAAAACACACACATACACACACACACACACACATAAGAATCCCATGTTTTGCTTATCATGGAATTATTTTCTTTTTTTTTTTTTTTTTCTTCCTTTTCATTGTCAGTGTGGACATCGTGCACACGCTGTATGTACGATGCACACCGAAATTAGTCTCTGTTTTTAACCCATCAACTAGTTTCACTAGTGAGCAGTGGGGCTGCTAGCAGGGCAGCGCCCCGGTGAGCAATTGGGAGTTAAGGGCCTTGCTCAGGGGCCCCCAGTGATTTACCATTGTGGGCAGCCCTGGGCTTAAACCTGGGTCCTCCACGCCCAAGCCCACCACTGTAACCACTAGGCCACCACTCCCCCCCTTTACATGTGGAATTCATGTGTTACGAATTATCACATGTCCCAACAAGTGGTGATATTTTTCACATTAATGCCACTTGCCATAACTTGTAATAACATACTAATAACTCTTGCTCTGTATGACAACATGTTCCACACGTGTTCCATTATACAACACATGGTGAAATCTTTTCCACATGTGATCGTATTTCCTCTCCAGTGATTATATGTTTAAACCGTGAAAAGCGTTTTTGTTTTTTTTTCTTTATAGACTTGTACATTTGTCTTGGAAGCTGTGATCCTCTCATATGTAGATGTGGAAATAAAATATTAGCATCTCTTATAACACAATATAGTATATCCCTCAACATTTTGTCTTTTTTTTTTTTTAACCTTTCTCCAGTTTAACACTGTATGAAGTTAAATGTTTGTATTCTCTCATTTGAATACACTTTTGTATCATTGCACACCTCCCGCAATGGAACAAAGCACTGAGTCAATCATTTATTTTTGAAAAGTAAAATATAAAACACAGTGCAGTGGTATAAAATATAGCACACTGACAAGAAAATGAAATGATAAGAAGTGACAAGCTGGTTTTATAAAAGACTATCAATCAACTTGGGAGAATTGATCACCCCTATTTGCTCCATGAAGAGCTTATTTGAACTGAGCTGTTTCTACTTTCAAGTGTATTTAATTTAGCTTTTTTTAAAGCAAATTTTGTTCTGTACTAAGCTGTTACTTACAAAGGGTTGAGTTGGTATGCTGGTACTTTTTGAATTGCATCCATTTGTTATTTTTCAATACATGATACATTTTCAGATTTTTTTATTTTTTCATTCGTGTCTATCTTTTTTTTGTTTTGTTTTAAAACACCGCCTGTTTTGTTTTCAGCATGTTGCTATCGTGGATGTGGTCCATCATGGGCAATCACAAGGAGATATATTTTCTCATACTTTTGCAAATTTTCATAGGCAGTTCAGCTGAGTCATCTACCATTGTCCCACTTTTGGATAAACGTTATTACAATAATTTCAATATGATCTATATTTTTAGTATATCTGCTTGCTTTTGAATATGTACTTGCACAATCCAGCACAATCCAAAAACACATGATGGACCACGTACATTTTCAAAAATGGGAGGGTTTTCACTTTAAATTACTCTCTAAAATTAGTTCGTTAAGTTTCTTCTCCAAAACTTATTGTCATAAAAGACCAATTCTATTTTACAAATTAATTTCTGTGAGCCAAAAACATTCTTGTATTCCTACCTGGCTTTAAAATGTGTAGCCAAATGTATTTTCAGTAACTGGATCAGACGCTCCTACTGAATGTGCAAATAAGAACATAATTTTGCTTGCAAATACCGCATGTGTTGTTTTCCATCATCAATGCCTTGAAAATTAATAGTCAAAGTCTAAGGCAATAGTTTTAGTTTATTAGATTTTCTCAGAAACCCTGGAAATATTAATGATCAGACTACAAAGAAAATGTAGACACATGACCCAGGCCACCGTCTAATGCACCCTGAGTGATCAGATGTGAATATGACCTGGAATGTGTTCAGATCTTGCATTAGCATTGTCAGTCTTAGTTTTACTGGATCTCAGCTCTGCATTTGATAAAGTTGACCACAATATATTAATTAACCGGCTGGAGAACAGGGTGGGTCTTTATGGAACCGTACTACCGTACATTCAGAACTGCTACCCAAGTCCTCATTAAGGCCAAAAAAGTGGACCACGTCAGTCCAGCTCTGAGGTCTTTACACCTGTCCATCAGAGGATGGACTTTAATGTTCTGATGCTGGTCTATAAAGCTCTGAATGGGGCCCTGGATAACTCAGTGGGATGAGCAGGCACCATTAACAGAGGAAGCCCTCGTGTAGGCAGCGTAGGTTTAAATCCCAGCCTGTCGTTCTTTCCTGTGTGTCTACCTCCTTCTCTCCACACCCATTTCCTGTCAACCTACTTTGAATAAAGGCCACTAACGCCAAAAGAAAATTTTAAAGCTCTAAATGGTCTAGGACTAAAATACATCAGTGACCTCCTTGTAATTGTATTTCAAAGGACACGTTTATATTGAAAGTTTAACACCTCTCACTCAGTCTGTCCCTCGTCATTGGTACAGGCTGAAATGTGTAGTGAGAGGGAAGCAAAGCCAGCAGCTTCCTCCCAAAAGCATTGAGCTGATCTCCATTAAACAACTTTTGATTTTTATCTAAACTTTTCCTGAATCAGCATGATCTCTCAGAACTAGACAGGTGTTAATGGGTGACCTTGTTATGCTGTTTTTTATTATATTTAATTGTTTTAATGCTTTTGAAAGAAAAGAAATTTTTGTGAATGAGTTTGTGTGAAAGTATGAGTAGTGTTTATTGGAGATGCAAACCAAACTTAAATATGTCATGCAATGAAAAAAATATTTGGCAGATTTTGTTAAAATGTAATATTTTTTGTAATTGTACTGCAAGAAATGAACATTACTCACTGTGCCTCTTGAGTAGTTCTTCATAAATAACTCTGAATTAATAAATGTGTGTACTAACAGGTACAATTAAGCAAAATGTAGATCAAGCACCGACAGCATCGAGATAGATCTTCCAGCGTGCCGAGCCCTGTGAACACTACACTGCACTGCACTGCATGACGACTGGCGTTTAGTAAGTAACACAGTGGTGGATGCTTCACACAGTGACATGAATATTGACTGGCAGGGCTGGTATCACCTATTTCTGGGACAAACCAGTTTTCAATGTTGCACAGGTGAAAACAGGTGTGGGGTCAGTTCTCCCATGTGGATAAATTATCCTGATGCCAATGCCTCAAGTAAAATTGTAAGTTCCCAGCTGTCTAGAGTGCAGGGTGGCGCTTCCTGTTACTCAGTCCAACCCATTATTATCAAGTACTGCCATGAACACTACTATGTCTTCAGATTTGTAAGCCAACCTCACCTGGAAGTGCATACTGTGCAGGTACTATTCTATTTTATCAACCCTTACACTGTAAGAAAAAATGTATTTTCCTCATCAAATTAATATCTTTCAGCAAAGCTATTATTGCCTAAATGATCCTACAGTCAAGAGGCAAAAAAACAAATTCTTCAGCATCAGTGTCAAACTGGTGTTTGTTGTAAACAGAGGTGCAGAAAAGGCATCGTGGAGTTTCCACAGCCAGAACTCACCCAAGACCTCAAACCTCTTCCGCCAGTTTGGTCAGTACGACTTCCACAACAACAACAGGCAGCGGCACAGGTACAGAGGGCCAGATCCATATGTTAGTGCTGTAGGTGAATGTAAGCTTGTTTCTAAAGTGCTGACAGTTTTCACATAGTATATTAAAAATTTGCTGAGGTGAAGGTTAATGGTTCTCATCTTGGCTCCATCCCTGCAAGCGTATCCATGTGGGCCCCACCTGGATAAATAGTGGACTACTTGGGTAAAGAGGGGTGATTGAGTATTGAGTCCTATATGGTTGCACTATTATCAGCCCCAAATGGAAATAATGCGGGCAAATATATGGGGTCTATGAGGGATACAAGTGGACTACATGGTCATGGGTTAAAGAAATGCACTTCATGAATGCAGTTCAACTCATTCCAGAGTTGTTCAATTAATGCTGCCTTCTAACTTTTTCTTTAGTCCAACACCCACCACTTCAGTTTATACAGCTTATTTGTGCCGACAATAAAATCCAAGTGGGAGTGCAATAGGCCAGCATGGCATCCTATAGGTTTGGACCTGTTTTCTGGCTACCTTGCTGTTATCAAACTAAATATATTTTTCTATTAAGTGAAACAATTTATACAGCTTCCCAAAGTCAAGTTTCTCAGTAGACAGTAGTGGGATCTAGTAAAACTAGCTGAGCAGCCACCACACTCCGGCCATAAAGTGTACTACAGGACCTGGATTACTGTTCAGTAATGTTCACGTACAGTAACTGACATAATGTTGAACTTAGATTTTGTCATTTCTTTGCAGAACAACAGCTTACATGCCATCCACTCCAACAGTTTATTTGTCTAACTAGAAAACAATGCATCCTTTGCTCTGGCTTCTCTTGCGTTTTTCTTGCAGACATAATACAGAACTGCAGCATCTGGGATCTTTCAGGACCAATTGTGAAAAAAATTGCTGTACAAAGACCTGAACAAGCTTTTATAGAGAACCAGACTAACGCTCTGTCCTACTCAGCTGCTTTCCATCAAACTTCATGACAATTAATTACGTGCAGCGTAACACGTGGGCAGGAAGAGTAGGTTATACATCTTGGTACATCTTGTTATGAGAAATGACCAGAGAGGCACACATACGTATAAGGCAATGTATATGGTATTGAGAAGAGACCAGATACACTGAAACTCAAAAACATCTCTGTTCACGAGACTACCATATGACAGTCACTGCACAGACGGGACGTCCATAGCAGAATACTACAAAGGAAGCTACAAAAAAACAAACTTTGCACCTAAAATTTGCCAGTTGTGTTTATTAATGTGACTTGCATGAAGATCACATTTAATGACATCACAGTGTGATGATGTTAATGACAGATGCATAGAACAATTCAGTGAGTGGATGTGCCATAATTTTTTTCTTTAGTTGTCAACAGTTGAGCAAAAATGAAACTGGAGTAGTTGTTTTTGAACCAAAAGAAGAGCGTTTAAGAGTAAGCACACAGCTTCAGGTTTTATAGCTACAAACCACCGATAGGGAAGTAAATCTGGGTGAAGTCATGGACTCAGAGCTGAACCTTCAGAGACACATTAAAACATTTACAAAGCTGGCCTTCTATCACCTGAAGAACATCTCCAGGATCAAATGCCTAATGTCTCAGCAGGATCTTGATAACCTCATCCATGCGTTTATCTTCAGTTGATTTGATTACTGCAGCAGTGTCTTCACAGGTCTGTCAAAAAGTCAGTCAGACAGCTGATCCAGAACACTGCTGAGTTCTCACTAGAACTAAGAAAGTGGACCACGTCACTTCAGTTCTGGGGTCCTCACACTGGCTCCCTGTATCTCAGAGAATAAACTTTAAAAAACTTTGGTTAGTTTATAAATCACTGAATTGTTTAGGATCAAAACACATCAGAGACTTGTTGTTGCCATATCAACCACCCAGACCTCTCAGATCTTTTGGTTCAGGTCTGCTCTGTGTCCCCAGAATCAGAACCAAACATGGAGAATCAGCGTTCAGCGTTGCTCCACAGATCAGGAACAAACTTCCAGAAAACTGCAGGAATGCTGAAATACTCAGTTCCTTTAAATCAAGGTTACAATTAATTTGTTCACAGCTGCCTTTGACTGAATGATATAAACCATTCTGAATTTAAATTTAAACAATGTTAATTTAAATACTAAACTCTAGCTTAAGTGTATCTTTTCTTTATTTTGCCACTGCACTGTACCTTGTAACTTTTCTCCTTTTCCACTTTACTTTTCATGTTTTTATTATGTAAGGCATCTTGAATTCCTTGGTTCTGAAATGTGCTATACAAATAAACTTGCCTTGCCTTGCTTTTGATGAAAATTTGTGACTCATACATAATCCATCATTTCTGTAGTATGACAGATATCACAGTTCAGTTCACAGCTGGATGATTCATGGGCAGGCCCATCTGGTGTCGGCTCCCAGTCCCAAAACAGAAAGAGCATCCTAAAAAAAGTATCTTATATTTTATCCCCATTCTATGGCTCTTAGTTTATGTCTCTACAAATCTGTTGAAATCAAATGTGATCTTACCTTTTACTCATTCCTGGCATGCTATGTAACAGAAATCATTGTTTTGCAAACAACAAAAGTGGTGCAATACCACCACCAACTGGTATGCAGCGCAGCCGGGATCTGATTCAGTTAACCTGATGACTGAAAGGATGGGAGACTTTTTGCTTTTTTCTGTGCTGGTTGGATGACTTGACAAAGGCCTTTTGTTGTATAATAACATTTCTTTTGCTTTTAAACCATGGGGTGACTGGGTTGGTGATGGACATAATTTAGAAATATTAAGAAGTGCTGACTAGCTGTGAGATTTTAGCAATCTTTCTTACCAGAAGGTTTTGTAATCACCTTAATTGATTCCTGATGACTGGGGATGTATGAGGTATGGTACATACTGTCGCCCCCTTAAAATAATGGCCATAAGTCATAGTTTCAAGTTTTTTTTTAAAGCAGGCAAAAACTGCCCAAAAAACTAGTTCGTTCAGTTTTTTCTGTTTTTGGAAAAACAGAAAGCTTGAAACCCTGAGACCTAATTATTTCTGGATAGCCACCAACACTGCCAACCACGCCTAAATAAAATGAACGTGTCTTTGTCTTGTCTGTCCAAATTCAGATGTATAAATTTTGAATATCTATAATAGAAAAACAGCCATAATTATAAGTAAAATATTGAACTTTAACTGTCTTCTATGCTTTCTCAACAGCTAAGCTGTAAGTTAAATCAGAGATTGAAATGAATGTTTGACATATATTAAAAAAAATAAAACACAGGCGAACGTTCCCTTTTCAAGTCTCATTATTTGGTCTGCTGCAGAGTTTAAACGTGTTTCCACAACACAACGCCTCCAGCTTTTTTTCCTCTAATACATGATGCATTAAATATGTAAGTTTAATTTAATCTGTTAAACACAGAGTAAGCTGAGGGAAGTGATGACCCTGCAACATTGGTTAGATTTAATAAACTCAACATTCTAAGGAACATAATTTTATTTTTTTCTCCCTAGTATAGGAAAATGAAATAAAACTTTTATTCAGGAGGATTTTGAGCTAGACAAATAATTAATCGTGCCATTTTTGTTTGGCAAATCCAGATTTTTAATTGACTGCAACATATTTTCTTAATACTTTATTTTTGTTATGACAGGTTAGTAATATTGTGTGTCTACACTAATGTTCCACTTAACACATTGACCAAATAGTTATTATGTACATGTAAGTAACAATTAAAAACATATATAAAGGTTTCAATACAGCAAATCTTTTCACCTTTCTGACTCAGGGTCTAATTCTTTAACTTTCTTAGCCCAGCTGTTAGACTAGTATCTCCAACATTATATTGCATTAATGGTCATCGCAGCATTTCCCAGTTCTCTGACAACCCTACCCAGCGGGAGTACCTGCAGTGAGGTGATCAATGACCAGCGTTGTGAAGGTCATGCTTCACCCTCTCCTGCTCTCGAGGAAACTCATAATAATGGCCTGTGTTTTCGTGGGCGCGGCTTTGGCTTCACTTTGTGACTGATGGACGTTGTGCCCAATAGAATGGTGTGTCAGCAGAGAGTGGGCGGCAGAGACGGGTGGGCGTTATTTCCCAGTTGGGTTTCGGGCTGTCGGAGCTCATTTCCGCTCCGCTGTGGCCGTTTAATAAAACACTTTTTAGCTGTTGACAATCGACAGCGGTCGTCATGTCCAACAACAATGCCAGCAGCAACTTAATAATGGCTCAGAGGGCCGTGAAGCAACTCAGGTTAGAGGCCAGTATCCGGAGGATCAAGGTACGATAACACGAACACATACGACTACTTTTAAACGGCGAAAACAAAGTTAGAAAAGACTCGGGACGGACTCCGCGGGTCATAGTTTGGGCTGAATCACGTTAACACAGAGTTACACAATCTGTCTCCACTGGATAGTTTATCTTGGTCGCAACAACTATTCGTTTTTGTCGCTTTAAAAGCCCAGAACTTTCCGTAGTGTCTACGTCAAATGTCAGCCAAAATAAAAGACAACCCTCCTCATGCTAATTAGAAATGTAACGAGTGAATGTATGTTTCAGGTATTAACATATTACACACACACACACACACACACACACACGTCCCTGCGTTGGCCCGTTGCGTGCAAATGTTATGCAAAAAAAGAGCCAGTTATTCTGTGTAGGGAAATGAGAGATTGGGCAGTGCCAGAAGTTGGGGAAAAAGGCAAGACAAATCCTCTTTGTGTTGTTAATGTTTACACACACGCCACATCTGTGTCCCTGCAGGTGTCCCAGGCCGCAGCTGACCTGAAAAACTTCTGTATGCAAAATGCCTCCAAGGACCCTCTTTTGATGGGCGTCCCCTCCAGTGATAACCCCTTCAGACCCCCAAAGTCCTGCTCGCTTTTCTGAGGTAGGCAAAAGAGCCCAAAAATAAATAAATAAATAAATAAATAAAGACGTTGTCATTATAATCTGCTGGATTTCCCCTTCAAAAATACTCACAAAAGGCCTGTCGCTGCCTGTTTACACACAACAGGAGGCTTTGCAGAGTCTGAGTGACAGCAGCATCGTTAGTTACGGCGTCCTTGGATGTGTCTGAAATCGCCTATACTTGCTCTATAGTGTGTTTTTTGTATTGCTGCCTAAATATGTCGTAAGAAGTGTTATAAAGTGCACTATATAGATATAAATCATGTACAACCTATGGTCACTAGATTTTATCTTTGCAACAGCAGAGAAAGAATAAACAGCCCCGACAAAATTACACAAGTTACGTTTTGAAAATGAATTCTACTGATGAGCTTGTTTTTTGTTTTTTTTTATAAAACTCTCCTTTATAGTGACTGTAGGTGGGTTTCCACTAGGAGGTTAAAGGACGTTGCTGTGTTGGGTTAGGTACTTCAGCGCAGCCCCAAAAAACTGCAAGGAGGACCATGGTGTTGATTCACTGGGCATGCTGCATCCACTAGATGATGTTCCCTACAAGTTTGAATCTTATCATTCATCGCCACCATTAGCCTGTATCTAAATAAGGGTTACAAAAAATGCAGCAGGTTTGCATTTCTTCCTTTTCAGTTGGTGTCTTTTAATTTCATTGGTGGTTAGCGATGTGGGGTTGACAGCCAGGTGTCGGCCCTGTTGTAGATGTTGCCCTGCATGTGACGTAAACCTGTCACATTGTGAGTAGGGGGTGATTTTGGACACAACCTTTAACTGCTACTGCTGGATCGGAGACTTCATTCAGAGACACTGATGACCCCCATCTGTCTCTGTAGTCACACACTGGATACCAAGGGACAACGGTCATGCCTTAAATTAGTTGTGGAAAAAAAGAGTTATCATTTACGCTTTGTCTTAAAGGAGGTCATGTCTAACAGGAGGACCTGGGACATGCTAAAGTTGTAGTTAATTGCACATCTCTCTGTATTTCTGTTTTATTTTCTCACTTTAATTGTGCCTCAAACTTTTCCATTATTATTTTTTCTCTATTATTTTCTAGTTACAAGTCTTTAAACTGCTACAACAATATGGGATGGCCTTTGACAGCAAACTGTGTCATGCTACAACGTCTGAAAACTGATTTTGTATATTTTTGACGGAGATCAGTTAGTTCCAGTTAAACGGGGGTTGGATAAATGCTACTGGTTGTTGGACTAGGGGACTGACCTAGAATGGGAAAACATACAACTGGCAAACGAGGTGTTAGTACGTTTCTGGGGTTTTTGAGCTTTGGTCTCCACAAACACAATTCACTCTTGGAAGAGGATTTTCTTTTTTTCTTTTTTTAGTTAAAAAATAAAAGTGCACTCTGTTCGACTGATAACTGTCTGTCATGCTGAATGCTGAAACAAAAAATGCAACTATGAAAGTTTTCAATGCACTACCTATGTATGGAGAGAAGTACATCTGCTTTACCTGTAACTTCATTGTTTCACAGTCCCTCAAAGGTAGTGTTGATGTCTTCCAGCAACAGCTTACCTCCCTTTGAAACTTCTTTTGCGTAATGTTGTCAGATATTTAAATGAACGACCTCAAAACGCTCAGTTGCAAATACAAGTTCTTTCCTTTTGCAACAGTTGATTACCCCATCGACCCACATTGTGGTCGTTCAGAATTTGCCAGTCATGATGTTCCTGTTTTACTTGAGTCCAATAGGTCTTAGGATTTATTTTAAAACACTGCAACTAAAATTGAAAAAAAATAAAACAACATATATGGTCTGTTGGCTTTAAAAACATCGGATCTTCCAGAGTACAAAAAACTTCCTTTATTCAGATAATCACTGTGTAACTCGTAACACGTTAGATGCAAGAGCTCGTGTTAGGTTGTGCAATATCCGTGTAATACTAGCCCACACCCATACACGAGATTTCTTGTTATTGCAAGAAAACAGGAGTGTTACTAATGGCGTCTCTTGTTTTCCCTTTTTTTTTAAAGTGTATCCTCAAAATTAAAACAGGCATGAATTCTAATTTTCCCTCTTTTCTTTCAGCAGTTGGGAGAGCAAGAAGGATTGGTGGATTTCCCCATCAGAGTCTGTCTTCACTTCTGAAAAATGTTACGTAGATTTCTCAGCGGCTCCTCTTTGGATGATGCACATGGTGCTGATGGGTTAGAGGGGTGTGGAGCTGGGGTGGGTGGTTGGATTGGTTCACTTGTTTGCCAAAACAGATCCTGTATCACATGAAAGCAGGGCGAAACTCTACATGTCCAACGAGTAGGCAGAAGATGTTCTCAACAGTAACTTGACTAATGATTAATCTCTCAGTTCTCTCGGTACTCAGCATGTCCAGCCTCAATTTAAGGAACTTAATGGTTGTTTGTTTCCAGTCAAGGGACATTGAACACGTGTTAATGGTTTTAAAAGTGCAGCTTCCTTTTTTCGTGTTACCTGAAAGAGAAATGCATTTAAACCAGGTGCTGTTCAGGAACAGGTTCGGTATACTGTTTCATATTATAAATTTCTATAATAACACTACAGATATAAGAGTAAGATTTTAATTACATGGCTAACAGACACTTCTATTTTTTTCAGATCAGATGATACTTTCAACTACTCATGTACTAGAGATTTTTTTTTTTTTTTTTTCAAAGTGTTTGATCCTTGCACACCAACTGGGTGCAGCACAGTAGTCGGCTGGGAATTGTGGAGTTCAGAGCAAACTAGGTGCAGTTTCTCAAATTCTTGCACAATTAATGGTAGGTTTTTAGCCACTGGTTTATATGCAGGGTCGCCAGCAACAAAGTTTGAGGATTTGTGAAGGACCTCCGTTTCCATAGCGACCGATTCAGTGTGTGCTTTTGGCTCAGTCATCAAATTAGATGGCCACATCATGTGCCTCGTTTGTTGCGGTTGCGCCAGTATACATCACAGCCGGCAGCGGTCAAAGTTCAATCCAGTAGAAATGTTCCCCGTTTCACCACAGCGGGCTTAATGCGGTGCTGAGCGTGCGCCGTGCTCTGCACATTTACAAGCTGTCGCTGCGCTGCAGCAACTCATTGAAATAAATGGGTTTCGAAGGGCAACAGTGCAGTCACCGCTTTTGGTGTGCAAGAGGATTTACTGTTACCCTGATCAGGTAGTTCAAGACGGTACAGACTTTAACCCTCTCAATTTAGAGCATGTGGGAAAAACTGTCCATCCAGCCTCTCTTTCCCTCTCTCTCTCTGTCACCCCTTTATTTTTGTCATAGCCTGCACATGTTCGATCTTGTAATTTAAAAATTATACACACATGAAGGCCTTACACCTTTTTAGATATAGAAAAATTAAATGTATTGTCACATTAAATGCTCAAAATGTTCATATCCCTGTTGAAATCCTGCATTATTGTTGTATTTAATTGATTATGCCGAATGACCTGTTGCATAAGTTTTTCACACTGTAATCAATCTGCAATCAACCAAAACCTTTACTGCTGTTGGCCTGCTTCTTTAACATTGTGATTGTGGTTGATTGTTTAAAAAAATTAAAGTAATTTTTCACATTCTGATTTCAAGCTGTTTGTATTTTTTTAATATGTCCCTTTTACCAGTAGCAAGAGAAAATAATTTCGATTCTAATCTCTCGAGTCCTGACTCACATTTTCGATAAACGTGGTTCTACGAACAACTCAAACAAGACTTGCAACTTTTACTTTTTCACTGTTAAAAGAAAAAGCACAGAGACAGAGGGATATCATTCTCAACATCACCATTTCCAGGAATTACATCTGGGTCAAGTCATAGTAAATTGGATAAGATGGGTCTCGCTGCAGGAGTAAATTTACTTTGTCAAATCATTATGTACTGTGGTACTTGGGCACATGTTCTAAAGCTGCAGGATATTTCCAGTAAACACAGTTGGCTTATTTGTAGATAAATTCAACATACACACACACACACACATATATATATATATATATATATATATATATATATATATACACACACACACACACACACACAAAAAGTCAGCAGATACACGCGCTAACTGGATGTGCATTCTGCAACCCTGGTCCAGCTCTGCAGACAATTAAAGCAGCTGAGTTGGGAGACTGGGTGTGTTTCATTAGGGCTGCCCCTCCCAGTGTGGGGTGTTTTTTTCCCCTCCTAATTTGATCTGTACCTACTTTAAATGAGTCATGCTCTTAGAAAACTACCTGAGGTTGGGCTTGAAGAGCCAGTTTGCCAACTGAAGCTCAGTCTACTCATTGCTCACTTAGTAATTAGCAGAAGTGTCATCACCTGTTAGTAAAAGAAGTACCGTTCTTCTGAGGAAGTTTGACTGCTCAGGTGTGGACATTTGTGAATGAGTATGCAACTGTGTCTCTGAATACAATCTGTTGATCACTTTGTGTACAGCATCTATATTGGTGTATGTCTATAAAATAATTGCTTGATGCCAATGTCAGCTTAACCCACAGATGGCTTCCAGCTTTGGCCAGAGGAAAACCAGAGGATGGCAGGAGTACTCTGGTATGAGGAAAGGTTTTGACCTGAAATGTAAACACACGATCCACAATTTTTTACGATGTACAACCTGTGAAATCATCCCATTTACACCCCTCCCCCCTCCTTTAAAAAAATTTTTTTTTTTAAATCTTTATCTTTCTTTCCCTGTTACTTACCACTCAACGGTTGTCTGTAATGTCTTTATTTCCTCTCTGCTCTGCCACATGACAAGCTACAGATCCCTGTCTGTTTCATGAACCCAATTCTTTGAATACCCACCCTCATAGTGCCTCCTGGTGGGCTGAGGGGGATGTGCATGGAGAACAAGGAGACTCACTCAGGGTGGGTTTAAAAAAAAAAGTGAATCAAATAAATTAAGGAGTCATACTCTGAAGGGCTAAAAGAAACGTTTGTCTTTCAGGAGCAACTAAAAGAGATGGATGAGCATGTGGCCAGGCTCCAGGACATGCTGAGAAGTGAGCGGGTCAAAGTAAGGCATGTGGATGCAATAGAGATTACCATCAGACTGTCTGAATGCATTTGTGCTTTTTTTTTTTTTTTTTTTTTTTTTTTTTTTTTTTTAAGAAGAAATAAAATCTCGTTCCTCCTGTCAGTGCTCAAATCTGCAGCTGCAGGTTAACCAGCAGGCGGCAGAGCTGAGGCGTCGAGAGCTGAACATCAGCAGACTGAAGGAGAGGCTATCACAGATGATTGACAGACACAAGGAAAAAGGACCCTGTGCGACTCATTTTGTCAATTCAGCTGAATCCACACACAGCTATTTGCTCAAACATTAGATATTTGACATCCTGAACCATGCGTCATATTTTTTTTTTTTTTTTTTTTTTTTCTTTTTTTCCTTGCTCAGCCATAGAGGTCCTGAACTTCCCACTTGGAGGGAGAGGCAAAAGGGAAAAGCCAAGCAAAGTTTTGAGGTCCACATCAAAGTAAGATGGCTAATAATGGTCATGGCCTTCCATTCTACACCTCTTTGCAGTTTTTGATTTTTGTCTCTACCCCCCGGTAGACAGGAGGAAGCAGCTCTACGTCTGATGCTGGAGCGTAGAGAAGCAGAGCTGAGAGAGGCCATGAAGCTGCGCCACAGCCTCACCACTTTGCTGCATGCGCTCAGAGTTGACATGGCGCAGGTCTGACGGTTATGAAGAAATAACTTTATATAGCCTTTTATACTGTATGCCAGTGATGCGTAACAAATCCTTGTGTAACTCGAGCAGAGAAAGGAAGATTACAAATGATTTTTAATGAAGCAAACGCACTATAAGTCCCATTAAGAGATTTTACTCCATTTGCTTGTATCCTGGCAAAAGAAACAAATGTCTACTTTTTATGCAAGTTCTTGTCAGAGAGGATGGATGTATCCCAAGATGGAGACAAAAGACTGGATCAAACTGAGGCAGGACTTGGCGAACATGTGACAGGAGGAGTCATTCAGAGTTGGAGGCAGGTGCAGAAGAAACTCCAAGATGTCTTGTCTGATGGTAAAAGCCAACGTAATTGATTTTGTCTTTTGCCCCCCTTTCCTACACCAGTTTCTGAGTAACTGCAAGGACTTTACTGTGTTTGCAGGTCAAACCACTGCCAGTACCGACCACGACAAGCTCCTGGTTCAACTAGAAACGGAACTAAGAGAGACTCAGCAGCTTGTCAGATTACAGCAGCAACTGCTCCAAGTACGAGTCACTGTTATGCATGCACGTGTAAACGCTTGAGGATATTGACTCGGTCTGCATCCTGTAGGACAGCGCCGCCTCACCCGTTTCCTCTGAACTGTCGGATTCCTACTATTTGGAAGAGTGGGAACGTCTCCAGATGTGCTGGGCAGAGCTGAATCAACAGAGGAGGACTTTTGAAAGAGAGCGGCAAGCTTTTACTGACGCTGCCATTCGACTCAGCCATGAGGTAAGGAGAAAAGTGAGTCTGCTATATGATGTGGACTGACTTATCACCGTCAAATTGTCCATTCAGGATGTGTGTGTGTATATGTATTCAAAGTAACTATTTCCTGCATGACAGCGTTGTGATTTTGAACAAAGGAGAGCAACTCTTGTGAAGCAGCAATACCTGTGTGACTCGCCTCTGTTTGGGAGAAGAGCACCGGGCAACAAAATGAGAGGGAGCACTGCTCACGGTGCGTAAGGCTGATGGTTTTTCATCCTGTGAATGTTTACAATTCCTCCAAATATCCTGGGGAAAAAAACGTAAGCATTTGACTGCAGTTCTCTCTGGGGTGGATGCTGCTGATGTATCTGGGTGTCTTCCCATTACTCCATCATACGCGGAGTCGGAAAACGCTGACACTTCTGGGCTGCGTGAGGGAAGAGCTCGAGTTCAAACCCCCAGCACCCCTGAACTGTACTCTGCCCTTAATTTGTCATACAACAGCAGGTTAGTGTTTTCACACCTAAATATACCAGGGTCTGTAATGTGCCTAGAAAGTACAACCTTTTTTTTTTTTTTTTTTTTTTTTTTCTTTTTAAATATAATTTTTCTTCAACTGTACACTCACTGTAGCTATGATGACTCGTGCACTGTTGCACAAC
This sequence comes from Xenentodon cancila, assembly GCA_014839995.1. NCBI lineage: Eukaryota > Metazoa > Chordata > Actinopteri > Beloniformes > Belonidae > Xenentodon > Xenentodon cancila. Next base: position 19,739,937 of record CM026198.1, on the reverse strand, counting down.
TTCTGTGAATTGTATATAAATTCTCTCCTTGACTTATTGTCTGACATTCCTGCTTTCTTGGATTTGCTCTGCTGCTGCCACTTTTGCTCTCATGTTCCTCATTTTAGGTCCGAACAGGTTGATCTGTCAGAGACATGGGATGGAAGAGTAGACAAGAGGGTCCACACACCTTGGGCTCCACATTTGAACTGGACATTTTATAATGAATCATAGCAGTTAAAAGTACATTGCACCTTTTTTTTATTTAATTTTTTTTTTAACAAACAATAAAGACTCTTTCTTTTCTTTTTTTTTTGTGTGTGTGTGTGTGTGTGTGTGGACTGAGGAAGAATTGGTAGGGCGTTAATATTAAACGCAAAGATTTCCACTACAGTATTACATTAAAGAGTTTTTGCAGGTTGTCTCTATACTGACTGTTATCCTTACTAAATTTATTTTAGTCATGTAGTGAAATTTGTGCACCTGCTTTCAATTTAACTTTTTATTTAGTAAAAATTATCTGGTCCTTACAAGTTTAGATTAGTTCTCAGAAGAATTATGTCATATAAGAGAAAAGAAGCCAGAACCAGAGTACACCTGACAGAAGTTTGTATGACAAAGCTCCCTTAACTTTCCACCACATCATTCCAGGTTGAGGCCTTGAGTCTAGACTGTGAATGTGCACGCACGTCTGTCCTGTTGCTTCACTCAGTTTCAGACTGTTTTTTTTTTTTTTTTTTTGTAAAAACCAAACATGCCCCTGTGCATCATGTTCAAACTTCTCTGCTTTGTCACCTGGAGGAAGGATACTGATTCAGAAGTCTTGTGGTTTGCGCAGACATGCACGTAAGTCACTGGTGTACCTCTGTAAAAGAGAGGAGCAGCTAGTTCAAATTTTTTTTTTTTTAAGTAGCTGTACTGTAATTTGAGATTTTAATATCTTCATTTTTTTATCCACAGATTCTGAAATGCAGCTCTGGGGGGCTCATTTCTCTGAGAGCTGCAGTCTGCCCTGGAGGTGGTCTACCTGCTGGCACGTCCACTTCTGGGAAGATGGGAACTGTCTTGCATGTTTTCCCCCTGTGAACTGACTTTTTCACTGCAGAAATGTGGACTCCACATTGTAAAGTTTTTTTTTTTTTACTCCGTCCATCATTGAGGAGCAAAAATAAAATGATTCTCTAAGATGACAGATTGTTTCTTTAACCCCTTGGCATTGTCAACATACACCTAAATGCCCCAGACCAACAAACTACTAAATGGACACACTTGCTGTGTGTTAAATGATTTAAGTATTGGCAGCATCTGGCTCCAGCTCATGCTGTTAATTACAACAGAGGCAAGGGGGAAGTTATTTCTATTCATCCTGTGTCTGTAGTTTGACTTTTTTAAAGAATAAATGACCTGGTGTAATTTTTAATGTTTATCTGAGGCTTGTACCAATTCTAAGTGCTGCAAAAGTTAAGATCAGGATACTTTAAATGTATAAGCTTCAAAGGAAAGGCTTTTATTTGACCTAGGTAGGCTATATATATATATATATATATATATATATATATATATATATATAATTCAAAATTTCAAACTATGCCTAAACATTTTGAAACAAACACGCACCTGAGCACGAGAGCTGGCAGTGCCAGTTTTTTTCTGATTGGAGGAAACTGAGGCCTGCACGCGTTGTGCATGAGCTCATGTGATTGGCTGCTGGCACTCAGGAGTGTGCCTCGGATCACCACTTGTACCTAATTACCAATCACAACTATTCTTTGGGTAGTTGTCCGCTGTGAGCCCGTTCCAGGGACTTCTTTTGCTCTATACCTGCATCCGTCCCGCTGAGAGGGAGCCCTCGGCCTCAGCAGAGGACACAGAAAAAACAAGAAGCAACTAGAATTAACGGCATGGTGTGGGGGCTCGGCCAATACCTGCCGTCCTTCATGGAGTCCAACCCCAAAAGCTTCCAGCCCTGGAGGGATTACATGGGTCTTTCGGACACTGTCAGAGAGATTTTGAGCCAGAACAGCGCTAGTGACTCCTACATGCCAGCGTGCGGCGGTCATCATTCTCAGTGTGATGATCTGAGCAAGGCTTTCGTGTCCATGCGCATCGACGCAGGTTACCAAAGTGTCCTGAGCGTGCAGAGGGCGACGGATTTTCACCGTAAACCCGCTCTGACAGGCTCCAAGCATCCCGCTGAGCATGCAAGGTGCGCGCCAGATTTGGTCGCTTCTGGTGCGTCGCAAGCCGAGGATTCAAAATCGGTGCCAAAACCGACCAGTTCCCGCGGCGCGAAAGAGCGCAAGAAGGCTCGCTTCAAAACCCCAGAGCCTCCACCGCAGACGTCACCTCCCGAGCGCATGCACTGCAGTTTCTGTAAGCACAACGGGGAGTCCGAGCTGGTGTACGGCTCTCACTGGTTGAAGAACCAGGCTGGAGATGTGTTGTGTCCCTACCTGCGGCAGTATGTGTGTCCCCTGTGTGGAGCCACGGGTACCAAAGCTCACACCAAACGCTTCTGCCCCAAGGTGGACAGCGCGTACAGCTCCGTGTATGCCAAGTCCCGACGCTGAGCCAAACGGTAGCAATAAGACACTGCATAGAAGGCAGAATCCTTATTTTTTATTTGTTTGTTTTTTTTTATCTGTGTGTGTGCGTGTTTTGTATAACTTTTATTTATTATCTGTTCAGCAGATGCTTGTTTTTTGTTTTTTTTTACTGTTCTTTTGCGTTTCATTTGCATGCTTTGGCACGTTTGCTGTGCAGCTTTCCAAACTGGTCTTTTTGCCAGCCTAACCTATCTGTTTTAGTATGGTACCTGTAAATAACGACTGCCAGATATTGTTTGGGAGTAGGAGGGGGGGAAAAAATAAGAAATGCTTGTTTTATACACTTTTAAAGCTTAGTCCACTGATGTCCGCTTCATATTTTCTGTCCATGCATTGAAGAGTTATAACGCCATTGAACTTCTTGTAAGAAATCCAGTCAGCAGTAACAACTTTACTACACAATGTTAAAGATTACGTGACCATGAAGCATTTTAACCTTTTTAATAAGTGACCTGCCCTTGTTCCAAGGTGTGCAAGTAACTGCCTGTTCCTGATGCTTGTAGTTTTATTTTTGAGGCTCCTGAAACTGCCATGTCAGCTTTTCCCACTTTGTGGAAAGTCAGAACATTTCTGTGTAAATATTGTGTGCTGTGCTTAACATTATAAATGTGTACATTGGTTAACTTTATTTGTGTATGCTTTCTGTTCAGTGTGTGTGAGAGAGAGAGAGAGAGGAAAAACAAACCAATGAATAAGAATATTTAGCTCTGCACGAATTGCTACCAACAGATTTCGGGCTTGAACAACACTCAACTTTATTTGGGAAATGCAAAAGTAATTAAAGCAAACATTCCAGTTAGCAAAAAACTTGAAGCATAAAAATGTAACTGCTTCTGTGTATATATAATTTTTTTTTTTTTTTTTTTAACACCCATTAACCTTTTAGGGCAACAGAAAGATTAAGGCTGCAGATTTAACTCAACACGCAGGTCTCCTTGGAAGTTTGACTGCTGCGACGCAGGTTCTCCAACTCGCGACGAGCTGCCATGACCTTTCGACTAGAAGAAAGGAAAAATGTTTTAAATTTTTCTACCAGATTGACTTAAAAACAAAAAGGCATTTACAGGTGCATATTAAGTTTACAGATGAGTGACGATGAGGTTGGAGGTTGTTTTTGTTGATCATATTTGCTACTTAAGTTTTATCTCAGTTTTTTTAAAAGGATAATGTAATATCCCCTCAGATTTAACAATTATCTGATTTTAAAGATTTAGGAAAAACAATTCTAGTTTTTATCAATGTCATGGAATAACACAATTTCAATGAGATAAGACTTAAAACTTGCAATAAAGTTAGACCGCCTCATATTTGCTCAGACTACTCCTACAGCCTGAAATCAAAAAAGCACTTCCCAACTCAAGGAGGACTCTTTCTGAGTCTCTTCCGACTGAAATTTGCCCACAACCTTGAAAATAGATTTGGGTCAGTATCGGCTGAATTTGAACACCATTCCTCCTAAATAGAAGGCTCTGATTATACCCACAACTGCATTCAAGGGTGAACATGGATGAGGTGTCAAAACAACCACAAGTTCAGCTGATTTGATGTAAACTCTGAAAACCAGATCTAACGATATTCAGCACAGTTTAGTTTACATGCAATTTGTTTTACATACAAAATAGGCTTAAATTTTACTGTTAAAGTAAAAGATATGGGTGGAAGGCGTAGTCGCCCTGGTGGACCTGTCAGATCCATCACGTTGACCCCGCCTGGGAAAAACAGCTGATAAACAGCACGTGACAGCTGTCAGATGACGCTGCTGAAGAAGACTGCAGCTGACAGTCGAAACGTGTAAACGAAATAATCTCCTTTTATCAATGTGTCCAAAAAAAGAAAAATGCGCAGTAATTATTACAAGAGGACATCATGAACTCTGACTTTATACGTGGATGTTTTGGACAAGGTGTGGGAGTATTCTGCTGTTTGGAGAGACTCGAAAAAACACGAGCACGCTGCAAAAACCATCAGGATCGACCTGCGATGCAGAAACGAGAACATGACAGCGGCAAGCCTCAACATCAAAAACCCAACACCAACTGAAAACGCAGCAAAAATAACCAACAAGGCAAAAAAAAAGAAAAAAGCATCGGCTTACAGACGCAACAAGAAGTGGACTTTTTCAAGACACAACTGCTATGGAACAAGAAACGCAAAAAAAAAAGTAAACGCAAATTATAAATAAGTATAGCTTACAAAATGGAATTCGCAATGATGAAAAATCGCCAAATTAAAAAATTGGAAATATGCATCAAAAGAAAAACGGAAAACAATTCCGCCTGGAAATAAATGAGAGGTGGATGTGTCACATAAACGCGGAGTAACCGACACAGAAAAGAGAGTTTTGGCACGAGGTCTAAACTTCGCCATCGCACCAGAAAAAATTGGCACGGCATAAAAAACCCATCAATTCACTGAAAAAAGACAAGTCTATCAACATTTTACCGTGGATAAAAGGAGGACTATAGCAGTCATGGACACAACAACTTAGAAAAACACAAATGGAAACCGAAGGGACAACAATATGAAATCCAAAAGAGAAAGAAAAAGCACGTAGGATCAGTAACATACAATCTATCCGAGGCACTGGCTGAAATCATCAGACCCGTTATTGGCCTCTCCGAACATCATTGCAAAAACTCAAAACAGCTGGCATAAGAAATCACAAACATGAATGTGGAAAAAGACGAGATTGTCATTTCACATGATGATGTATCATTAATCACAAAAACACCCCCGTGGGTATCACACTCCACATTGTAAGAGAACGCCTCAAAAAGGAGTGACCTTTCAAGAAACGCTCAGACCGCACAGTTAATGACATTCACAAGCTGCTACAATTCGTCGCCAAATCCACGTATTTTTAATATTAAGGAGGAATATATCAACAAAAATAATTTGCAATGGGAGACCCAGCATCAGCTATTATGAGCAGTTTTTTTAATGGAGGACCTGGAAACCAAGGCAACGCACAACAACAACACACGTAAAATGCAGACTCACTTCGTGGTCTACTTGGACGACGTTTCAGAAAAAATAATAATCATCATCAATGTCATCAATAATAAATCATCCCAAGGACGAAATAGAACAGGACCAAAAATGCAATGTAATATACAAAATCCTGTGAAGATCGTGCTATAAAACAGATATCTGGGAGACTGGAAAAATGTTCACTAAATTTAAAAAAGGAACATCTAAAGGAGCGTGAAAATGACTCAAGAGGACAGGAAAAGAAAAAGCAGAACAGGGAATCCAAAAATCACTAATATATCATGTAACCCAGTGAACACGTCATCAGATCGTCGGGTCTTCTGAAGAAGACTGCAGTCGACAGTGGAAACATGTAAACAAAATCACCTCCTTCATCAATGTGGCAAATAAAAAGAAGACAAAACAGTAGTAAAGGTCATCTCTTGACTCCTGCTATCTTTTAAAAGGTTGTAAGGGAGATGACACGACTTTATCCCAACCAACTAATTGAGGATTTGCTCCTAATTGAGCTTGAATCCTACACATACACTGAGGTTGTAAGAGACGCCTTAACTTAAACAGACTAACAGATATAAAAGGACAAAGGAATAGATTCAATAAGTCATTCAAATATGGTGCGTGATGTTGCAATTTGAAAAGTAGAGTCAGAAAACCACCTTGCATCCTTCTACCATCCTGGGCCTACATGAGCGTTAGTACAAATGGTATCTAGGGTGAGATAAATGTCTCCTTGTGTTAAAGAAATCTCTTAAACTCATGCTGAAATGTAACTTTTTCAAGTTTAGGCAAACATGTAAGAATAAAAGAAAAGCTGCGCTTGATGTGATACTCTAAAGACGCGGCTACACAGATCGAACTTGCACTCACCAATCTAGCGACAGCGTAATCAAAGTTTTCCAGAAAAATTACACAAGTGGCAAAGCTGAACACATAAGTGAATGTGAATATGGATGAAATGGTCACGAGTCAAAACTTCAGGTCTGGGAAGACTGCCGAGCATGGGATGGACATGGAGGAAGGAAAAGAGGTGCCGCAGGAAGGAAGAATGGTGTGCACTAACTTTAGAGAGGAGAGTTCTCTGATCAGCCCACAGACCAGGTCTGAGGCATCTTCCAGTTGGCCAAAGGATCCAGCTTCTTCCTCCTTCTTCATCACCACTTCTTCTCTAGATATAGAGATTGAAATATTGGATGGATAAAAGAGATGATTAAACGTTTGCTTCGACTTCAAAAGGCTCATTTTATGTCAACTTGAAATATATGTCCGCATGTACGTGAAGGTTTAGATTTCCAACAGCACAGAAAGACATTACAAACATTTGAATCATCAAGTTGCTCAGCTGGAGAAAACAGATCCAGTCTAACTTTTTGAAAAAAAAAGGTGGTCTCCTGTCCAAAACATCCATCATCTATACCTGCTTAATCCATCTCCGGGTCACGGGGCTCTGTCGGAGCCTATCCCGATGCATAGTAGGTGAAAGGCAGGAGACACCCTGGACAGGTCTCCAGTCCATCCAGGGGCACATTCAAGACAAACAACCAATCACACACTCACCTAGGGAGAATTTAGAATGATCAATCAACCTACACTGCATGTTTTTGGACTGTGGGAGGAAGCCGGAGTACCCGGAGGGAACCCACACAAGCACAGGGAGAACATGCAAACTCCACACAGAAAACCCCACTGGGTCGGGAATCAAACCAGGAACCTTCTTGCTGTGAGGTAACAGTGCTGACCACTAAGCCCCCGTGCTGCCCCTGTCCAAAACATATTTTTAAATATATATCGCTCTCCTCTTACAAACATCAACCCAGTTCACAAGCAATAATGACTTGATTTACCGGCTGTTGTATAAACAAGACCGACAGCAGGTGGAAAGGAGAGGCCTATCATCAAGACACATCCTATTAAGGTTTGGTTTTGGAGCTGGTGCCCACAGTTCATTTCCCTCTTCTCATCCTTTCTTCTTTGCTGGGTTTTGCATTTTCGAGCCCATCCCACTAGTAGTAGCATAAGGTGGCATCTGCAGCCCACAGAAGTTACTCTGGTAGTGCAGTTCTTTCACATGCGCTGGGGCCACAAGGTTTCCATTGCCTGTAAGACGGTGTCAAAAGTGTGCAAGATATACAAGGAGACAAGCAGGAATATCAGTAGAGGTAAAGGGGGGTGTAGGAGGGCAAAAGCCTAGCAGCGGGACCGCTATCTGCTCCTTTTTATACAAGGAGGAACAGGCGGAGCACTGCCAGGGCCCTAAAAAATGACCTGTGGCAGGCCAAATGTGTGTTTCCACCAAACTGTCAGAAATATACTCCACGCAAGGGGGGCTCTCCTCACAGATGAGCGCGAGTTTATACTGGACAAATGCGACAGATGGGAATCTGCAGACGGAGTCTGGAGTCTGTCGTTCGCAACGTCCTTTTTAGTTGTTGCATTTGTTACATGTTGCTGGCATTACGTTCAATAAAAACTTTGTGATAGGGCCCTGGGTAGCTCAGTGGGTTGCGTGGGTGTCTTTTACAGAGGTTTTTACCATCATGCAGGCAGTGCAGGTTCAGATCCCAGCCTGTCACTCTTTCCTGCATGTCTTTCCCATTTCCTGTCCACCTACTTTTAATAAAGGCCACTAGTGCCAAAGGAATCATAAAAAAAAACAACATTGCGACAAATCCATATCTTGTATAATTGATATTCAAATGATGTTGACACCTTTGAACAAGGTTGTATGTAAAAACGGATTCTGCCTCTTGCTCACGTTAATACCAGATTTCTTGTGGCGTCGCCCTTTCTTACGTGAGAACGATGGTGTTCAGCTGCGAGTCCGAAACGTAATCTAAGTATCCAGATGCAAGCGCGTTACTCGGGTCGCTGGCCTGAGTATGTTCAGCATTCACAGGAGACGGACCAGCAGCAGCATCATCATCAGGATCACACTGTAGGACACAAACACGAATTCCAAAGAGATATTTTTCAAACACAGTCCTCCTGAAGTGAACAGAACTCAAACAGCTGCTTCAAATGTCACGACTAGAGTCTGTGTGGTTTTCATTATAACTTCCTTGCTTCTCTCACTTTACTTCACTTCCTTGCATCTTAGCTCTTTCTGTTGAGGATGTGGGAAGAACTGAAACTATCAAATGAGAAATCCTTGGTTGCACTGCACTAGTCAGCGTTAAAAACAAAAGGAAACTAACATATCTCCTTACTCTGACCTCGTCCAGGACTCTCCCCTCTCGTAGCTCCTGGATGTTCATTTAGGGGATTAGAAAACCCACCAGAGGTAAAAGTTAATGGGTCATAGCAGGAGAGAGGCTGTGAGGAAGAACAAGTTAGTTATACCACTCACGCTGTATTTCGTCTCACGGACGCTGGGTGTCACTGCAGCTTCACAGAACTCCACAGAGCCACAGTTTAATCCTCCACACTGGATGTTTGCAGAGGAAGCGTCTTTGTCACAACACATTGCATCATTTTTCCTGGTCAGGCTATTCTCCTCTGGACAAGCAGCTTCAACTGCATCCCGACTCTCATGCTCTTCATTTCGGCGGGTTTCAGAAGTGATGGCAGAACTTAAGTGGACTTCTGCTGTCATGTCTTCCCCATTTTTCATTTCTTTTTCAGGCATATCATCAGTATTTTTAGCAGTAGGTTCTTTAAGTCCCTGCACCTCCTGATTCTCCAGATGGCCCCCCTCCTCTTCCTTTGCAATTGGACATGAGTCTGGATTACCAGGAAGCTCTGGATCAGTCACTGCGCCTCCTTCCGCCTCTAAACTCTTTCCCTGTGAGGCACCTGGATCACGCACAGTCTTGGTGTCATCTGAGGTAGCGACAGTGATGTGGACTTCAGTTCCTGCTCTGTTTAGACAAGAAATATTATGATTATTAAAGCATGAAATAACAAGTTCCTTCTATTCATTTAACTGAAATATGTTACACATACAATTACTATTTTACAGTGGGGAAAAAAGTATTTAGTCAGCCACTGATTGTGCAAGTTCTCCTACTAAGAAAGATGAGAGAGGTCTCTTCAACTATGAGAGAAAGAAACCACATTGTAGGATTTTTTTAAGAATTTATTTTTAAATTATGGTGGAAAATAAGTATTTAGTCACCCACAATAAAGCAAGATTTCTGGCTCTCACAGACCTGTAACTTCTTCTTTAAGAAGCTCTTCTGTCCTCCACTTGTTACCTGTTTTAACGGGACCTGTTTGAACTCATCTGTATAAAAGACACCTGTCCATGGCTTCAAACAATCAGACTCCTAACTCGACCAGGACCAGAATCAGGACCAGAACCAGGACCAGAACCAGAGCCACAATACCATCTGCAGTGTCTGCAGACCTGGCGAAGACTTGCAGTGAACATTTGACCTCTGTCATTGTCAACAAAGGTTATGTTACAAAGTATTAAGTTGGTCAATTATTGTTTTCACCATAATTTACAAATAAATAAAATTAAAATCCTACAATGTGATTCCTTTTTTTGCGTCTACATGGAACAATTAGTTTTATAAGTTTTACTAAGGCGGTACATTTAACTAGTTAGGATAGCCCAAAATAACGGGAGATTGAGTTATATCCAACAAAAAATTTAAGTTTTGTGAGGAAGAAATTCTTGTATTGCATTTTATCTTAACGTTTAAGCATTTTTAAGTTAAGCAATCTAAACTCTGCCTTGTACTCTGGAAATTAAAAATCTTTTTTACTTGAACTGGCAACTCTTTCACTTTTAATATAACTAATGCAACAATACTTACAACACAACCTTACTCCACATGACTTCAACCACCACTGCTCCATGTCAGGAAAATACAAAATCTGACCCTAAAAAAAGCATCAGAATAATCCTGACCTGTCATATCCACAGAGACTGGACTGAACCTTTGGCTCGGCTTCACCCTGTTCAAGGATGTTGCCCGCAGAGGTGATTGGAGGTGGACACGTGTCTTCTTCCAGGCCCGCAGTGTGTGTGGTTTCACTACAGAGCCGTCTCTGCAATGTCTCCATTCCGTTCTGCTCATTTTCACGATTTTGCTTCTGTAAAAAGCAACTACGTTCCCTCTCTGACAGACCGCATGAACCCATCCTTCGCTTCTTCTTGGCTGGTAAACCCACTCCCAGCTCTTTGAGATCACCCATGCACATGTCGCTGGATGCATATTGGGCGGTTCCTTGAATTTTCTCTAAATCAGAGTTGTCCTTGGGACCTACGTGCTCATCCATAGTAGTTGTAAAAGATTCTCTACCCTCCTCAGAGACTGGCAAGAGGACCTCAAACTGATCATTCCATGTTTGATTTGGTGATTTGTTACATTTCTCTGACTCTGATTTCTTCTTGTTGCTGATATCACCAGTATGCAATCCACAGTCCCCAAGCTGGGTGTCACTGTTTCCATCTCTGACAGCTTCTTCTTGTCCCGTAACAACCACCGGTGTAGGAGTAACATCTGGTACTTCTGCATGTTCTTCTGCGATGGAGCCCTCTTGTTTTTTGAAACAGAAATGCTCTTCTGCCAGACCCTGCTGACTTATGATCACACCACAGTCCCACAGAGGAGACTGCAGCATTTTGGTGTCATCTACTTCCGTGTCCTAAAATTAAACAAGGAGACTAACATGTGAATTTATTTGAATGAGATGTAACAATGAGCTCCGTTTCCATTGGGTGAATTACCTTTTGATGGACAGCAGCTCGGGGATCATCAATCAGAGATGGTTGATCAGGTGGACGCTCCCTCTTCCTTGATCTGAGTGAGCGAATCTGGGATGGAGGCACGTCCTCTTAAAAACACGAGGACAAACCTGATCACTCAGATACTTTGATGGGAAGTCAAGGCAGCTGATTAACACTTTCCAACAGTTTTTATTAAAGGATAAACACTTAGTTAGCTCACTAACACTTAATAAAGGTAGTGTCCTAACCGAGAGCGCTCTAATACATAAAACATAACTAAAGAAACCCTAATCATGAAGGTATTTCATGTTATATGAAAAAAGCATTTTATTTTACCGCTGCTGCTGGTGACTTTTGCTTTTCCTTTGGCCATCTCCTCTTACTAAAACGGGGTGAAAAAAAGTTAAAATTAAAGAAGCAGTTTTGTCTAAATATATGTATGTTATCATCATTTATACATTGTGAACAATAAAATTACTGTGTATTATATGCTATTGGCTAGTTGATGGAGCCTTTTTTAACGGGGGTCGGTAGATAAACGGTAAAGTAGATGAACTTTCTAGTTGATATTTCAGTACGTAATGTGCCCTTATTAGTGTACGCGTGTGTAACTTTAAGGCAGCCTAGAGAAAATTTGTCGAAAAATAAATTGCAGACACTCACCTGAACTGTATTACGTCAGTGTGTTGCGTCACTGGCGGGCGCGTTTCGTCCAGCCGTAAAGCGTGACGCGCCGTGCAGGAAGTAGTTTGAACTGTTGATGTTTTTTGGGTTTTCAGCTCAAACTGGACGTTTTCACTTCGCGTTTGAAGTCTCGGGGTAATTTGTGAGGAATTCTCAGTCTGAATTACCGACCACTGTGAGCTCACGGCCCCTCGGAGTTTGTTTGTTGACAGCTACACCGATGACCGTCTATGTTGTTGTTTTTATTGCGGTAAAACCGCACAAAGTGACGGTGAAATAGGCGGTCAGTCAGGTGGTCTGATGCTGGGTGCCGTCAGGTACCTGCTCCCGAATTTCTCTGACCCTGTTTTGTTTTATTTGTATAGATTCGGTGAGCGTAGCGGTTTTGTGGTCTGACGTCAGCGGTCCATGAGTCGCAGTCGGAACCCCCCTCATCGGGGCCAAGGAGCAGCGCGAGCTAAGCAGGTAACGCGCGTCAGGTGGGATTTCCAAGTAGACGCATCATTAGTAGATAAAACAGCCAGTCTGAAGCGGGACTTCTCCTTCTGGCTGCGTGCTTCAGATGGGGCTGCTTCTGGACCTGTCACCCGATGGAGGGGTGGATGAAGATGGAAACGATGATGAGCTGGAGGCAGAGCTCCTCAGCCTGGTTGGAGGAGGAGGAGGAGGGTTACAGGGAAAGAAGGAAGGGAGACGTGAGGGTTTGAGTCCTTATTTTTCTTTTCCAAACACCATTTTCCCCTCGGTCCTTTTTGTCCTCGTGCCAGCTGGTGATTGGACACACTTTGATTTTGTGCTGCTTGTGATGTGTTTCTTTCTGTTCAGCTCCCGTTCCCATGGCAGAAATTGAGCGAATGGCAGCGCTTTGTATGAAAGATCTGGATGATGATGAAATTGGAGAGGAAGATTTAGATGATCAAGATCTTCTGGTAGCAAACACTCACAGACACACTCTCACTTTTTCATTTTCTTTATTTTTTTCTGTTTGACAAACTATACGCCGATTACTCTGTTGATTGTAGCTACTGTAAGTGAAGCCAGATGAAATTGAGAAAATAGCGTACACATCATGATGAACATGTAAATATATATATATATATATATATATATATATATATATATATATATATATATATTATATATATTTATGTTCTTTTTTTGCATAGGCGGAACTGAATGAAGTTTTGGAGGATGATGATGATGACCGGCGTCCTGCTGCAACACCTCCTGCTCCCACACCAACTGCTCCTAAAGTGAATTTCACATCCCATCCTGCTCCCGGTGGCGAATCTGGGTTGGAGTCCTGCCTCTTGGAGCGCATTGCAATGTATCAGACAGCCATATCCAATGCCAAGGCTGCAGGCGAGACGAGCAAAGTTCGAAGATATGACCGGGGGTTAAAGGTAAACTGATGAAAAATGCTGATGATTCCTTACATTTGCAAATTCACATATACTGTGCAGTGATGGTGTCTGCTTTCTTGAACCGTAGACATTGCAGTCCATGTTATCATCTGTCAAGAAGGGGAAGTCTGTTAGTGAAGAGGAGATCCCTCCCCCCGTCGCCCTTGGACAAAATGCAAATGTTACAACGGAGTCCGAACCGGTGAAGGAACGAGAGCGGCCAGAGCCCGCACTCATTCCCTCCCCTCCATCCAATCAGAAACCCCTGAGAGAAGCGGCACCAACAGCTCCTAACACTAAGCCAGCTAAGCCAACACACTTGTTCCCCCCACAAAAGCCTGATGCTCCCATCACCCCAGAAACGCCTGCCATCTCTCCCCTTACCCCTTGCCAGCCTGACGCCCAGCACTCAGGTAAACGCACGTAATGAAAAAGAGTGCACCTCTTTGTGTCTTGTGCAAAATGTATAAAAGCAGTCAGAAATGATGGTGTGCCTCAGAATTACCGATTTGCCTAAGAAGTCAGCATTAGGTGATTTAATTAATGCCATTTAACATTTCAGTCCTTTATCTATTAAAATAAACCCTTTGCAGTTTGTTTTAATATATATTTTTGATACTGAACAACAGCCCAAGAAATACTTAATTAAGTCAATATCTAATTGGCTGATTAATAATACTAATATTCCACTTTGCTACTAGTGAAACAACTGTTAGTTTCTGCTAATGGTCACTGTTGTCCTGCAGAGCTTTTAGAGCAACCGGTCTTGTTTAGATCTGTGCCCTGTCATGTTCTCACTCTCATCTTTAAATGAACACGTGTTCATGCTTTCCCTTCACTCAGAGCTGAAACGGGCAGTGCTGTCCAGACAGAGGGAGTATAAGATGGCTGCTATACACGCTAAACAGAACGGTGACATCAACCAGGCCAAACAACACTACGTCACTGCCAAGGTAAAACAACCTGCCAGTTTGGTGACTATGACAGATTGCATTGTTGTGACAGCGAGTCGCTTGTAAAAAATGCTTTCACCCGTGCAGAAGCTCGACTCACTACTGGAGGCAGTGGATAAAGGTGAACCAGTACAGCTGAGCTCGCTGCCTCCTCCTCCTGGTGAGTGTATTCCTCCTCCTCCTCGTGAGCTTTTCTGCTCATCTTCGTTTGATTGATTCTCAGACAAGGGATCCAATCGTATGAACAGACCATGTCTACATGCAGAACTGTCCGACCCTTTAATGAGGCTGTATTGTTTTTGATTTCACCAACATTTCATTTCCTCTGCCAAGGTGAGGAGCTGAGGCAAAGAAATGTGATTTATTACTGTTTGTTTTCTTCAAGAAAAATTATCAAGGGGTGTGAAGCTGAATTTTTAAAAACCCGGTAAAGAATTGGACTGGGCAAAGGAAAAGCCCATTTAGAAGTGGAAAAGCAGATTTGTTCCTGATGGTTGCCCTTTCTGAGCACTTTTGTCTGTACCTATAATTTTTATTGCGCTATTCATCATCGCTGGGTATTTCGTTTTCTAGCAGGCATTATGTTTCCTCTGGGCATCCAACACATAATAGGAACTAAATATATACAAACATAAAATGACATATGTTAAGCATTCAATTATAAGTAATGAATCTATAAAAACTTTGTTTCACTCCTTGTTTATATTGTATTTATGCCGTTATCATTGTGTTCAGTCCCTCATAGCTGATTACCTGTCAGTTTAATGACATACTTAATTTTCTGAATTAGAAACTAAACTGTATTACAGCATTTGTAGTTCTAACAAAGACTAGACTCTATTGTACTAAACATTTTTCGTCATCTTAGCAGGCTGGTAGCGTTCTGGTTTGTCAGTTTAAGGGTCATCTGCACTGATTTCACAGTATTTATTTGTTGTGATTGTGATCCGTGTCTACTGCTGAACTGCTGTCTCATCTCCAGGAGATGTAGTAGCAGAGCACTGTGCACCTCCTCCTCCTCTGTCTTCATCCAAACCTGCTGCCCCAGCACCTGCCCAGTTGGCCACTGCTGGTAAGCATTGTGTGATTTAAATTTTTTTTTTAAGTAATTCATTGATCTATTTCAAGAAAAAGTGTGCGTTTGTTCCTTGTGAAGACCTGCCTGCTCCCAGCAGTTTGGCAGAAGCCCTGCAGCAGAGGATGGACATATACAAGCAGGCAGCAGAGGGAGCCAAGAGCAAAGGAGATGATCGGAAAGCTCGCATGCACCAGCGCATTCTGAAGGTAAACACAATGTCCCTACTGTTTTGCGGCCTCTGTTTTCACGGGCAAACTTTTCTTAGTTTGATGACTTTTTGCTATTTTGTGGCATATGTAGAAGATATATTTATGTCCACACAAGAAACATGTGCAGTTCTGATAACTTGCACACAGTCTCCCTTTCTAAAAGCGTGTGTTGCAGCCTCACTACTTTTCTCACAAGATCTGTGAAGATGGACTGTTTGTAAACATAAATACTTTAATTTCCCAGCTCATGGTTGGGCTCTTCATTTATAAAACTGTCATTGGAGTTACTGTTACAATTTTTATCTCGCCAGATAGATTATTTATAGGAAGTTTTTTTTCTTTCTTTTTTTTTTCTCACATTGTTGAAGTGCCTTAACCTGTTTTCTGACCACTTAAATAAAGTGCAGATGACTAGAAAGATGCCTGAGCCAGTATGTACCAGAGAAAGTAGAACGTGATCTTTATCTCCTGTCCTCCAGCTGACCATTGCATCACTTCAGTGATATCTTCATTGTCAACGCGACCAGAAAAAACACTTTCTATTTTGAGGAGCGTTGTGTTTGTGTTTGAAATGTGTCTGATTGGAGGGTTTATGTTGTTGGGTTTCTTTATTTATTCTTTAGTATTAGTGAAAAATAAGTGTTGAGACCAGTTGTATCCAAGTTATTTTAAAGATATATTCCCCTTCTTACCTGCAACAACACCGTAGATAAATATGGGGAAAATATCTCTCAGGTCTTGTGTTAAATTCAATGTTCAATAAGATGAACTGTTGAAAATCACAGATTAAATTTGATTTGCACTGACATCTTTACCTGTCGTGTTTGGGGAAAAAGTGGAAAACATGGTGGGGGGTATCTTGTATAGGAAGTGGCTTCGACATTGCAACTTTTAAGGGTTTCTTCATCTATAACTCAATAATAGCACCAACAGCCGAATAGGTGAGTGTGTCTCCTGTAAAGATGTAAGTCACATCAATGATAATTTTGTTTCTCCAACAGCAATACCAGGATGCCATCAGAGCGCATAAAGCGGGCCGACCTGTCAACTTGTCTGATCTACCGGTGCCACCAGGTTATTTTTTTAATACGGTTTTGTACCAGGATTTTAATTATTTTCGCTTGCTTGGGTAAATGCCTACAGTTTAATATGTGTGTTTCTTCACCAGGCTGTCCACCACTCCAGGGCTCAGAGGGGAGTCAGCAGAACATCATGGGTGTTCTGGAAACAGCTATGAAAATAGCAAACCAAGATGCAGACGCAGAAGATGAAGAGGATGGAGAAGGAGAGGCTGCCAAGGTGGAACAAAAAAAGGTAAAAGCACCACATGGTCAAACTTTTATAGTGATGCCAGGACACCCAATGAAATGCTTTTTGTGCCATTTCAGCTCCTGCAGCATCTGTTGCAGGTTTTTTAATCATTTCTGTTTTGTCATCTGCACCTCCTGCCATCATTATTCCTGTGCAGTTGATGAAAAGTATCAGTATGGTTATTTTCAGAACCTTTCATGCCATACAAATGTACTGTCTATTTAAACGTAGATCCATCTCAAGCTAAACCCATCTAAGAAAACAAAACTGTTACCTAGAAACCCATGTGTAGGTGCATTTAAGATGTCTACTGATCCTAACATCTCCAGCCAGCAATGCGTCCACCTGCCCAAAAAGCAAAGTCTCCAGCTCCTCAGGCCCACGGAGGATCCTCAAATCCAAAACTGGGACCCAAAGGTGTGTGCATTTGTCCGCCTCATCACATGGAATTGGTTAATAAAGTTGTTATAATTACACAAGAAAAAGTTTTGAATGTCTTTTGCTCTTAATTGCCTTTGTAGCCCAGCAGCAAGTGGATTTCTTGTTGCTGCGGCGACAAGCTTTTTTGCGTGCAGCACTGCGCTCTAAACAGCTGAAAGTAAGCTTGGGTTTTTTTTTTTGTTTTTTCTTTGTCTCTATGCCTATTTTTGGATGAATTCCCTGGAATAATTATGTTTAATAGTGCAGATGTCCATTTATTTCTTTACTAAATTTGAACATGTCTTGTGTTGGTGTGAATTCCCTCGTGCATATGTTGCTGCTTGGCTGTTTTCAGGACATGACGGGAGCAGCGCAGCACCTCAGACATGCCAAGGGTCTGGACCCCATGATCTCCGCTGCCAAGTCTGGCCTACCTGTCGATATCACAAAGGTTATAAATACATTTTCACGTTACATTTAGCGCATGGAGACTCTAAAGGTGGTTGTATGGGAGGAAAACAGCAATTGTCTGTGTTTGCATTCATGTAAGTGTGTATGTGTGTGTGGTTGTGAGTGCATAGTTTCAGCTCAAACCCATTATTATTTCATATCAATGCCTCTTATATGATTTTCATTCATTTTTGCTTTGTTATTGTTTAACACCGCTTTATATAACCACAGTATTTCTTTGTGACTCAGTCCACCTTTTGTAATTACCACGTATATGATGTGTCTCTGCTGGCTTGCCTTTCTGTCAGCAGGATATCATTTAAGTGTAGAAGATTTGAAAAAAAAAAAAAAAAAAAGTCAGCTGGACTTGACTGGAGGTTAGTTTAAAATCTTCAAACCTTCTCCAACAGATCCCAAGCACCCCAGTCAGTGAGGAGGACTACTCCCTGGGCCGCTCTCGAACCTCTCCACTCTCTCCTCGTTCTAGTGAGAAGTACCATGGGCTCATGGATCTTTTGCGAAAGCAACACGAGGTAAAAGCTCACCTTTCCCTCTTCTTTAAATATACGTTTTCTATGAATCTGGACCTTATAACTCTGTGTGGTAGCTAACAATTAAATGTCACATGGTTGTGCAGGATTTTTAAAAAAAAAAAAAAAAAACAGTCTCAGTAATTTTGTATTTTAGTTTTCTTGGCTAATTCATGTTTTTGTAGCCAAAACAACTTAATTTGTATCTCAATCTGCAGAAATGTCTGGGCCTCTCGCAGCAGTTCACACTCATGGGCAACGTAGCAGAAGCTTTAAGGTAAGCACATGTGTTTATACGTTGTTGTGTTTTTTTTATTACAAATGTGATGATCAGCTATGGTGGAGTTTGAAACCTGTTCCTGTCTTGATTTTTTTTTTTTTTTTTTTTTTTTTTTTTTTTTTCTTAAATGCAACCATTTCTTTTCTTAATTTGGAGCGATCAGATGTACCTGTCAAAAACATGTCAGTTAATGGTTTATTAGGATCACAAATGCCATCATCCATTACTTTCCAAAAGCATCAAAAGTTTCATTTTCCACGAGGGAAAACGTGACAAATGCATTTTACATCTTGTTTGGTAAAAAAGGAGCCGTTTAACACATTACTGTGTGGCAGCTGATTTCAGGAGTAAGACTGTCTTGTTGGGAATGTGCTAGATGTGTGTGTGACCTCCATATCTGTCTCTCGACAGGTCTGAGAAGCTAACCGAGGAGTCTATGAAGTACATAGATATGCTGAAGAATGCCCACTCCAAGGGTCAGCCAGTCCCCAAGTGCCACACAGAGGAGAGGACCTTCAACTCTGTCAAGTCAGTCAGTTAAAGTCAGAGCACATATGACTGAGTTCTCCTAAGACAGAAAAGACTTTGCTTGTGGTGAAGCTGGTAGTTTGTGCTGGTGCTACGTAGTGTAATTTTAAAATATTCAGAGCTTCACTTGTTATTTATATCACGTTAGATACAACGGAGTGCGATCATCTGTTTTTCTCTCTTGCTCACATTTCCAGTGTTGTAAGCCGCCGCGCTGCACCTCCTTCGTTCTGTCGCTCCCTGTAGGGGACCGGCCGCTGTGGCTTGTGTGTATAAGCATTCTTGGAGTGGGAGTGGACATTAATTGCAGCGCTGCACCCTGCTCTGCAGAAGTGGATTTCATTATTTTGCATAGTTTTAAAAAGTAAAAATATGTCAGTGCTTTGAGAACACACGGTTTCTGTATTTTGGTTTAGTTTTCCGTAAGTGAATAATGACAATAAGTCAGGCTGAGATGAGAGGCAAGTTATTTATTCAGAGGCTTCGTTCAGGAAAGGGTATGACTGTTGACTGTATTTATTAAATGTGTTTCCAAGAAGGAATCTTTGAAATTTGTAGTTCAACGCATTCCCTAAAGGAGTTCAAATGACTTTTGTAACACTGTCCATGATTTTTTTTTTTTTTCGTTTAACCAGTAGCAGCCTTTATTGAAAGTGCAGAGAGAGGGGAAACAGGAGGGATGACATGTAACAAAGGATCACAGGATGGGACTCAAACCTGGACCGGCTGTGATGAGGACTCTGTATTTTTGACACCTGCCCATCCAGTTGAACCACACACCACATACTAGTGTCATTGTTGTGGGTGTGTGACACGTTACTGCAAAGCTGTATGCAGATCTCGCAAGAGACGATCCATACAGAAGTCCGATGTTACCGGGTGGATTTTACTTGTAGTAATGATGGGAGGCTGTAAAATCAAGTAAATGATTCCTAAAAGAAAGCAAATAATTCTTTAATTGAAATTGAAAATGGCAGTTTAACATAAAACAACTCCTTTTGTGGTGATTTAAGAATAAAAAGAAAAGTCTCAAACTATAAAATAACTTTAAACGATTAGCACAAGCCTGTCCTGGTTATTTAATTTCCTTTACATTTCTTTATACAGCTTATTTAATTTTACAAAATGAAAATGAAAAGAACTGTTTTACCTCAGTTATTAGATGAGTCAGAGTGACTCACTGTGACTCACTCTGCCTGAGCTCGAGTATGAGATCAAGTTAACAGCTTTGGGATTCTAGCAGTGAATCACAGCATCGCTGCTTGGCTCTCAGAGATGCTGACTGCTTGCTGTCTGTCTCGTAGGCTGTACTCCAACCTGACACCTCACGACCTGATACTGTACATCATCCGTGGGATCAACCTACCTGCTCCATCAGGTGCTGAAGTTGTTTATGTTTATAAAACGACCGGGCAGTAAAATGGCCAGCCCGCATACACTCACAACTCTTTCACCCTGCAGGTGTGTCCCCCAATGACCTGGATGCCAGTGTAAAATTTGAGTTTCCATTTCCCAGCACGGTAAGAATATTTCAAACTCTGTGGTTGCTGATGCTTCATTAGTTGTGTACTGTGCAGTGTGGTTGGGTGATGTGGTTTAATGATTTCATTTATGTGTGTAGGAGGAGGCCCAGAAGGACAAGACCAGCACAGTGAAGAACACCAGCAGTCCAGAATTTAAAGAGCAGTTCAAACTCAACATCAACCGCGCACACAGGGGCTTCAAACGGGTTGTTCAGTCCAAAGGGGTCAAGTTCGAAATCATCCACAAGGGGTAAGATTGCAGGCAACTGCTTACTTTTTTATTTAGTTGGGGTATGCTGAATTTGTTGGCACTTATTTTTGCTGCTTCGTGTGTTTTACAGAGGTCTGTTTAAGACGGATAAAGTGGTGGGAACGGCTCAGCTGAAGCTGGAGGCTCTAGAGAACCACTGTGACATCAGGGAGATCATAGAAGTGAGTGGTCATTAACCGTAATAAGTAGGAAAAATGTCGTCAGCAGGTCTCCCTGACAGCGTGTGTGTTTGTAGGTGATGGATGGACGCAAAGCTACAGGTGGCAAGTTGGAGGTGAGGGTGAAGATCCGAGAGCCTCTGTCGGGAGTTGACCTTCAGCCGGTGACAGAGAAGTGGCTGGTTCTTGAACCAGCATCTTCACTTCCTTCACCGGAGAAACAAAAGGAGCAGGTGAGTTGCGTTTTCCTGTTAATGAAGAATTTAAACCAAACTGAAGCAAGGAAAACAAACGTGCCTAAAGAATTTTCACTGACGTTCAGGAAACGCACTTAATTAAACATGCACACTGGCAAGCCATTGCCCAAATTAATACATGAAAAATGAAATTTTTATTTTAGTGCTTGAAGCTTGATAAGCGATTGTTGCACCTGGACGCTCTGCCTGCAGCTCTTCAGCTATGAGTTTCCCACAGTG
Organism: Xenentodon cancila; assembly: GCA_014839995.1. Classification (NCBI taxonomy): domain Eukaryota; kingdom Metazoa; phylum Chordata; class Actinopteri; order Beloniformes; family Belonidae; genus Xenentodon; species Xenentodon cancila. The sequence goes on along the minus strand of CM026198.1, from coordinate 19,718,413 downwards.
CACTCCTCTATTTCATCTGTCTTACTCCAAATATAAAAAACTGATTTGTAATGTATTAATCTGTTCTCTTGAAGAAGTCTTCAAACTAAAGAGCGAAATCATAAACTCATTAGAAAGATCTTGAAAGTACTATTAAATCTAGAGTGAAGTTGGGGTAATTAGTCAAAGATTGTTTACCTGTCATAATTCCAACCTCTAGAGCTGCTGCTGCGCTGTAGCGTCACTTCCGAGACTTGTACATTCCCTCCTTTTTATGTTGGTGTAATTGAATTTTATTTATTTATTTGTTCTCTGAATCCTTTGGCTCGCCATGGTGCCTTCTTACTGCATTGTTCAACAGGACAAGACTTAACCATCTCTTTGTCAACTCTTAGTTTCTTAATACTGCCAGAACAGCCGCAGGTTTACTTTTCCCCCTTCGTGTTCTTGTTCTGGTTTTAAAAGAAGTGTTTCAGATTATGACCTGACATGTGACAACATGCTTTTTACTCCACCTTCAAGTGTCACCAACCGGGCTGTTTTGTTTTGTCAGAATGCAGTGTATGTCTCTAAAACGCTGTCATCCTGCAGTTCTTATGTAAAGCTTATAGCTGTAGGCCTCACAGTTGGCCTGGTTTTACATACAATGAACCAACTTGATTATATACAGTTCTAATGTACAGTCTTAGTCTTGTTGTTTTTACAAAGGTTTATGTGACCATCCATTCATTTTTTTCAGTCTTTGACTGCACAGGTCGATTGCACACGTTTTAGAAATGTTTTATCTTTTAGAAATCTACTCACTGGTACCAACTCAAACCTGGCCCCGTCAATACCTGCTGAATGATGGTCAGTTCAGTGAAACCTCTCTCTCACTCTGTGTGCCTCCGTCTGTTTGTATCAGGATCCTCGGTCTAAACCAAGACATGAAGCAAACAGCAGGAGCAGTCATCCAAGCAGCTCTCCTCCACTGTACAAACTCCACAGCTTCAGCCTCCTGAACTACGACAGGGAGCGGCTGGAGAGGAAGGTATTTCTCTGTGCTTGTGTGGTGTGAGGCCATCTACGACACCCACTTCTCCAACGCTGGGATGACTCAAAAGTGCGAGGGTCTCATTGCTCATCATGATCGTCTTTCAGATTGTAGACTACCAAAAGAACCGACGAGATCCCCCATCTGACCTCATCAAGCAACACAAAGAGGTCACGCACAGACTGCAGTGGCAGAAAGCGCAGCTGGAGCGAGCCACTCCCGCTCTGCTGACAGGTAGTGCAGCTGGACCGAGCCTGACCGACCGTCTCATCTTTAAAGCGCGTAACCCACATTTTCCTTCTCTCCTGTGTAGAGTATGAAAATGTGCTGCGGCGCTTCATCCAAGGACTTTCTGATTCTGTGAAACAATACTCCAGTCAAGGCAACAGGGTAAGTGCAGAGCCAGGGTTGGTTTGCATATGTGTTTGATTCTGCTGGGTTGTGTCTTGTGACATATTTTTATTCTCTTTTAAATAGGATGCCGCGAAGGATGCACTGGGCAGATTGAAGATGGTAGAGAGTGAGGTAATAGTGACCATACTTACCAACTATCCTGGAAAAAAAAAAACCAGCTGTATGGTTTTCATATATACTGCATACTGCGTGTGTTCTTCTTTTCTCCAATTCAGCTAGAATCGCTGAAGAGGAAGCGCACTGGATGAGAGGACGACGTGGAAGAGGAGACTTGGCTGGAGTACTGTTATCGCTTCTTCTCTCGCTGTGTCTCTGTCTCTCCTACACACTCGTATACAAATGTTACAGTGGGTGCAACTGCACCTTTGGTGGTTTTCTTCTGCTGGTGACCCAAACAACCGCATGAACCAGCCTGCTATTTCTGTCATCCTATAACTTCCGTCACATGTAGCTAATCACTTGCTTCAAAGAAATTTTAAAAACTGCAACTACAAAGGGAGAGCGATATTAAAGGAAGCATCAAAAGACGAAGTTGAGGGAAACGCTGACTTTTTTGCACTTAAACGAGACAAACTCTACAGAACCCTGCTTCTGCAGCTTTCATTCGACATTTATTGGGAGAGATTAGTTTGAAGATGTTATGTTTTACACTGGACACCAGCTCTTTCTGGTGTCCACAGATGACCAAAAATGCATGTGCATGAGTGAGGTGTGTTTTAACCAGTGAACCGAGGTGATTATAACCCTTTCTCAGCACGTTTTATGTGTGTAATGAGCTTTATCTAATCTGTCTGCTCCAGTGTTCCCAGATTACCGTAATCTGCTCCATTTGGATTGCAGTGATATGGGAATAAAAAGAAGAAGAGAAAAAATATGGCTTCAGGGTGCTCAAGCCTACATCCCATAGTGAGGGATTAGTGTTTATGTCACCAAGGAGACGACTAGATCCAGACGTGGAGTCGTCTTTAGAGGCTTTAAGAGGAAGTGTTAACATAGTCATGAATGTGGTAGAAGCTTAGCTTTGCGAAGGGATTGCTGCTTTTTCTTCATTATAAGCTGCGTCTTCTCTTGTCTGCATCTTCACTGTCTTTACACTATTTTTTGGGGATATATTCAGAGATTATTGGGTCTTAAGTAGTAGGTCGTCCCACTTTGATTTTTTTTTTTTTTTTTTTTTTTTTTTTTTTAAACTCGACGGCATACAACCCACTTGGCTGTTGATTAAAAAAATAATGAACATTTGTTGCATAAACGTGTTACCTCTGCAACACATTTTGGTGGATGCAGTTCACACCAAAAACAGCCTGTGCAGCTTAGATCCCTGAAGGCAGCACAGTGGATCCACAAGACGGGAATGTGTCAGTAATAACTGTGTAATTGCTCAATTACCCCACAGACGTCACTATCATAAATGTCCCCTCCATTTTACATCGGAGACCAAAGTCAGCCGACAAAGATCAGATGAAACCGATGAAACTCCTTTTATGTGACATTTGTAGCTGATAAATGTGGACGTCTCAGAAAACATTTATGTCAAAACACTAAATGTGAATGAAATATATAGCTATGTAATCTGGGAGAAGTCCCATGGATCCCTTGTATTCTGAGTTGTGACTAATACTTTAATACACTTTAAATATTTTCTCTGTGTATTCGACCTGGTACACTGACGGCACCAGGATGTAGCACACACTACTTCCACTGAGTTTGTTTATGTGACCTTGTGTAGGCAGTAATAGTGTCATTAACTACATCAGGTTTTTTGGTCATGTGACACACCGGATAATCATCTGGTGTTTGAATGAATCTACAAGACTTCATTATATAAATAATCCTGGTTAAAGCTGGCCCCTTAACAGAGTAGTGCTATTTTTCTATTTTAATGCAGCACCCCTTCCCCTTCTTTTTAAAATCAACAGCACTTATCTTGTGACCCTGTAGGTGTAATAGTGCTTTTGATCACCTGATTCTTTTCTATGAACAGACGAGCCGACTGATTCAGCGTTCTGTGCTGATGTAACCATGATGTAATAACCTTTTACTTGATATGAGATAACGGCTAGACCACCGCAATCTATTTGCAATATTCATCACTTTTTCGGTCAGCTGTAATTCTAATTTTGGCTAATGTTTCAGCAGGTTGATGTGCCGTTTCCCATAATCTTCCTGGCAGTTAATGGGTTCCATTAATGTCACAAAAGTAATTAAAAAAAAAAAAAAAAACAATTGGCTAATTATTAGGCAACGTGACTTGTCTGCTGCCGTCTGCCTTTGTTACACAGGAACACAGACTATTTTCATTACTGAAGCCTCTTCAGACTGCTGGTTTTGACCCATCAACATGCACTATATTTAAATTACTAAGACTTGTGAATCGTAGTCAACAACTTAAAAGCTGGAACTAAAGCAACATTTAATTTGTTTTTCTTTTGCTTGATTTAAATTATTAATCACACAGCACTTTGAAAAAGTGCCTTACCCATTAACATGGGTTCAAGAAAGACTGCTTGTAATAGCAGATATTTGAGTGCTGGACTAAAACGATTTCGTAGGTCGACAGAAGATGTGGTTGTGATTTTTACCAGGCAAAGCTGATTATTACATTCTTGCATCGTTTCTTAAATCTCTGTGCCAGCTGAGTCACAAAAATAATAATAATTAGTGTACTTAATCACATAAAATGTAAAAGCTGCTGTTGACCCTTAAAAATAAAAACATAAAGCCTTAACCCTGGTGTTATCCAAACACACATCACCCGATTCCTCAAATAACCTCTTGGCCTTTGAGTCTATCATGTTGTCATGGCAACAAGCTCATCAGCATTCAGTGTAGTAGGACAGGGGAAGAAGGACATATTGTTAAAATTTGTCCTGCTGGTGACTCACACTCCTCTACTGCATTTACAGCGCTCCTTACACACGCACAAATACACACGCATACACTCCCAACCCTTTTTTGTAATTGTTTTGTTCCTTTCTAGTTAATTTCCCTCTTTCTTTCTTTCTTTTTTTATGTCTGGATTGCATTTGAAAAAGTGTATAAAATTATTGTTCGGGCCTTTCTCTTGATCAGTTGAGGTAAATTAATTTATCTATTGTTGAATCTTTGAGTTTTTTTTTTTATTATTTTAGTCATGGAAGGGCAATCGGTATAAATGTAGTATTTATATATAGTGAATATATGGCATAGCTCTGTCTCTATTTTTAAGTGTATGTCATGATGTTAAGTGTGTATTAAAGCAGTAAGATGTTACGGCCTGATTGTTCAGGCTTTGTTTTGTGGAGGAGGTTGAAGCTGACATGAATAAAATGGTGAACTGGCTGTGAATGTTTCTCATTGGACCAAAAATATTTGATATACATTAGTTAAACTCTTGTGCACCTGAATTTGATTAATATGCTTAACGTTTGATGTATGAGCAATAAATCAGAGGTCGATGGAAAATGTCTCTAAAGTCAAACAAAACTAAGAAAATGGTGTGTGTGTGTGTGTGTATGTATATATATATATATGTATATGTATGTGTGTGTGTATATATATATATATATATATATGTATATATATGTATGTGTGTATATATATATATATGTATATATATATATGTATATATATATATGTATGTGTGTATATATATATATATATATATATATATGTATATATATATATATATATATATATATATATATATATATATATATATATATATATATATATATATATATATATATGAAAGAATGTGGCTTTTGCAAGTGACAGGCAGCACAGTGGTTTCTGGTTTCTAAGACGTGAGTGAAAACAATCAAATGTAACCCAGAAAGAGTTCTTTTGTCGTTAGAGACGCTTCGGGTCTCTGCTGTGGTGCTAATAACGTGTGTCAGTGTGAAACGTCCCCAGACAAAAGGGGGTCGGAGATGAGAGATGAGAGGGGGATGGTCGACACGCGGGAGGGAACCCGGATAAAATCGGACAACCCGCGAGTCTCCGGTGGGCGTGGACTCGGAGCCGAGGTCTTCCTGCTCGGGGGTGGACACGTGGTTCCGAGTCCGCCTTCCTGCTCGTCTGTCAGCGTGTGAATGTTTCCAGCCTTCACTCCGCTGCCTCTCAGCCTCTCCTAACAGCGAGAGCGGACCTTTCTCCTGCCTTTACTCTGTCCCACCTCCTCCTCCTCTTCCTCCCGCTCCTTGCTCCACTTTCCCTCCTCTCCTAGCGACGCCTCCGGGGACAGCCGACAGCCAGGCCGCGGTCACTTCGGCGTGAATCCGCTCATAGAGAGTGGGAGAGGAGCGCGAGCGTGTGTGCGCACCCTTCCTTCTGCCACCGATCCAACAGCGTTATCCCCCCCCACCACCATCACCATCCCCATTCTCCGGTCATGACGCTGGAAGCCATCCGCTACCGGTCCGGGTCTCTGCAGATCCTCAACCAGCTGCTGCTGCCACACCAGACCGTCTACGATGACATCCGCTCTGTGCAGGACGCGTACGAGGCCATCAAGTCCATGAAGGTAACGGATCTGTCCTTCCTTTGTGCAGCCGGTCGTGCATGTATTATTTTGTCGGCTCTTTTGTGCTCCCGCCGCTGTACGCATGTGTTTCCACACACTCCCACGCGTCGGCCTCTTATTTCGGGTTCCACCTGGAGCAGCGACCGTGCCATCCAACTATCTGCTCCCGCACACTTCAAAAATCCTTAATTTATAGTTTTCATACAACCGTGCGATCTATATAGAGCTGGTTTGTGCACTGAGCCATTCACCCATGAACCCCTCCTCCCCCTCTTTCTTTGGGAGAGATTATTGATGAATTATTAATGACCTTTGCCAGGGTTTTTGTTCCGTTTTGGTCTTGTGCTGCACTCAGTGACACCTCCAGCTCCTGGATTTCCCCAAATCAGAATCCCTGTAATACAGAGGGGCTCAGATGGATCCACAGCGTTCAAGTTTTGTGAATGATATTGTTTGTTTATTGAATATAGCTGAGCAGAAATGATCTTTTGTCCTTTTTTGTATATTTACATTCACACAGCATGCACTTGTTTGATCCTGCATATGGTCGGGTAGAGGAATGTGCCACAAGCAGCGGGTGATGTCATACTAATGAAGTATCAGAGTGAAATGACTTCATCACAGAGATGATTTCATTTCATTGTTGGCTGTTTTGACAAGTGTTCTGCTGAAAAGAGATTGGATGAAATCAGAGCTGAAGTTAAAACAAAAACAGTCAAAGTTGATGTGACGCGATGAAACGACCATGTTCTCCTGTCCCAGGTGCGTGGAGCTCCAGCCATCGCCATTGTGGGCTGCCTCAGCCTGGCCGTAGAGCTGCGTGCAGGCGCCGGGGGCGATGACCCCGTAACCTTCATCAGGGAGTCTCTGTGTCACCTGACCGCAGCCAGGCCCACCGCCGTCAACATGGGGCGCGCCGCACGCGAGCTGATGGAGTTTGCGGAGAACGAGAGCATGGAGAAGAACTCGGAGCAGCTCAGAGAAAGGTGAACTGTTTTCTGTAAAAAAAAAAAAAAAAAAAAATATCAACCTAAATGTGCCTGTTTACAGATCTGTCATACAGCTTTGTGTTGCCCATCACCCAAGTGATGTCACTGAAACCTGGAGATGTGGATTGCTCACTGACGTACAGATTTTTAGACCAAGACAACCACCACCGCCAAATAAATAAAAATGTGTGTGTGTATGTATATATATGTATGTATATGTATGTATGTATATATATATATATATATATATATATATATATATATATATATATATATATAATATAATGTTGACAGACTTGTGCTTTTTAGTACCACTTTAGATGCCCAAGTACAAGTTTTCAGCAAGGAAACACACACACACACACACACACACACATCTGTAGCAATAATATCACACGGGTGAAAAACTGCATGTGTGAAATTATCCACCTCACGCCTTCACCCGGATGGATCTTCCCAAGTGAGCTGCTGCCATAACACTCGTTCATCCAACACCAGCTTCAGGTGTGTCTTTTTTTTTTTTTTCTTAAAGGTGTGAAAATAACCAGATTTCACATAAGTGAAAATTGGGAGCCCTGCGTCTTCCAGGTGTTGCCATCGATGATTTCACAGTGAAAACGGCGTTTAATTGCTTCAGCGAGTGCGTCAGCCCCTGTTTACATTTGCAGTCGTCAGCAGACCAGATTCCGGTGCCTCGTTTGTGTTTCCGTCAAGAGTGAATACAAACCAGCGTTAGTCTGGTGCCAAAGTTTCACACTATTGAGTCTTGGCACAGCAGAGCTCTGATGTGGACAAACAGAGAGAGGGAGAACCACATGGTAAGAAGCCGTGGATGTATCACAGGCAAGACAAGGGAGCTTTTACACTGAGTGGCACAGACTCCAGCATTTCAGGCTTTTCTCCACATTTCTGCGCTTTATTTGGTCTAAAATGAAACGTGCAGAGACAACAGGTGGGCAGAGGTGTGCCGCCACAGAGATTTCCACCATCGCGAATCGATGTCCATGCATTTTTCTTCTTTTACTCTATTTTGATATCTGTTGCATAACATTTTGAAATTGCTTCGAAAATACAGCTCCTAATGTGGCAGTCTGAGGCGTTCTGGTGCCCTGACTGGTTGCAGTTTTGTTTAGCTGTCATCTTGTTAAAACATCAAACTGTTAATTTTTGTGCCAGCCATCAAGAACCAAATCCCACCTCCTTTTTCCTCCAACGGTTTCAGCAGCACGTCTCAACTCAGATTGTTAAACTACCATTAAACAGGCGAAGAAGCAGCCGACTCTTCTCTTTTGGTTCCACGACCAAACTCGTTTTGTGGTTGTCGGAGTTCGGCGATGCACTGGCATCTGCTCCAGTTATCAAAAATGACATGTCAGTGTCTTTTTAAAGGTTTTCCCACGTCCCTCCTCGTAGTTTCGGGTTGCACAGTAACTCCAAGGCAGTGGGGCGTAACTAGACTTGAACTTTGGGCCCAAAAGTTGTTTCATACTTGAAGAAACAGATTTCTGAGGAGACTTCTAGTTATTGGACAAATGTGTTACTTCCAAGCAGTGGAAAGAAGCTTGGAGCTGTAATGTATCAGCAGACACGATGGGGACACATCGAGCTGCAGTGGTGCACCACGCCTCTTCTCAATTCCCAACTCTTGTGACCCCCCTCCAACAGTGTAATTGCCTGGATCGAAGACATGCTGCAGCGGGACGTCAACGACAACAAGAAGATCGGTAACTACGGGGCCCAGCACATCCTGTCGGGTGTCCCGAGGGACTCTGTGACCATCCTCACGCACTGCAACACCGGCTCGCTGGCCACAGCTGGATACGGGACAGCGCTGGGTGAGACTGGAGCTTCGGATCTGAATGAGAAGAGGTTGTGAAAACATTTCCAGCGCCGTGACTGTAACACTGACTCTGTGTGTAGGTGTGGTGAGAAGCCTCCATGCCTTAGGCAGGCTCAAGCGCGTGTACTGCACAGAGACGAGGCCGTACAACCAGGGGTCCAGACTGACGGCGTACGAGGCGGTAGCAGAGGGAATCCCTGCCACACTAATTACAGACAGCATGGCGGCTCTCACGATGAGAGAAATGGACATCACAGGTTTGTGTGCAATATCGCGCCTCTTTATCCTTTTAGTCAAACTCCGCTCTCACCGTGTTGCTTCTGCTGCGTTCTCCCTCAGCTGTGGTGGTGGGTGCCGACAGAGTGGTTGCCAATGGCGATACCGCCAACAAGGTGGGCACGTACCAGCTGGCCATCGCCGCAAAGCACCATGGGATTCCTTTCTACGTGGCCGCGCCCAGCACATCGTGTGACTTGAGCCTGGAAAGCGGCAGGGACATCATCATTGAAGTGCGCCCCCCTGAGGAGCTCACCAGTATAAATGGCGTTCCCATCGCTGCCCCGGGTAAGAAGACGAGACAAACGAGAGCGTTTGTTTGTTTGTTTGTTTGTTTGTTTGTGGCAGGAACAGATAAAAAGCACTTAAATGAGAGTGAGTCCAGACGAGTAACAACAGTGAGGTGCAAAGATCAGACTTGCAGAGAGGGATGACGGCGACGGCGTCGCACTTTAACCCCCCGTCACTGATTTTAACTGATATGCTGCGTTAGTCCCGGAGCGGAAGACGGGGAAAGACGATCATCCACATCCTCTCCACAGAAGGATATTTGTACTAATGTTTTTGTAAGAGCTCATTAGGCTTTTCTGCAAGGCGTTTTTGCATGTGATTAGATAGTAATGTTGGAGATGACAGAAAATAAAACGTGGGGATGGACATGCAGCAACTTTTTTTTCCCACCCACTTCTGCTGTTTCAGTAATGTCCTTGTCTGCAAACCAACACGTGCATAAAAGGTTGAAATAGGAGCTGAAACCTTCCGGGTTGAAGTCTGTCAGGGTGGATTCCGGCGTGTTGTAGGTGAACTTGTGTGAGCTGACTTGAGTCATTAAATCTGTAATTATGCTGCAGAGCTGAGAGGTTCTGGTGACATCACAGTAATTAAGCTTATTTTAATGAGGACACTGACTCAGGAGAGGAGGGTTGCGCTTTCGAATTATTCTTACTTTTATTATTTTTACTTAATTTTAAACTCACTGTTTTTTTTTCTGTCAGTGTATATCATTTAATTAAAAAAAAAAGAAAAGCATCTGACAACCTACAAATAATGGTTAAGTGTAAAATATTGCCCATTAATACAGCAGCAACGTATATTTGTTTTGGGGATGTAACCTTTTAATGACTTTCCAGCCAGACATGGCAGTTGCTCTCCTTTTAGGGTGTCGTACTCCGAGCTACTCTGTTCTGAAACATGAATAATACTTTAAAACTACATGTACAGCAGCTGTCAGGCGAGAAAACAGCAGATTTTCTGTTTTGTTTCTGAACGCGTCTGAAATATCGACAAGTGAATGACGGGCAATAAAGGTGTCTCCTGAGAAGAATATATCAGTGTTGATCTTTGTATGATGTAAATCCTCCAGATTACCAACAAGCAAGCGATGAATTCATCTCCTGGACTTTTTTACTGCGCAGCAGGCTGCAGGTCGTCACACGAAGTCGGGACTAAAATCTGGAAACACTCCTCAAATGTAGCTCTTGTCCAGAAAACAAAAGGCCTGTTTTACCCGATTAAGAGATTGGGATTACTTTTAAAAGATGGTATGATTGACCTGAGGAAACCCTACGTATGAAAGGGTTTCGAGTTGAGCTTCTTTAATTGTTTCATGTGCAAAAAGCATGGGACTGCTGGACTAATGCAGCATTAATGATCCTTTTATGGTATTTGCTGAAGGCTGGACTAACGGTAGTTTTTCAGGGGGGCACCTCTGCTGTTTGTCGGAAAGCTAAAATAACAGGAGAAAACAAAAGATAAGCTGCTAAAGTCAGCAGCAACACCTGATGATCTGATCTTAATTATTTTATTTTTAAATGTCGGGAATGACTTTAAATAAACAACCCCTCTCCATCTTTCCCGGCGGCTCACTGCAGGTATCGAAGTGTGGAACCCAGCGTTTGACGTGACCCCTCACCAGCTCATCACAGGAGGCATCATCACAGAGTTGGGAGTCTTCCTCCCATCCGAGCTGCAGGCGGCGCTCACCGGTCGCCTCACCGCCCTCTAGAGCCTTCAAACCCCGTCTCCCGCTGGTCCCGGTGCACCACCACACCTTTACTTCACACACTTAGGACACTCTCTCATGTCTTCACAGAGCATGCTTGTGGTTTTAAATTTAAGTTGATTCAAGGAACACTAACTGTGTCAGTGGTGCACACAGAAGAAGAAGAAGGAACAATCTTTCACTCAGCCACACACAAATTCACTGCAGGGAATCAAACAGACACATATGCACTCTGCTTTCTTCTAAATCCTTCTGTAGTCTTTACATCTCACCCTTTCCCAGGTCTTCCATCTCACCTTTCATTTTCTTTTGTTCCCTCCGTCTCTCTAAATGGCTTCTGCGACTATAAATAGAGCCCAGCTGGAGTCAAAACCTCTAAATTCTGTTTGGCAAACGAGACGTTACTGAGGAATGGTTTCACTGACGTCCTCAAGATAACAAAATAGTTGAAGGGCATGACTTATTCCCCAATTTCAAAGCAGTTGTGGTGTCAAAAATGCTGCTACCCACTTGTAAATATATATGTGTATATATATATATCCATGCTGGTAGGGTGTACATATGTTTAAAAGAAAAAAGGAAGAAAAAAAAAAGAAAACAACACAAAATGAACCTCTGCCAGTAAACGGTACTGCTATGTTAACCAAATATGTGGTTATTTAAAATCAAATTTGTCATCTAAAATGTTATATTAACATTAATTTCTATCGTTCAGTGTAGAACTCTTTGTAGAAGACTAAATCAAGGTATAACTTAGTTTCACACACAGGCATTCTTAGTAATGTGTGAAAAAAAACTAAAGTTTCCCGTTAATTTTAATTTTTTTTTTTTTTTAACATTTGCAGCAAAATTAGAACAAATTCTTTTCAGTCAGCTGGAGCCTTTTACAAAACATGGCTGCATTTATACCTCATACCATATTTGTATTCCCACAATATACTTACGTAGACACGTGTATCCCTAAAGACCGCCCTCCTCTGTACGGATGAAACGTCGGGAACAGGCTGCTTCTCTGTAATAAACGCGTCACGTTGAAAGGAATCATTCACCCTGCAATGAACGTGGGGTCTCCTGCTCTGGTAGTCGTCAGTAACAGCTTTTCCAACGTCGGATACCATAAAGCAGGGGTGGGCGATCCTGGTCCTCGAGGGCCGGCGTACCTGCAGGTTTTTGATGTTTCCCTACTTCACTGCACCGTGATACAAATGGCTGTGTCATTGACTTGACGACAAGCTGATGATGATGATGATGATTAACTAGATCCATCAGGTTTGTCTAAAACACACAGGACACTGGCCCTCGAGGACCAGGATTGCCCACCGCTGCCATAAAGTATAATGGTAAAAACAAGTTAGGTTTATCCCAGATTATTTGAGAATGTGAAGCTGATTTTACAGCTTAGGAAGAAAAACAAAATGAAATGGAAATCTCTCCACGTCACTCTTGTTATTCAGTCCAGAAGATCAGCTTCAGGGCAAAGCAAGAAAGGTTGAATATTGGACTTTAAAGCTGCAGGAACAATTTTGTGTGTTTGTGTGTTCAAACTAGAAAAATGAGAAGCGGACATGAAGAAAAGATCACTCACTATTCCAGCTTTGACTCCTAGTATCTGTAAGCTCACGTTTGCTCTCTCCAGTATCATTTTCAGGTGTGTTTTTGGTTTAAAATACACACACATCTGCTGTGATGTTCTGCTCAACGTCACAGCAGATCGACGCAGCGAGTGACTACAGAGCCAGATGTTCCCCCTCGGGTCAGAGACCAACGCACTTGTTTAAATAAAACAGGTAGATTTAATGTTGTCCAAACATGAATCCAAAAAAGTAGTTGTGTTGCTCTGTGGCTCTAAATGTGTAAAAAAGGACGGCTTGCTGGGATTGTTTGGTCAACATCGGGAACCCACCACAGAAACTTAACATCGGGTTTATCGCTTTAGTGTTTCATAAAATGACTAAAAGGCGTTAAAACACATTAATATAGCAATTTCTTAATGGCTTCTTCTGTCTATTCAGTTAGACAAAGACATAATGTCTCAATTTAGTTTTAAAGAAGTGTGTCATTCACTTTATGCAGGTTTTCTTTTAGTTTTTAAACCTTTCGGTTTGGTTTTAATGGTAGTTACTGAGGCGACACTCGCACTACCAGCCCAAAGCTGATTTTATTTTGTTTTGGGGTTTTTTTTCAAGCATATCTAGATCGTATCTAGAGGGAGATTTTTTTTAACAGCCAAAAACCACATTGAAATGTATATTTTCAAATCACGTTCAAGTCAAATACAGAGGCGGTTTCCAATGATTCCAGTCAGATTCTCACAGATGTGGCTCAGTTTGAATGGACTGGCGGCTCAAATGGGGTTTTAATCAGTCTTATTCCACTTGACGGGAGTGATGGCGTCAGACAACTCCGCTTGCTCTGTTTTCACTGTTTTTTTTTGTTTTTTTTGTTTTTGTTGTTTGGTGGGCAGGCGTTGTGGCAGATTCATTTTCACACAGCGAAGGCGCTGTTGGCCCTTCTTCCGCCGCCGCTTCCCAGCTGCGCGTTCACAGTGATCCTAGGAAAGGCACATTATTCTGATCAGATATTCCTAAAAAAAAAGTTAGATTTAGGCTCCAAATGGAACAAGACTTGAAGTGGTGACTATGAGAGCGATCGGCTTGACCGCACAAATGTCGGATCGTTTCAGACCTGTGAGAATGAACAGCAGAGGACTCTTTGTTCTGGGGTGCATTATTCCTTGAACACCGGGACGGGATCTTTCCCCCGCTGCAGTGTTTGTCTGTGGAAAGGCCCACGATACGCATAATGATGCCACCAACAATCTGAATGTAAAGTTTTACTCAGATGAACTTCATGAGGACTTTTAGGTGCTCGCTTTTTGCCTTTCTCTTCAGATTAGAATGTGCTTCAACTGGATCTGTCCCTCCTCGTTAGTGGAAAGCTGTTTTATTCCAGACTGACCCCCCCAGATCATCATACTGCTACCTGAAGTCAGAAACATGTACAGCAGAAAACAAAGACTCTTTCTTTTCTTCCCCCCCTCGCCCATGTCTTCTGTTGATCCTGATGAAAGATCTCGATAAAGATATTGCTTCAAATTTACGAGATATTGTCTCGGTTCTTTGCTCTTGATTCCTTTTCTTCAACCTTCCCACCTGAGAAGCAACCAGAGGTGGTGTGGAAGAAACAAGGAGACAAAAGTTGAAGCAATATGTATTCACAAACAAAGCAAAAGGAGGGAGACGTTTTCAATTCCTAGCAGTAATTATAAGATGTCACTTCTATGTGGCACAGCTATAAAGTCTGTGCATCAAGTCTGCGTATTTAGCCTTTGAACAAATTAGTAATGATGTATCCATATGCAGCCATCTGATTTTTGAGATAGTCTTAACAAGTCTGCCATTAGAAACAATCACAATATTGTGCATCCACCCTTTAATGTGAGTAAAGAGCCTCAATATGCTTGCAGAATCACGATGAAATGCCTGAATCAGGTTTTGATGCTTCACGTGCACGTGTGCCACTGTAATGTCATTACAAATAATACACACAGTCCATATGGAGAAGCCAAATCCAAAAGGATGATGCTTTTACAAAGGTTCGTGGTAGCTTCTTGTCACTGAAGATGGACTTTTATTTTGAAAGCTCAACAAATGCCAAGTTCTCCTTGCAATCCTGCCGTAAACCCAAACTTTTTAGACCTTTACATTAAAAAAAAAAATGTAATGCTACACCTAATCTTGTTGTAGTCCATGAAAAAAGTTTCACCCGTTCTATAAACTTCCGAGTGGGGTTCAAAGTCCAAGTCGTTTCTCTAGGCAGCCAAAAGCTGCTCCTAATTTTGACCTTTATTTTGTAGTAGAGCCCGTTTAGCACTACACATAAGCTCGTGTTAATCAGTTAACGCAGCACAGCTTAAGAAAAGCGAAGACTGTTGCTGAGCGAGCAGCTGAGACATTCAGGGGATGTGACCTACGGGAAAAGTTTCTAATCGTTTTATATAAACACGCAGCCATGGGGGAAAAGAATAAAAATAATAAAAAAAAGAATAAGAAAAAGCTCAAGTCCAGTAGCTTTATGAACATTGTAGACTTTTGATGTCGACTTAAACTTATAACAAATACACAATGTTGCTTTTCTACTCCACAAATCCACTGCAAAGTCCAAAATATATAAAGACAAACATTTGGAAAATAAAAATAGCTTAATGTCAACAGGAATTGCAGTGTCCATCACTGGATTGTTCATATCTTAAAAAGTCTGTAATGAATATTCACGTCTTCTTCACTTTAATCTTCATCTGTCTCACCCATTAAACCTCAACTCACACAAATGCTGATAGGTCACCCACAAATGTAAGAAACTGTGTATTTCTTTCTCTCTCTTGTTTTCTACAGCTGAATATGAGCTTTCAGGGGCAATTTTAGGCGATGCTCCATACATATGTAGCAATGATCTGCCACATGTTTTTCTTTTAAATCTTTAAAAGGTACGAGTTCTGTTAAGTGTTTTTCCTTTTTGTTTAGTTTTTTTTTATTCCCTTTCTCTTATATGTACATCAAGACCCTAACTGTATGGCTGTGGTTGTTCATTTTTATTTCACGGCATTGTAATTTCTCGTGACTGGGCCATCAGAGCACCACACTAGGGAGGCCTCCTCAACTCTACACACTACCTCTCCGTCTGTCTGCACAGACTCCAAAGCTGAAGTGCACGAAAACAAACACGCGGCATGGCAGGCTGATAAACGTACGTCATGAGAAAATATATCTGGTTTAAAAGTCTTCACATCCAACAAGCGTTTGTGTTTTGGATTCAGAGCGACAGCTTGTGATGCCACTTTTGAGTTGGTGCTGCAATCTGCTGAGGTTCTGGCTTAACTTTGGTTGCAGCTAGTTGTTTCTTTTGTTTTTTTTTTTAATTCAAATAATATTTTGAAGCAGCAGCAGCACAGTGCTGCATTTAAACTGTTACATCAAACTCAAAAAGATCAAAACCTGGGCGGTGATCAGGTGCCAAAATCCAGAGCAGTTGCATAGTTTCTGATTGATCTGGTCAATCAAACAGGTGCTGAGGTGCTATAAAATGATCAGAGCGGCCTGCAGCCGGTAGGGAAGGAGTGTTGTTCAGATGGCCTCTTTAAGTGCAAGTTTGTTGTTGTTATTATTGATAATCACTCAATGATCTGTTTAATTTTGTAACATGTGGAAATGGTTCAATACTGGATTTTTTTTTTATGTATATGAATATACGTATATAAATATAATTCTGTAAACTGCAGTCATGGAATTAAGAGATTTCTCTTTCACATCAATACAGTTAAAAAAAATAAAATAAAAAAAATAAAATAAACCACAGTAAAAATGCTTATTGCTTGATTCTCTTTCATTGTTTGCTTTTTATTAAAACTGCTTGGAGAAGCAAACATTTCAAGCACCGTCTACTCACTGAGCAAAATGAACTTTCAGTCACTCCTTCGGTAAAAGCATCCATCGATGTGACATTTCAGCAGCGATGATTCGTTCGGTTGTCGTTGGGATTGTAATTTGACTGACTCCAAGTGAAATTGCGGTCCACAAAGCTGTTTTGCATTTTAAAAGGATGTCTGTTGGTGAATCTAACCAGGGGTTGTTTCTTCAGTAAAGTGACTGAAGTTGAAGTCTGAAGTTGCAGTGGAAAGAAAAAGCCAGCATGAAGAGCATCACTCCTGCCAGTCCACAGGGAGCAAAGTGCTAAAAGTGAGAAGTGAGAAAGGAAATGGAGAAGCAAAGGCAACAGGTAGAAAAAGAAGAGAAATCATATTTATTCAAATATGCAAAAAAATTAATAAAAGATATTAAAGAGCCTAGGAGTAACAATGAAATGGGGGTGTTAAGTGTTAGTTTGCATATCTTCTCTCACTCCTATTTGCGCATCCTAAATTCTTTTTCTTGAGTCTTGAGTCTCCTCTCACCAGGGATGAGAGCAGAGAAACAGAGGCGAAGGTTTAAAATAAAAGATCTTTAGTTATTTTAAACCATCTCTGTTCTGTCATCCAAGGCTGCCCAGTTCTTCTTATGCACGTTAAGGTCACAGCCCTCTGAGATATTGCAGGTACCAAAAAGACCGCTGCAAATTACGGTCCAGTGTATATTCATCTTCACAGCCCCTCCAGCAAGTCTTTTCTCTTCTCTATGCATTTTGAGACTTAAGAAATCTGTCAAAGTATTATGCTGATACTGATTAGATTAACTGATTAAAAATCCTTGCAAGTAAGGAGACAAGACGGCACAAATTAAACAAATAGCCTTTTTGTGCACTCAATTTGAAAGTTTGCTATGATGACAATGCCCACTTCTGTAGCAAAAACACCTACTTTTTTAGTGTTTAAAATGAATTCTTATCTAGATTCCATGTATGAATGGAAATAACTGACAGCTAATGTGGGACCCATGACTAAATTAATTTCTAGAGAAAAATGTGTACGCGTGTAATTCCTGTTTCGTAGCTTGTATAGCGCATACAGCTACAAAACAGGAATTAGACGCGTCTGGCGCCGATGACCCAGCAGGTGGCGACACTGCAAGAGAATCACATGTAAACGAATTCAAAGAAGAAGCGCTTCGAGCACTTCCGTCCGTTCAGTTAAAAACATGGCTCAGGGTTCCAAGAAGTTTAAAGCTCAGCGACCTGGAGCGACCAAAAAACACCAACCAAACAAGCAGAAAGGACCGAGGAAGGGAGGTAAGCGGATAAAACCGCGGCAGGGAATGCCGTATACGTTTCTACAGAAAAAAGCCTTGTGAACAAAACCATTTATAGCACCAAAATGTGACGACACATTACCGGTGTAACACTAAGTTATGTGACCCGTCAAATCCTGTGACATCCGGTTTGATGGCCCCAGACGTCCCGCTGTGTTTATGACATCGCAACTTCTGCTGTGAGGTTTGATTCTGGGCCATTAAAAATAACGTTCTCAGATTAACTCGCATATGTTGCTGGCAGATATTTTCTTTAAGATTTCCTATTACATTATTTTAAATTAAAGTACTTTTGATCACATAAAATGTTATCTAAATCATCAAAGCTATATCATATAACTTATTTTATTTTCAACTGTTTATGAAGGGAGGATCATTGCACCCAAGAAGGCTCAAGTGGTTCAACAGCAGAAGCTGAAGAAGGTGAGGACACGTGTA
Source organism: Xenentodon cancila (assembly GCA_014839995.1). NCBI lineage: Eukaryota > Metazoa > Chordata > Actinopteri > Beloniformes > Belonidae > Xenentodon > Xenentodon cancila. Next base: position 19,700,198 of record CM026198.1, on the reverse strand, counting down.
AATAACTCAATTAAAGCGAGACAATAGAAGCTTCTCGATTTAGGTTTTTAGATATAACGTATACATTTGGTAGAGAGTACACCAGTAAGCTTTTCTGAATATTAAAGCTCAACTTTACCGGTAATGGTTTTGTCCTGAAGGGCCTTGAGGTTGCCATCAGGAACAAGATCGAGCATGAGGTGACGCAGAAGGCCAGTTCCTCCCTCCACAAGCCCCTGACTGTGATTAAAGGGTCTGATGGTAAAGGAAACCCAGGAGCCACCCGTCCTGGATCCAGTTCCAAATAGGACCAGGGACCTCATGGTCCACCCAAGACATGAATCTCATCTGGACATCACAGCAAAGTGAAAATTTAAAAAAAAAAAAAAAAACAGAAGAAGACATTGGGCTTTGGAATTACATGTCAAATAAGCTTCTGTCACCCTTTTAGATGATTGTATGCCCCAACTGTATAATAATATGTAACACTGGTAAACCAAGAACAGAGTGTGGCTGATACGAGATGAATCTGGATTTTATAAGCTTGCTATATAAAACACAAATGTAATAGTCCATTGTGTCTTTTCTAAATCTTGTGAGAATCTTGATTCAATCTGAAGGTTGGACAAGACAGGAGGTGCAACTGAAGCAGATGTTTCTGACTAACATTTCTGGAGCAGAAGGAGGTGGAGTGAGTAACTGGGATAGGCCCTTCTAGGCCCGCCTGTGGAAATGCTGTCACCTTTTACAAATCTATCTGCACTCAGTATTGATCATTTTTGTACATGTTTTATAGAGGTGTTCATACTTGATGAAAAATAGATCAACTGTATTGGACTAAAAGCACCTGCCTGCTGGAAGATGAAAGGGTCTAGATAGGCTTTCACGCTCTGTTTCTGTATTGTGGTGTAGTTTTTATTAAATAAATGACACAAAATGTCGTGTGTTGTTCATCAGAGGTTTTATTTACCTAATTTTAGACCTCCGGGCTAGTGCCATTAAGTGAGTTAGGCAAAGTCAGGCTCCCTTTGGGAGTGGTGGCCGTAGAAATGTGAAAGCTGGGATCATGTATAACCGGGTTACTAAGATCCAGCTTTACCTTTCAGGTTTCACATAAAAAGGGGGCACAACATTTTCCAGCTCTAATGACACTTTATTTAAAATAAGAGCAGGCTGTGTGAATTGAACATATTCAAGAATGTGAATATTAAAACATTAACTATTAACAGGAAAAGCACAAGAATCATTACTTGTGCAAAGTTTATACATTATAGTTAGTGTAAAACAATGTTACTGAAGTCGTATTTATGCAACAGCACAAGAGGGTGTTTTTCTGACAATGCCTCATAAATCATTTTAATAATTCAATTCATTGATAAAATATTCCTTGATACTGTGATGGATTGGCTTCCTATCTTGGCTATGTTCTGCCTCTTGACTGGAATTGGCTCCAGCATCCCTATGACCCCGAGTACCCCATGAAGGATTGTGTGAATATGGAAAATAAATGAATATTCTTTTATGTCCTGACTTACTTTTTAATCTGAATTACTTTATTTATTTTCATTACCATTCTTGTCAGTATGTACATCGTGCACACGATCCATGTACGAATTCAAGCCCTGAGCTTGAACCTGGGTCCTCCATGCCCAAGCCCACCACTGTAACCAGTAGGCCACCACTCCCATCTTTGCACATTTGCTCCTCTTTGCTTGGGAGCAGGAGGGCTTTCCCCTCTTTTTGCAGTTCACGCGTGGGGTGAATAACACCTTGGGGCAAGTCAAGTAATGCCAGCGAGTTCTGAGCAGTTCTGACCATCCCAGAGTTTACCTCCACCTGTCTGTGTAGATGTCTCTGTTGGATACCTGCTGACATCCTGACCTGCAGTCCCACCTCTGACCATCCCAGTGTCTGCTGTCTACACCTGTTTATATAGTCGTCTCTTATGTATCTTGTCTTTTGTAACTTATAACTTGTAACTTGTAACTTGTAACTTAATAGAGCTGCCAATTCTTAGACTGGAAGACAACTCTTCTATGTCTTAGTTTTGAGGTATCCATTAATATGGCCCAGTTTTCGTTAAACACTAGATAATTAGTTCTTTGTCACAAGATATTTATTAAAATATTTGTAACTGACACTTGTAGGTTATGCAGTTCAGCAGGGCAGTGAAGCTCTATATCTACATTTCAAGGCTCAACATTCAAATGTTTATATTTGATAACAGCATGCAGTTGGTACAAGAGTACAGCACTACCTTGTGGTTAAAAAGACTAAAGCTCTTTATTAAAATATGTGACTAAATACAATCAACTTGTCAAGCTGAACAGATTCTTCAGCATGTATTCCTCAAGCAGGTTTCTAGTGGTGAACAGAGTGAATTTAAAAAGCCTTAATTGCCTCCATGCAGTGATGAGAGCGAAGGAACCGAGGGAAGGAATCCACGGCCATCAGACTGTAGATCCTCTGCTGTGCTTTGTTGAATGTGTCAGCACACGGAGAGTCCATCACGCTCAGCAGAGCCTCGCGGGTCTCAGCATCCAGGTTTACCTACAGCGTCAAAAAACAGCAAATCAAAAGAAGCTTTTCTCAGATTCTTTCAGCATTTGACAGCTCACAGATGTCCCTCAGCCACACTGCTGTGTTTTTGTGTTTTTTGCTGTGTGCTCTCTGCTGACCTCCAGCGGGGCATCGGGGCTGATGAACTGTCTGTAAATGCTGCTGGCCTTGGTCCTCTGCGTGTTTGATGAGGAAACCCGGTAGTCCTCACACGCCAGCCAGAACTCAAGGTTCTCCTCACTGAACTCTGAACGCAGGAACACTCGAAATGCCTGAAGACCACCTGAGAGCGCCCAAGAGAAAAAATGGAGAGAGGCCAAGGCAGAGGTTAAAGTAACCTTAAGAATATTTAGGGAATCTCATGCTTGCTTGGCAGCAGATCTATATGACATTGTTCAGATAAAAGGTTTGATTTTCCAGCAGATGCGATGACTAACATTGGTCACAGAAGATATTTTACAAATAGAAACAGCCTTACAAGTATTAGCAATATTATTAGTGATTCTGTTCTATTCAAGTCTCCCAGAAATTGTAACAGGAATTACAACCGCATCTCAAGCCTTCAAAGAGAAAATGGCATCATTAATATCAAGGTTAATGTATGTTCTTCTCCAACACTAAAACACCTGTCACATTTACTGGAGAAGTTAAAATCTGTTTGTTTTTTTTTATTATTTTCAATATCATAACAAAAAATAAAGTCTCTAACTTTTGTTGCTTAGTAGAGTTTCCAGGTCCTGCAGAATTCTTCCATCCTGAACCCTGACAAGAGAGACAAAACAGTTTAAATAAAATAGCTTCCTCCCCACTGTTGTATTTGAAATACAGCATTTAACTCATTTACTTTTGCTTGTGGGTTTCAGCCAGGTGGATTAGCTTCACTCGCATCCCTTTTGCCCTGAAACATTGAAATATAAGAAATCACTTATGCGTTTAAGAGTTTGAATGCAGAAACTACAAATCATCCCGGTAAAATACTCACTTCTCCAGACATGATGAAGGCAGGGAAGATAGCCCTTTACACATTATTTAAGAATTGGCAAAGGGGAATTAAAAAGGTTGAGCTGTTCCTTTATTAAAACAGACTATTTACTCTCACTCCGTTTTCCAAACTACAGTGTGCTGGTCTTATATAGTCGCCCTGTCCTTTCTGATCTAATCTGTCAATTTGTTTTTGTCACAACAGGTGTGATGCTGGAGGCTGAATAGAGATGATAACAGTTAATTCAAAGGTGTTATACAACTCGCAGGCTATGTGGACCTGTCAACACGAGATACAGAGCCAGTGGTACATATGAAGCTTGGTTTGGGTACACTGCCTATCTTAAGAGTCTGTGATAAGCAAAGCACAGATTGGCATCTGGAGTTTTTTATTACAAGAGAATGACGTGATGATGGACGAGCAGGTGGACTGCCAGCATCACTCATCCCTGGAGAGACTGGGAGAGCTACTGTGTGAATGAATGTGAGCTCATTGATGATGGACAAGGTGGCAAGTTGTACAATTGTAGTTATAACACAGTTGTTCCTATGTACCAAGTTTGGTTCTTGAGGAAAGAGTGAAGGTTGTAAGACTGATCAAATAAAGTTTAATGCCACTGTTTCTGGTAACAAGAACCTCACTACAACACTTTGTGAACAATTTACCTTCCTGTGGGTTTGTATTGCATTCCACAAACTTCATAGCTATTTACAGTAGTTAGTCATCTCTATACATACATGGATGGACAGAAACCTTGCTGATGAATCACTCAACTTTTCTTCTTTGAATAACAGAGTACTAATCTGACGAGCCAGGCTGCTGCAAAGCAAACTCTCCTTCCGATATTCTCAAACCTTAGCTGATGCTGTTCTTTGATCAGTCAAAGTCAAAAGTCAAAGTCACGTTTATTGTCAATTCTACCACATCTGAGATACATACAGAGAATCGAAATTACGTTACTCTCAAACCCTCGGTGCTACACAATAAATACTGTTCTCTCTAAAAACAAAGTTCAAATCTAAAATCTAAAAGAAACAAATAAAGTGATGATATTGTTAATTGGTCAGTATATATAAACAAATCTATTTTTTAACTCATTAAATCAATTTGCATTGATTGCATCTCTGTTCTGTGCGTCCTTGTTATTCTTTCATGCTTCATAGCCATATCAGTGGCTTTGCTGATATTTTCTTTACATTTGATGTTGGATTTACATTTAAATATGTCTGAGAGCAAGCCCACTGTCCTCAGACAGCGGCTTTTTGTCCTGTCAGATCTCATTGATGCACTAGATAGTTGATCAAGACGTATGTCCTTGATAGATTCCCATTTGTTTGTGTGAATGAAGTCTTCCTTATTCACCAGAGTTGGTCATGGTGTTCCACAGGGTTTTGTATTCAAGCCACTACTTTTCACTCTATGTATATATGTATGTTCCTATTGGATACTATCATTAGGCTGCATGGGAGAAACTTTCATTGTGATACAAATAATACTCAGCCATATTTATCCATGAAGTCAGATGAGACCAGTGAGCTTACACAAACATGTCTTAATGACATAAAGACATGTTCGACTACTGCTATCAAATTCAAAATGAGCTGAAATTTTTAATGAAATGGGAAAATGTCTCAATTTAAAACATTGATAGATTTTTTTTATGTTTTACTGGTAATAAAATGTTAGTTTATGGAATGTACACTTGACACAGCTTCTTTTACACAGTTTTTGGAGTAGGTGTTGTAGCTTCAAAGGAAGTAAATTACTTTATAAATTGGTTACAACGAATTGGCTGGAATTGGAAAGACAGGAGCGCACTGAACTCGTTTACCTGTTCCACACAGTGAATTGAGATGACTTTTAGTTGTGAATTGAGGCAATACCGATAAACTTAATTATAATTAAACTGACATTACTGTTCATGTTGCATCTCTCCTGTTGGTTCGGTCTGTTTTTCATGTGTTTTTTTAGCTAATGTTGTACACATTTGTTTGGATTTATTTTCTGTTTTTGGTATTTCAAAAATTTAAATTCACCGGCTCTACATTGAGTATAGATGTGACATTTAGCTTTGAAGGCCAAAACATATTTTGTACCAGGCTGTAAGTATGATTATTTCAGTGGTCAAGTTGCATATTTTAACACGGGGGTCAATGGAGATTGACTCACTTTTGGAGCCAGATACTACAGTGGTCATAAGGCTTGATTTAAAACTTGTAAAAAGTTCAAAATTCTTCAAAAGAAAATCTTGTTTTTCATCTTCATCCTATTCAGAGTAGAAACTCACACTTTATACGTTCTCATACACTCAATACTGTATCCGCTCATATCAAGCGCAAAAAAACAAGGAACTTCAAAAATGCATGCACATGAAAGCTTATCGTGATGAAACTGACTAGAACAAGTCAGTGTCTGTCCAATACTTAAAAAGTGTCAAAACGCAATCGGCAGCTTATGATTTATCGTTCACGTCCAAGGATCCGCCAGCGGGCTTTTGGCTGCAGCGCGACGGCTGCGCGTTTTCGTCTCTTCCTGCTTCGTCTTCAACAGCCGCTGCAGGAATCGACCAAGACGGAACGAGCAGCTGTCAACACCGGGACCTCACCAGAGAAATCCGCTGAAATCAGAGGGCAACCCGGGTTTGGCACGGGCTCGGCTCGGATCCTGCGGGTTAACGCGAGCTCGGGACCCTCTGGTGTCTTCTCAGCCACGACTTTGGGTGGAGATAAACACACTGCTGGGATCGAGTGAGTCACAAGAAATTGTTTTCTATGTTTATTAATAGGCTGTCGCAGCGTCCATAACGGTGCGAGGACAAGATTAAACGCGATTATCAGTGTATGAAGCAGCTGTAGCCTTGATGAGCCTGCGTCAGTCCGCAGCAGGTAAATGGTTCACGGATTTACCAGCATATCTTTTATAGCCAGTCATTTCACCAATCTTCAGTAATTACTCAATTCATAGATGTTTACATGTTGCAAGAAACCTCACATACTTTTAAAAATGAGTTTGAATTAATTCAAGAAAAAAAACAACATATTTGGTTGCACCGCAGGGCCGTTTCTAAGTTTTTAGGGGGCTTATGCAAGATTCAGTGCAAATACACTTAGATGCACTTTGCAGACAGAGATGTTCTATGTCAGTTACACCTTTGAAATCCAGCCTGCCAAAGTCATGGTGGCTGAGTAAGTCACAGTGAAAATTTCCCAGGTTCCACAGAGGGTCTTTCTCGGGTGGGTTTGCAAGTTCTACCTGTGGCTGTGGGGTTGTGTCAGGAAAGGGCATCTGGCATAGTACCTGTGCCATACCAATATGCAGACTGCCATGCTTCACTGTGGCCACCCCTCTGACAAAGGAGGAACCAGCATGAAACAGCTGTTGGGAGGGGAGTCCCTAGTTTGTTAAACTGCAATTAGATGGGGTCAGTTTATAACTGCTTAAACAATGTCCGGTGATAAATAAATCTCTTACACTATAGTAAAAACAAGCTAAATTAGGTTCAGCTAGCAAAATAAATGGAGCTAGTTAACATAAATTTGCTAAGGCTAGCTGAGCTAGTGATTTGTTTTAAAACCATTTAAGGGGGAAAAAAATCTGTAAAACTAGTAAATATGCAAGTGAAGGATTGTCCAAGAAAATGTTTGCAACATTGCATATGTGAGACATAATTTACTTGCTTATTAGTTGATGGCTACAAACGAAAGCAGGTATTTCTATTTCTCCTCAAATACTGTGTATTGAGGCTGATCTTTTAGTTTGAGGCCCCCCGTGTATCTGCATGTTGGAAGAAATGGTTCTGAGGTGCATGTTATTATTATTATTATTATTACGTATAAAAAAACGAAGTAGACAGCAACAGTGCTTAACAATACAAAACGGACCGTGCCCAGTGATGCAAACTAAATGGTCTAATACTTATATGACTAATTTTTAACTTTATCTAGGTTCTATAAAGCACTTTACATTTGTTTTTCATTCTCGTTCTCCCATATATTCAGCAGCGCTTTGATGTATACACTCGTACCCCAATGAGCAGTATTGGGGGAAAATGTAGAGTTCATTGGGCTGATGAAGAACAGCTGATGAAGATGTGACAGGGCTAGGGCCTCATTGAGATGACCTTCCAGTTAGAGGAAAAGGGCCTCTACCCACTGATCATAGGCACCCCATTCACCGACGTAAGAAACCAAGTTTGTCGAGCTCAAGCTCGACAAACCTGGAGCTCAAGCTCCAGTTATTACTATGGTATACCAAATTAATCCTAATGTGAGGTCATCCTATTTAAATAATACACAAACCAGCAATCCTTTCATGCCTAATGATAATGAAGTTGATCCACATTAAAAGAGGGTACACAAAATTCCCATGTTAAAATACTGTTCATAATTAATTATGAATTTTCTCTTGCTAAAAGTGACCTCCACTGACTTTACACATCTGAGTGTCTTTACAGGTGTTACAGAATACGACTGCTTAAAGGAACATCTATGTAAGACCTTGAGACCTTTGTGGCTCAGAGAAGAGATGTGTGAGCCTTATGATGCCATCTGAGGCAGCGCAGCACAAACAAAAAGGAAAAGTACCAGCCTGCTTGAGGTCCATCTTAGCCACCAATGAAAAAGAGGAAAACGTTTTTTTTTTTTTTTTTTTTTAAATAATTTTTTTTTTGTAATATGACTTCTAGTGCTGACCAGTCATGGGACCCCAACATACTTGGTTCCCATGGGTGGAGTGCCAGGAAAGTGTTTCCACTCGTCCAGACCAGGAAAAAGACGAGCGCTGGGCTGAGCTGTTTGACCGGCTGGACCTTAACAAAGATGGACGGATAGACATCCTTGAACTGAGGGCCGGGCTGGCGGACCAAGGACTCTCCAGCGGCTCCTTGGAGAGGGTAAGACGGCAGGACCACCTCAGTGACCTCCGTAAAGTGAGTCCCTTATAGTACGTTAGAAATACAGATGAAGACGCTTAAAAACTTAACAGTATCACAACTCCAAGGTCACGTTATCTTGTTTAGCGGTGGTAGGTCTTGTCAAGACAATTTGACGAGTGACCTATTTGGCCAAATGCATGGCTCTATATCCAAAGGGCTGGATCCGGAGGCGAAATATGTTCTCCAAAGTCAGGTTTTCACGTGGGTTTATGTCCGATTAATCACCAGGGTTGCTCTGTAACTATCGGGTGTGGGTATTATTGCACAGAGAAGCGCACTGCACTCTTTCAAACCATCAGCCGGTATAAAAAAATATGACTTGCTGTCAGAAGACAGCACCATTTTTTTTTTTTAAATCAGTCCAGAGGTTTAACTTGTTATGCCCATGCTCGTGTCTGTGTGTGTAAACAGATATTATGTATTGTGGGGACACACACTCACACACTCCAGTTCGTCTAAGTCTGTCTGCGACTTCTGTTATCTCTCCTGCGAGGAAATGCAATTCATTGAGTAAACGATATGAAAACATGACGAAAGCTCACTTACACGGTGAAAAGTGTCACGCCATGCACCACTAGATTTTAGACTTCATCTTAGTAGAAGAGTTGTGTGTGTGCAGGTGTGTATTTGTCTCTGTGTGTGTGTGTGTTTGCATATATGAAGGGCAGCTGGCTATTTTGGTAGAGGGATGCAGTTCTTGTAATGTGAGAAGAGTAACCTTTCTTGTGTTTTAGTTGGTCTCCTTTCACAGTTAAGTCTCTGTTCAAAAGGTTTACTTGAGAAAGTGTTTTCTTACCCTTCATTTTTCTTATAGTTTTACAGTGATGCTCGATCACTGCCAGTGAATAAGTCTTTATTGGGTTGGTAAATATGAGAACTGCAGTGATTTGCCAGCTGCCCAGTAGCTGTTTTTCACTGTCTTTCCTGTCTGTGCTGCCAGATTGTGGAAGCTGGGGACACCAACAAGGATGGAGTGTTGGACTTTGAGGAGTTCATCCATTACCTTAATAACCACGAAAAAGAGCTTAAACTCATGTTTCGCCGGCTGGACAAGAACAACGACGGTCTGGTTTCTGCTCATGGGAGACAGCGGAAATAATACTTGATGACTCTTTTATGTCAAAATGTTTGTTTTTCCTAACACATGCTCACGTCTCTCTTGGTTTGTGGGTATTTGCAGGTCAGATAGATGCAGCTGAGATTCAGGGCTGTCTGCACAACATTGGTGTGAATGTTAGCCTGGAGGATGCCACCAGGATTTTGCTAAGGTCTGTTTTCTCTTTATTTCTCCAATCAGCCACCACTTTTGGTTGGCACATCCACTGATTAGGCCACTTGCTGTATCGACAACTGCACTAGCTTTACTTGTCTTGCATCATATTTTGTAAATGTTATAATTGCTGCATCATTGTCATAAAGATACATTTTCTTTTAAATTAAGAGGTTTGCCCGATCTTCCATCCATCCATTATCTATACCCGCTTTATCCGTTTCCGGGTCACGGGGGTCTGTCGGAGCCTATCCCGACGCATATCAGGCGAAAGGCAGGGGTACACCCTGGACAGGTCGCCAGTCTATCCAGGGCCACATACAAACAACCAATCACACTCACATTCACACCTAGGGAGAATTTAGAAAGATCAATTAACCTACACTGCATGTTTTTGGACTGTGGGAGGAAGCCGGAGTACCCGGAGGAAACCCACGCAAGCACGGGGAGAACATGCAAACTCCACACAGAAAGACCCACCGGGCCGGGAATTGAACCGGGAACCTTCTTGCTGTGAGGCAACAGTGCTAACCACTAAGCCACCGTGCTGCCCTTGCCCGATCTTTTTTCCTCATATTCCCCATTGAGATCCTGAGAGATCCAATCACAAGTGGCCAACGCTTAGCAGGTGTGTTCACACCTGGCACTGAAATGTGTATTCAAATGCAACTTGAGTTACTTGATCTGACCTTCCCGCTCTGTGTGCAAAAAAAACGTCCAAGTCTTTTTCACTTCCAATCAATAAATATGTCGTTATTTGCCAAAAGGCAGCAGCTTGAAATCGCAAGCAGAAATAATAAGGCACATAAGCCACCTGCCACAACTTTTTTTTATTCAGCTTACTTCAAGAAAAGATGTGTACAATACCAAGAAAGGTCCACCAGAACTATGAAAAAGAAATCAAATTACAAGGAGCTTTATTGTGGTCATTTGTGCATAAAAGGAAATAAGACATTGCGTAAGCCAGTGGCTTTAGTTAAGTAGCCAGTCCATGAATCCATTCAGGGACACTTTTCTGTTTAGTATACAAAGAGAATGAGAATACCAGAACACCTCAACATACCTGAGTGATCAGATCTGAATCTACCTGGAATGTGTTTAGACCTTGCATCAGCGTTGGGCACTAGATCGCACGAGATGCATTGTCATCCCAGGTCTGAGCAGAGTCATACTTGCTCATATATACTGTAGCTGCAACTATATGGCCATAACCATGACCATAGCAACACTATATGAAGGTTGGGGTGTAAAGCATTAAGACATGACTCATATCCTGCACTTACCTTCAAACACTGCTGCAAACGCATCTATGTTACTTTACTGTATCAAACCGGCGTCTGCTTGTGATTAAATGCAAGCTTTTTCAAATGTTTCCAGTTTTTACAGTTGCATGAAAACTTTGCATCTGGGAAATTTTTCTTTCATTGTTTCTGCATCCGAAATACAATAAGGCGCCTCATGTAGCCAGGGGAGGTTAAGAGGAATTGGAAATGTGGCAGAGCATGGAGGGAGCTCCAAAAAAGCAGTTCTTTCTGCTTGATGTCTTCTGATGAGAAAAACTTCCCGACCCAGTCAAACCAGCAAACGGAACCTCTGTTCTCTGTCTTAGTGCGTATGTTAATGATTGTGCTCCCTGTGCAGTATGGACAAGGACGGCACCATGACAATCGACTGGAATGAGTGGCGAGAATACTTCTTGTTTAGACCGCTCACTAATATGGAGGACGTGGCACGCTACTGGAAGCGAAAAATGGTAAGGTCACAAACGGGGAAGTGTGCACAACTCAAGAATAATAGTGAGTTTGTCAGTGTCTCTGGTAGCACGGTTGAATTTAGTTCAGTTGAATTCGATGCAGATCAGGTTAGTTTTATTTAATTAAATTAATTTTTAGTGCAATTGTTGCTCAATTTGTTAGGTATTTTTGTACGACTGCTAAATTACTTTTGGTAACATTATAAGTCCATACTACTCTTCATTTTCTATACTTACTTTGATCATAATGATTTCAGTAGATGTTGGATACAGGCGAACAGCTGACAGTGCCAGAGGAATTTTCTGAGGAGGAGAGGAAATCTGGCTATGTGTGGCGACACCTGATGGCTGGAGCTTTGGCTGGATCAGTATCACGTACCGGAACCGCCCCCTTAGACCGCCTCAAAGTCTTCCGGCAGGTCAGCATGTCACAGTTAACACCTCATTTACTGATCAGTCCAGCCTGAATAATGAACACACATCTGTGTGTTTAACTTCAAATTGGTGGATTGTAAACTTTATTCCGGCCAATTGATGTTTTATGCAAAGTACTAACTTTAATATTCTGCCTCGCCAGGTACATGGCTCCTCTGATTTTAAAGGGAATGTCCTGAGCGGATTTCAGTACATGCTGAAGGAGGGAGGACTGCGCTCGCTGTGGAGGGGCAATGGTATCAACGTCCTTAAAATTGCCCCCGAGACCGCCATCAAATTCACCGTTTATGAACAGGTACAGTCCTTTTTTATTCTTTTTATCCATTTATTTCTTCTACCTGTTGTGCGGTTGTGTCAGTTTACCATCATGTGTCTATTTGTAGAGTAGGATCCTGTAGGATCCTGTAAATGACAAAGGATCCTGTAAATGTAATGATAATAATCATCTGTAACTTTAAACATAGATGAAATTACAAAAAGGACTTTACAAAGCCAGCAAACATGTCACAAGATTAAGTAGAATAACTAATGGTTAAATAAATCTAGCAACAAAAACAACAAAAAACAGTATAACATTACATTAGAAAAATAACAACAAAAGTAAAATGACTGTAAATGAGTAACAATAACACACATGTAAAATAAAAGGTAAATTAAATTAAAGATTAAATTATTTCCCATCAAAAAAGAATAAATGAATACGACTATTACAACTTCTACTACTTCTACTATTAGTAATAATAATAAATTATAAAGTCTAAAAGAACTGATAAAATAATTTGTTTTCAGACTACATAATGGGACTCACATGGGACTAAAAGTTCAGGTGAATTGAGACACAAAGACCATAAAAGGCCCTAGAAGTCAACAGGAAGTTCTCAAAATGACCTGTTAACGTCTTACTTTCTTTTTAAAAGACTCACAGCTGAATGCTACATAATCAGGATCTGATTAATGCAGTGATTATTGAGACAAGAGACGAGGCTGTTGCAATGGTTAAAGCATGAGAACATGAAGAAGTGTCATACCACACATTGACAACAAAGTTTACACTTTATATTTCTATTTAACTTGACTACAGTAACGAGTGTTTGTGTTCAGACTGGACTGATAACTTGTCCGTGGTGTCGGATTGACGATTCTGAGGTTTTGATGACAGAACCCCATCTGGTATAAATGCTTGAGCAAAGAAAAAAACCATAATGCATAAATTTGTGACTTTATACACAAATTTTCTTAAGTATTCATTCACTGACAATATGTTTGATCATTTATGTATCGCATCGCCATGTTGGCACGTTTCATTCAAGCATGATAACTATCACAAATATGTCGATGATGTGAAAAGAAAAAACAAAAGCCCCAAAAATACCATACATCCAGAAGGTTTGTACAGTTCAGCCTCTGCAAATAAGCAGTAAAAATTAAGTAAATGTTATTTCATAAGGCTGTGAAATCAAGCAAGTCTTCATCTGACGGTGAATTTTTGAATACTATGATTTCTGTCTATTTGTTTCTGATTGTAAAAAACTTTGATCAACCTTGTTGTTTTTAAATGTACTACATAAATAATATAGTACCTTGAAACAAGAGTGGTTAATAAGATCAAACCTGGTGAACTGAACCCATGTTTTAGTTAAACTGTCCAAATGTGTGGGCCTCCCACTATAATTTCAGTCTACTGTAATTCTGAGACTATGTCTATATAAGATGAAAAGTGATGCCCACCACTGTGTTAAAATATCTCTGTTTCCACACCTGAGGTGATAAAAAGACAACAATGCAATCTCTGGGATGTGACGTTCCACGTTCTGCTCAAAACGTGAGAGTCTTTGCAAAAAAGAACCAGCAGATGGCAGAATCTGTTTCCCTTCCTTAATGACTAAACTCTGATTTGCTAAAATTGAATAAAAAAAATCTCGACGTCCTATATTTAATATCATGTGGATGCTCATTTAATTTGTTTCTAGAGTTTCAGGCTAAAAGCTGCTCCCTACTTTTAGTCTGTATGCTGAGCTGATCCATCCTGCTACATAGACGGCTGTCGTAGAGACACAGCATTAGTATTTATCATCCTATATTACTTTTAGTTTCCTAATGTTGCCTAAAACATCTCTCGCTAACATTTTATCAACGTGAGACATCTATTTTCTTTCATCTTTAATCATTTGCCATGTGTTTATGACCCTAGAGTCCCGTTGTTTTGTGCCTTTTGACTTCTAGATCAAGAGTCTTATGCATAGCAGTAAAGGAACAAGGACTCTGAGGGTTCATGAGAGGTTTGCTGCTGGGTGTTTGGCTGGAGCAGCAGCTCAGACCGCCATCTACCCAATGGAGGTGAATATTAAGGAATACATAAAGATACTGTATGCAGACTACATTTGCTGATCAAGAATTATTATGTCAATCCTCCGTCTGCTTCTGCCCACCTCTCCTTGCTTTTCTTTTTTCCAGGTGTTGAAGACCCGTCTCACGCTACGAAAAACGGGACAGTACTCAGGGATAATAGACTGTGCAAAGCAGATCCTACAGCAGGAGGGTGTCATGGCTTTCTACAAGGGTTATGTACCCAACATGCTGAGTATTGTGCCTTACGCTGGCATTGACCTGGCTGTTTACGAGGTCAGAGAGACATGAAAACAGGCAGCTCTCACTGAGGTATATATGTTGTCTCACCATTTACCTTGCATAAACCTTCTTATTCCACAGACTCTGAAGTTTGCATGGCTGAACAGGAACAAAGGCTTAGCTGACCCCGGGGTGATGGTGTTGGTCGGATGTGGCGCTATCTCCAGCACCTGTGGACAGCTGGCGAGTTACCCACTGGCGCTGATCCGCACACGAATGCAGGCACAAGGTCAGTATAAATACACGGGAACTGGGAAAATTTTAAAAAAGATGTTGAGCCTCCAAGAACTGACCTAAACATACATTTTCCCCAAGATATGAACTAATATACATAGTGGGTGTTGTGGTGGAGAGCATGACAGTACGTTGCAGCATTATCTCCCACAGGTCTTCGACCACATGACAGTTGGTTGTTAAGAGTATCATGTGATTTACATGACTAAACAGGAGTGCTTCCCAACATTTTAAGTCTTTTCTTTAATTTATCATCGTAAAAAGACTTCTTGCAAATGAATTAGCCATCAATAATTAGTAATAGTGACTTCACATGAGCCACCGGGTGCAATCCTCTTAATGTGATAGGAAAATTGAGTAATTATTTGTTTAGCAGTAATTCCATTTTACTAATTTGACCATAACTAAAACAATTAGTTTGCAATATTTAAAGTTGGAGGTTTAAAAAAGATTCTGACCAAAGACTCAAAGTTCTTATTTCTGTCTTCATTGGAGAGTTTTGTTATTTTGTCAAGGATGGTCTTAAATATAAATTACATATAATTTATATTTAAACTAGGTTTTTTAAATATCTTCTTTTTTTAAATTTAATCCTCATTTAAGTAGTTTAAGGTCTGCAGCTCATTCAAAGTGTGATATTATCAATTTGGGAGCTGTTGCTGGAAACGCAGAACATCCAGTCTAAGTACATATCATTTTTAGACTGGAAGAAAATAAAAACAAAATCCGTTCAAAGCCTCACTGATACACACACATACACACACACACACACACCAAAAAAAGTGTGTCGAAAGGTCAGCAAACTTGGAACAAACAGTATGCAGAAGGTTTAGAATGACTCATGAGTCAAAATGACATCTGCAAAGCATTTGGCTTCACTGCAACAACACAAGACCGTATGGTGTCCAGTGTCACTTGGTCATGCGACAGGAGGAGACAGATGATTCCTGAAGTGTGTGTGGATACAGTATCTGCTCAGATTCTTTCAAATGGACCAAAGCTTATCGCTTCAGAGAACAGACGGACAATGACTCAGAGTTTTTGGGCATAAACAAGTGGGATATTCAGCAACTGCTGGATCAATCATTTTATCTCAACCTAATCAAGTTGCACCCCACTTAAATGGGAGAAAACTAAATACCAACACAAACAAAAAAAAAACAAAAAAAGAAATAAAGAACTGAAGACTGCTGCAGCAAAAGCCTGGAAAACCATCACAAAGAAGAAGACTCCTTTTATCTGTCAAGATTTCCTGACGTCATAGTTATTTTACTGATTCTTGGCAAAATATATTAAATAGACCTCAAATATATAGTGGTTTTAATTTTTCTAATTACAAGTGAGATCCTCAGTGTTTCCCAAATTGCATTATAATCCTAAAATCTACCTCTTTTTAAACTCTGCATTTTAAAGCCCATATATATCCATGCATATATGTGTATGCACAAAAAAATCAGTTAAGTGTTTTTTTGTTTTTTTTTATTCATATTAAAAATGTATATAATTTTCCCCTCTCTTTTCCCATTAGCCTCAGGAAAGGGAGGCCCCAAACTCTCCATGTTGTCCCTGCTTCGCAACATTGTGACCAAGGAGGGCATCGCTGGACTTTATCGAGGAATTTCCCCCAACCTGCTGAAAGTCGTCCCAGCTGTCAGCATGTCGTATGTTGTCTACGAATACACGAGGATCACGCTGGGTGTGGACATTGAGGGCAGGGGAGAAGGGAAAGGGAAGGGGTAGAAAAACGAGAGATTCTTTGTGTTGGGTGAAATCTGCAAGCCTCTTGCTCTTGTCACTGTGTGAAGAAATGAACCTTGGCAGGGGCTGATCCTGACCCTGAGACTGTAAAATCTTGGGTAAAATCTTCTTGATGAGATAAGAAGAAAAACAACAGAAATATATTCTTTAAAATATACACATAAACTACCTCTGCCTAAACTATATGCTGGTGTAGAAAGTCTCCAAAGCAATATATTGTACATCAGTTTTTCTCAGCAGCTGTATGAAAGCCAACCAGTCAACATCTTGCTGCTGCAGTGACTTGGAAAGATTGACTTGCGCGAACTTGCCAGAGAACTAGAAAAACTTGACATCTCAACAATTTTTGCAAGTATTCAAGGACAACAACAGCACAGTCGCTTAAATCATCATTAGAGAACGGTGGAAACATTTCTATTAAATAAAGCACACACAAATCTTCCAAATTTAAGTTGTGATTTTAAAGTCTCAATTTTTTCCCATAGAGTGAATCTGGGCAGCAAAGCTGGTGAGAAGTCTATGTGCATGCGAACCACTGTGCAATTTGACATTTGACATTAATTGCAGCCTCTGTGTGGAGAACCTTGCCGTTTTCTCTACAGCCATTGAATATCAGCTATATATCAGGCCAATATCCATCTTGCAGTTTTGACTTTTGAAAAGTAGAGCCAATTAAAATGTGAGACATGATCTCAGTTTGTACAAGTGACAAGGAGTAAACGTGTAATATGTGGTGGTGACCCTCTGACCATGCTGCTGATTCTGTCAAATAAGGACAGAAACACTAAACCAATGTCAGAATCCAGGTAAGATTACACTCAAAAGTGGTCGGCTTACATTTTTTTTACAGTCTGTATTATGTATATTCGTTATTTTAGTTCATTCATTACTGATTCAACCTAAATATATTCATAAACATTTGGTGAAATATGTGTTTAATAAAAACGTTTGTTACAATCTTGCGACTTTTCTGTATGTCCTGGAGGATAAAGCTTATGTGAAAAATGTCGTCCTTACTCAAGTCCAAAGTTTTGACATCATTAGGGCCTTACCAGGATTTAAAACAAGATAAAAGTGACATTAGATAAACAGCAACAGAAACAAGTGACGATACCTTGTGTCATAATATGTTTTACAAAAACTAACCCAAAATAAAGAAGCAACATGTAATAAAATTAAGTACACCATTTGATCCAATTTGACATTTTCTCATTCATTTCTTTAATTATTTTTTTTAGTTCTTTTACTTGTTTTCTTTGGGCATTGTGCAAATAGCCCTCGGGTTAAACTTGCTGGGACATCCACCCCATGGGAAAATTGGCAACTCTCAAATCTTTTCTACTTTGTAGTTGTAGAAAGAAAAAAAACTCAAAATACTTGGATGGACTGCAAATTGTTAAGAAAATGGGCAGCAACAATTGTGTTCGTACAGCCACTGCTGATGTCTTTCTACTTTCCACTTGGCAACTGTGTTAACGCACACCTGAATGCTCCGTACCAACAAAGGGACAAAACTCACAAACCTGCTAACGATGAATCAAGCAAGATTTTGTTCAATAAAAATGGTATTGTATATTATTTCATGTATTGTTCCCCTGAGGTCAAATCTACCTGATGTTAAAAAAAATTGGTAAAGAACAGATGTTTTGTCATGCTGTTATGCATAAATAGAATTAAAAAAAGGGGAGGGGCCGGCGACTTGTCCAGGGTTTACTTCATCTCTGTCTTACTGACACCTGATATAAATTTTATCCTCTTGGTGTCGCTGAATAACTTACAGCACATAAAGTAGATGTACATTCTCTACAACATGATTGAAGATGGATGTGTGCTTGTATGTGTCAACCCTAAGTGTTTACAACACAAAAAAGTTGGCGACAAATGAAAGTACAATCAAAGACAACGGGTCAATTTAATTCTAGGTAGCACCAGACTGTTGAGTCAAATGGTGAGTTAAATGATTTATATTTACTGCACATGACACAAGACATTTATTTCTTCCTAACTGATTTATTTAGACTATTTATTAACTACTTAGTAGCTTCTTTCTTCTTTTATTTCCTGAATTTACACACAGAGTTGAGAAGCAACCATAGGTTTTACTGCAGCAACAAGAGTGTTTGTTGTCCTTCTTCTCATTACTCTGTCAGGTATAGTACATTGCATAACATACGTTTCTTGTGTGACACTCAATGAACTTTTCAGAGCAAACTAAAACTGTTCCACAGGCTTTTTTTTTTATTTTTTTTTTTTTTATCCAAAACTCATTTATTATGAAGAGATTTATTTGATTGAGTATTTGAATTGAACATCTCTTGGTGTCCACTTTGAGCTGGTTTGTTTCTTTGCACAGTTATCTTTCATTCTGGTGCAGAAATGGAGATGAAGGCTTTATCTCCACATTTAAATGAAAAAAGGAACAAAACATTGTTAACTCATTTAGCTCCTTTCCAGATTAAAACCCAGAGTTTCACTCTATGTATGACAATGACAGTTTAATTTACCGCAAGGTTCATTAAACATAAACTCAGTTTTCTCAACAATGGAGCAGTAAACAACCATGTGATTTATAACCAATTTTGCTAGAAAATGCAAATCATGTTCAAATATAGATACAAGAGTTATTGATTATAAGTCTGCAAGAAAAAGAAAGTTTAGTTTTCTTTTGAATGTAGACATCGTTGTGACAGACTTCAGGTCAGCATGGGGAGTATAAATGTGCTCTTAGTGATCTTACAGTGAGAGGCTGGTTACACTGTGACAGGTGAAGGACAAAGATGTAACAGCTGGATGCCACAATGCCACCTGCTGACATCACCATATGCAACCTGTTGGGGCTTAGTAAGTGACACATCAGGCGAAACAATAATTGAGCTTCTGTTTGCATCCTCAGACATTCTTTTACTCTTGTAATTATTGTATTTCCCTATTTAACCATATACTCATGGGGAAGTAGTGTCCAAGGTTATAGTTTGCTCCTCAGATCCACAACTGCACACATAATGTTGATCCAGCTAACGATGAAAGATGCCTGCCTGCTCAGTAAAATCCTGACTGGTCCAGATCGACTTTGGTTACACACAACTCATACTCTACAAGTCATCATCGCTGAACCGTACCTGAAGAGAACTGTTTTACTGATAATATGAGGTGGAAAATCGAATGTGTTATTTATAGAGGAAAAAAATATAATACAAGGAAGAAACCATCGGAGTGCTCCTACTAAGGCTGGAAGACAAGATCAAACTGTGTTTCAGTGTGAAATTTCATAAAAGACGTAATTGGAGAAATATTGAAAATTTACATTTAAGTCATATAAGTCATGATCAGTTACTTCATAAATTGTTTTTATTATGTTTTTATAATGGCTTTTATTATATTTATTTTTTCATTATTATTGTTACATAGTAAGTGCTGCCCATGTGTGATGGGACTGACTGAGCAACATCAGGACCACAATCTTCTCAAACCTATACACTTGACATGCCAGCACTGCATGAAGAATGTTTGAAGACTGTTTATGAGCTCCTCCAGCATATTGGTATTTGAATCCAGGTTCTGCAGTCAGATAAAGAGACACCAGACTTCAAAGGAAGCTACTGAGATACTGTGAAAACCAAAGCGTTCTTTTTTTAGTCTTGTAGTTGTTGTCCATCACAGGAGAGCAAAAGCAGAAGAGTCTGCAAAAGAACAAAGGCAGGGATGAAAATCAGGACTACAATCACACTGAACTCCCTGTTGGTGAATAAAAAAAAGACAAATGTTTTTAACTACGTTTGTTGTTAGTTTCTTTTTGTTGAGCAGAGTGAGTCAGATCTTCAAGAAGCTCTTGAAGACATACCTTCTGATCTTTCATCATCCTCTCTCCTGACTGCCTGACAGAACTAACAAAATCTGATCTCACATATCTATTTAAGGTGATTCTCCAGCTGCACTTTTGATTGTGTTTGCAGAGCGTTTGCAGACGCTGCTCCAAAGCTTTGAAACTCTTTCTGCCGCAGATCAGAGGAGCACCATCACTGTCCATTTTTAAAACCTGTTTGAAAACCCATTTTTATGCTCTTGCCTTCGACCCAACATGAGACTTGTTTTTACTGTCTTTACTGTTTTTTTACTTCTCTTATTGTGCTCTTTACTGGTTTTATTTTTTTTTTTTTATCAATTTATCTATTTATTAATCTCAATCACTACGACTCCGTGTATATATGTAAAAAAAATAGCTTCCCAAGTTTACTTTTCTCTTCTCTTCTTCTCTTCCTTCTTTTGCTTCATTTTTCTATTTTCTCTCCGTTTATGCTACTGGTTGCTTGCGAAATAAAATGCACGTTACCGCCACCTTGTGGTCAACAGTGTTATTTGTTCAGTCAATGGTTCTCATGTGGCTCTACAGTGTAAACAGGCTGAGGAGGGGCTCGGCCCTGTTAAAGGTTCCTGTCTGGTGGGTTTACCCTGAATGGAAACGCACCTATAATGACACACTGTGATATTTGATGTGTTCCTTTTATATGATGTTATCAAAAATCTTGGCTGCTTTCAAACAGCTTTGCTTCCATGGCAGCAAGGAGTCAACATTCAATTCATTAATGCCAACATAGGGTCAACCATGCGCCAACTACTTATTCAGTTAAATACTGGTTTACCTCAAATTTCTTGAAATTAAACAGTGAAAAAACTGAGCTCCTCCTTTTTAGAAATCCAAAGTTGACAGCTTCTCCCTTACTATTAACAGCTCCTCAGTCTCCCCCTCCCCTCGGGTTTAGAGTCTGGGTGTCATACTCGATAGCACCCTGTCATTCCACTCTCATATCAACAACAGCACCCGGTCTGCCTACCTTCCTAACATAAACCAACTTCGTCCCTCCCTCACTATCCACACTGCTTCCACCCTTGTCCACTGTCTTGTCACCTCCTGCATCACTATTGAAACTCTCTCCTCTTTGGTCTCCCCCAGAAGTCTCTCCACAAGCTCCAACCGGTCCATAACTCTGCTGCCCAAAACATAACAAACATAACCCCATCACTTCACCCCCATCCTGCAACAGCTCCAGTGGCTTCCAGTATGGCAGAGAATTAAATACAAACTCCTCCTGTTCACCTTCAAGGCCATTATAACCTTGCCCCGTCTTACCTGTCCAACCTCATTCAGATTGCCACTCCAGCCCACTCCCTCAGATCCTTCTCCTCCATCCACCTCACTGTCCATTCTGCCTGCCACAGCAGACGCTCTGCTCCCAAACTCTGTTGAACTCTATTGATTCTCTTTTCATCTTCAAATCCAGACTCACCTATTTAAGATTGCCTAAACACTCTAAGTGCAACTACACTACCCTTAATGCTTTTTGTTTCATTTTGATGATTTTATCTATTGTTGTTTTATGTCTTGGTCATAAAGTGTCCTTGGGTTTTATGAAAGGCACTTATAAATAAAATGTATTATTATTATTAATAATAATAATGACCATCTCACTTCCGGATTGGGGCTTATGCAGAACTAAGTTTCGTTGCAGTTCTTCGGCTGACCCATAGAGGGTGGCTCCAAAAGCGGCTTAATCTCTATTGACTCCTATGTTAAAATGTCTTAGTTCAGAGCAAAAATAAATATATTTACAGGCTGGTTTAAAATCCCATTTAGGTCTAATCGTTTGATCAAAAACGGGGCTTCAAAACCGGTCTTTGGAGACCAATGGCTCATGTGATGCGTCATCCATTGAAACTTCCATACAGTCTATGGGGTCAACCCAATTAACTGTACTTCCTAACGCTGAACAGCAGGGGCCGTGTTCAATATTTCATCCGCACTGACGGAGGACAAGCGGAAACTATAGACTGTAAAAATCACTGGACAGACAATTTATGATTTCTCCTGTTTTGAAGCTTATTTATCCTTGTACTGAGTGGCGCAATGTTGAAAATGGACAGAACAAACAAGCCTGGAAAGCTGACTGGTGCATGCCTATTTTATGTCAATCAAAGTTAGCCTTAGCTGCCAGCTCCTTCATCTGATCCATGGTGGAACAACTGTTGCATCTTTACAGCAGAATATCCAATTTCAGATGTAATTTTGGTTGCTAAATAAAAAAAAAAAGGCCACTGTGTTTCGTTAACGCTGGGCTATTAGAAACTCCAATGCTTGGCTAAGCTCCATAGCACAATGATGGCTGATGAGGAAATGATAACGGCTACCAAACGGCAGAGCTAACTTTCAATCCAGAAGCTGCACTCCATATAGCAAATAAATGTATTGCTTTATATTTATTCATCTGCATAGTTGAACATTTTAACATGGGAGTCAATGGAAGATGACCTGCTCTTGAAGCCAGCCCCTGGTAGTCAAAAAAGCTATTTTTGTTACTCCAAGGTTGGCTTCAAGCCAGAAGTCAGATTGTTGGCCTTTGGTAGAAACAAGGTGTTAAAGGGAATAAATGCAAAAAATGTGTTTGAAAGCAAGTGTTTGGATGTCTGAAGTGAATTTCAAACTTTAAGATAACACAACCTTTTCACTTTGTTTCGGGCCACCAAATTCTGCAAACTGTCAGTCAGTGAATCTTTCACATTTGCTGGGTACTGTGACATCACAGACACAGTTTAAATTATGTTTTTTATA
The DNA here is from genome assembly GCA_014839995.1 of Xenentodon cancila. NCBI lineage: Eukaryota > Metazoa > Chordata > Actinopteri > Beloniformes > Belonidae > Xenentodon > Xenentodon cancila. The sequence continues at coordinate 19,677,063 of CM026198.1, read as the reverse complement.
AACCAAATTACTCAGTTTCCTCATCTTTAATTACTCCAACTTTCACATTTTTCAGCACTTGTTATACCATACCATGATACTACCCCCACTTGTATCTCTGTTATATGTACCAAAGCATGCAACAGACAAATGGTGTCAACCTCAAAAAAAAAAAAAAAAAAAAAAAAAAGGGCTATAAAAATGTGTCTTCTTTAAAAATGAAAGAGGCTGTAATTCCCCTTTCGCGATACTATTGCTATGACCTGTTTTCCAAATATGTTGTATCTGTATTCTAGTTAGCAGCCAATGGGAGGCAATGTTTGGCGTAAAAACCAAAAAAAAAAAAAAAAGAAAGAAAGAAAAAAAAAACTAAGGAAAAAAAATGAAGAAGAACCGCAGCGGAGGCCGAGCCGCCGATTGGTTATTTTAAGCCGGAGCTTTGCCGGCGTGCCAACCTCCAGTCACGTTTGTGTCCCCGTCCGCTGTTAACCTTCCCGCTTCTGCGCAGCGCGACCCGGATAAAGCTACACAGCCTGACCCCTGTATGCGTGGTTCTGCGCCCTGAAACAGCATGTCGGATTACAGCGACCTGCCATCTAACGGAGTCGGCTCTGGGGTGAAGAAGGACGCTTTCGCGGATGCCGTACAGCGAGCACGACAGGTAGGCGAAGTGCCGAGCTTCGGGAGCGGGGTAGCCGCGAGCTAGTTAGCGGCTGGAGCCGCGGCTAGCTGCGCCGACGCTAGCTGCAGTTAAAGAGTTAGCAGACACGCCGAGAAATACCAGATCAAAATCAACGTCTGTGGCCAATGCGAAATCGGACTTGCGGGGTAAGGGAGAGCAGCGATATAAATCTAGATGTCTAGTCCACGTAAAAACGACGAAATGTCGCATTACTTGCGTCAAGTGTGTGGATACGCTAAGCTAGCTCGCTTAACCACCAGCGAGCTCGCGTGAAGATTCAATTTTCCCTCATGTACGAAAACTGATGTATGAGACACGGCACTTTACACTGGACCGCGGTGATGCCATTGTACGCATATAATAACCAGGAATTTGGTTATTCCTGGTTAAGTAAAGCTTTCGGGCTTTTAATTGACGGGAAACATTTTCTAAATTTCAGCGGGCATCGACTGTACTGTGAAGGATTTCAGCTGATACTGGCTTCCACTTCTAAACGTCTGCTCGTTTTCTGCTCCGGGTTATCAGGAATTAATATGATAATATAACGATTCAGTCAGAATGAAGAAGATGAAATAAGTGGTGGTGTAACTTTTGAGGAAGTCTTGTAGACCTGGGAGAAACTCATCTTGTTGCCGTAGTAACTAACGCTGATGAATTACTTATGTCGGAATAAGAAAATCTGATCAGGTGTGAACAACGGTGTCTTAAAGTTTATCCACAAGTTTTGTTTGCTGTAGGATCATAGCCTTTACTTCTGTTAATTCTCTCTGAGAGTAAACTGGTTCACAATTGAGCTGTCAGTGGCTCCCCAAAGCGGTGTTGAAATGCTCTTTTAATAACATTTTAGACTTCTCAGTCTAGTTTAATTCAGTAGTGTTTTGTTTTTTTGTTTTTTTTTATTCCCTTTTAGATTGCAGCTAAAATTGGTGGAGATGGTGTGCCCCCGGTGACAAACAATGGAGGACCTGAAAGTTATCCATACACGGCACAGAAGCGATCCCTTGAAGAAGCAGGTTGGAAATTACAACAAAGAGGCACTTTTGCTGCATTTGTTTCTTCGTTTATTTACTTGTTTGTTTTTCCCAGATGAACCTGAAGCAAAGAAGGTAGCATCACAAAGTGAAAGAGACTCAGCAATATGTATGTCAAATACAAGATTGATTAACTTGCAAGAATTTGTTCAGTCCAGTTTCCCATAACCCATTTCTTTTCTCTTCTCTTTCAGCTATTGGAGCTCAACTAGTTGCTCTCTCCCAGCAAAGGTATTGTGCTACTTTGTAGTATCTTTGGTTGTAAGTGAAGTTGTTTTTGATGTCATCGTTTGCATATTGTATGTGTCAGTGCTGTCAGGCCCTCTGCAATGACAGAAGAAATTAAGGTCCCGGATAGCATGGTTGGTCTCAGTGAGTACATTGCTGTGCCCTTCTTACACCAAACAGTTTGTCTGTCTCATTGTGTTGCATGTGTAAAAAATGAATTTAAATGTCTTTGCTGTTGCTTCTGAAGTCATTGGCAGAGGAGGTGAACAGATTAACAAAATACAACACGACTCCGGCTGCAAGGTCCAGATTGCACATGGTGAGCTGTATGATGACCTGACATGTATACAGTTCTTATGAACAAGATGATTCAAATACATTTTTTATCTGGTCTTGACTGATAAACATTGTCTTATTAATGCACAGACAGTGCTGGTCTTCCAGAAAGAAGCATTTCTCTGACAGGGTCAGCAGACGCCATAGAGTAAGTTTCTCTGGTCTGTTTTCTTTTCTTTTTTTTTTTTTCTTTTTAAGAATATTTGACTTCAAAGCAGCTGTTAGAAATATTAAGTTTTTGGGGTATTTCAAGTCATTCACATCTGACAAAAGATGGTTGATTGAGATTTTTGGTTGCGCTTGTAAAAATGTACATTATTTTATTTTTTAGTTATTGAAAACAGCTCATAGGAACTCTTTATCTTATGTTTGCTTGCAATCCAGATAGTTTGTACTGATAAAATGAATCATCAAATCATCTTCATTTGTCAACAGCTCTATAACAAATTATACTCTATTCCTCTTGAAAAGTTGAATGGAAAACAAACTAAAGCCTTTTTATGGCCATTAAAATGACATCAGACATTATTTGCATGTTTCAGCGTAACCCAATTTTTATTACAGGTGTCTTAAATAGTGTTATTAGTAATTTGGCATTTTAACGGGAGAAAACCTGACCTTGTGGTGTTGGGTATCACAGACCAGAGTAAACAAAGGACGGTGTTGTCTGAGCAGCTTAAAAGAAAGTCATAGATGAGCATTTTAAAGGCTACTGTGACTGTTTTCTAAATAACATTTACAACAACAGAGTTAGAAATGTTATTTAGAGGTATAAGATCAATGAGACTACAGCCAGCCTCCCACAATCTGGCTGCAAGAGGTTGATTAGAGGGATAATGTTGATGATGGACAAAGATCCAAGGGAAACATCCAAAGAGACTCAAACAGAAAGCCACGGTCAGGGTGCTTCGCTGTCTGACCGCAGGTTACATCACCTTTTGAGAGACCATTGGCTCTGTCGAAGAAGACTGATGACTTCACTGTTAAAGGAAAATGTCCCAGATTCTGATTTACTAAAACCCCACAAAGTTTCTGTTAAATGTCTTTGTAACGATGAGACGTCTGCATATACTGTAAGAGTTGAGAAGCTGTGGGCCTGAAGTTCAGCACAGCATTGTGGGCATTGTGCATAGTTTTGCAGAATCCTGCAAATGCAGTAAATCCCTGCACATACTTGTACTCTAGCTGCAGCAAGATGGAGCAACTTTCAAAGCTTGCTTGCTCTCCCCTTCTGCGCTAGGCTCAAAAGTCCAACTCTAGGTGCAGCAGCTTTCAGTATACAGACACATTTGATCACTGATGAACTGAAAGGCTAAGTGTCCATAAGCCTGCGCGTTCAGGGCTGTAGCCCATCAACGGAGTGTGTTTTAGTTTCAAATAAGCAGCATACTTGACACAAGAGACAGTTACCTTACTTGTGAAAAATGGCTCACCTAGATGGTTATTGCTGGCATTGAGTGTTAGATACAAGCTTTGTCAGTGGTGTCAGTTACATATGCACCAAATCAACGGGGGTGCAACATGTTTTGGTGATTTAAAAACCTAAACTGTGGGCCATCTCCCTCAGCACAGTCATGGCAACATCCGGGGGTTCCTTTTGTAAAACCATGCATCTACTGGCACAACCAACTGGACTTTTTTATCTTTCTTGAATTCTAAACACTTCATCTTATTTTTGTTGGGTTTTTGGTGTTGTCTTTTCAGTTTTCACAATAGAGCCTGTTTTGCATTGTTTATTCTTGTCTGTTAGTATATAACCAATAAAGCAGTGGTCCTTTGGCACATTGTCTTCCTGAACTTCTGATTCTGTCCAAATCTGTCCCCAAGATTTCTGAGGAAGATGGCTGTTTTCGAACCTCTATCACAGACTCTGCACCATAGTCTTACAGGATTTTTTAGTATTAGTATATGTGATGCAGTCTGAGCATAGCTCCAAAATAAAATTTAAAGTGTTGCCTGGTCTAAATTGTGGCAATTATACATGACATGTATTATGTCCATTTTAAAGTTGCTCACGCTGCATATAGTGTGAGATGGTATAAAATTGTTTGTGTGGTGTTATACCGTAGCATTAAACGCGTCAATCTGTTTACCTTCTGTCTACCTCCTAACATTTGACTCTGTTTCCAGGAGAGCCAGGGCACTTGTAGATGAAATTGTGTCCAGGGGTCATGAGTCAAGCAATGGTCAGTCAGGTTCTATGCAAGAGATGATCATCCCTGCAGGCAAAGCTGGCCTTATAATTGGTAAAGGAGGAGAGACAATCAAACAGTTACAGGTGAGACTTCTGGTGTACTGTGCTGGAGTTCTGCTATGTAATTATTAGAGCTGTCTGCCAGTTACGATTATCAGCATGATCTTACAGGAAATTCGATTTGGACCAGTGAACAATGTGCCATGTAGTTTTACGATGCATTGAGTTTAAAGTATCTCTCCTGCAAATTCCTAGGAACGAGCTGGAGTTAAAATGATTCTTATTCAAGATGGATCACAGCCACCCAATGTAGATAAACCTCTACGCATTATTGGAGACCCCTACAAAGTCCAGGTACTGTTTGAGGGCACAGATGGTGTCAGTTAAGTATAAAATCTTTTGAACCCCACTTGTCACTTTAAGACCTCTATTTGTCACTTTTACAGCAAGCAAAGGAAATGGTTAATGAGATTCTCAGAGACAGGGATCACACTGGTTTTGGAGAAAGGAATGAATATGGATCGAGAATGGGTGGAGGAGGTGGCGGCGGCATTGAAGTAAGTAATGAGTACTTTAATAGTACCAGCAGAGCCAAAGCTGGATGTGTTTTTTTCCAGTATAGTTCAGACTTGACAGCCCTTGACAACCCATCACAATCATCACACCCTTTTTAATTCTGCAGATAGCTGTGCCCCGACCGTCTGTGGGGGTTGTGATTGGTCGCAATGGAGAAATGATAAAGAAGATCCAGAGTGATGCTGGCGTGAAGATACAGTTTAAACCTGGTAAACCACATGTACAGTTGATGCTACAGTGTCTAATCTCATGGTTCAAAGTGTTGTTACAGTTGGATGAGAATGTAAGAATGCCTACTTTGGAAGATATGGTATCACAATCCAGATCTCTTTTGATTGAACGTATATTGACTATTTCTTCATATTCTGTAAACAAGTTTATCTTTTGATGTTTTAAAAAGGTTTTTAAACTAATCGTCTTAGATTAATACAAGGCTTAAACCTGCAAAAGATGGTTCTTGTGCAGAATAAAGCAGTTTCAATCATTTTTTTGCCAGGTAGTTTCTGAGTGGCGACTATAAAATATGGATGTTTCTTCATCGAGGCATTAATGACTATAATTTGAATAGGGTTGAGTGGAAATCTTTGGGTTTTTATTTTCAGGACTTGTATAAACATCTCATCAGTAAATTCAGCTGTGCATTTGTAATGTATTGTAGATGATGGTACGGGTCCTGAAAAGATTGCCCACATTATGGGTCCACCAGACAACTGTCAGCATGCTGCTTCAATCATCACTGACCTGCTACAGAGCATCCGTGCCCGTGAGGAGGGTGGGCAAGGGGTAAGTGTAGAGACAGGCACTTGATTTCTGCAAGTTATAGTATCCATTTGCATGTTAACTAAAGAAATGTTTCCCTTACAGGGCCCTCCAGGACCTGGAGGGTGGGGTAGAGGTCAAGGGAATTGGGGTCCTCCGGGAGGAGAGATGAGTTTCTCCATTCCTGCTCACAAATGTGGTCTAGTTATCGGCAGAGGAGGGGAGAATGTTAAATCCATCAACCAACAAACTGGTGCATTTGTGGAGATATCTCGTCAGCCGCCACCAAACGGTGACCCAAACTTCAAACTGTTCACTATCAGAGGGTCACCGGAACAGATTGACCATGCAAAGCAGCTAATAGAAGAAAAAATCGAGGTATGTTGTTTACTGGGGATTTATGAAGCAGAGAATTGGTCCATGCTGAAATGGTTGGTCGTCTCATCTGACTGTCTGTGTTACTGCTTTCCTCCTGTTTTTCTCCAGGGTCCTTTGTGTCCAGTGGGTGGTGGTCCTGGCCCAGGAGGACCTATGGATCCTTACAATCATAACCCTTATAATGTAGGGCCTCCTGGTGGAGCTCCCCAGTAAGTGCAGCCTGCAACCAATAGCAAGCTTGAATTTTTTTAATTCAATTTATTAATTATTATTATTATTATTAATTCAATAATTTTATTTAATATTTTAGTTAGTGGAATCTACAAGCAGTTTATGAACTGAAACTCTGTTTACAGTGGAGCATCACCTAGTGGTCCCCAGTACGGTCCTCCAGCCTGGGGCAGTACTTATCAACAGTGGCAAGCGCCAAATCCTCATGACCCGAGTGAGTGCAATCTGTTGGAAACTACTTTTTATCTTCCCGTTATGTTTTACTGAAGTAATTGTTTGACTAATTTTTACACTTGTATTGTCAGACAAAGCAGCAGCAGCAGCAGACCCGAATGCAGCATGGGCTGCCTACTATGCACAATACTATGGCCAACAACCAAACAGTGGCATGGCAGCCCAGAATTCAGGTACCCCTGCAGCAGCAGCCCCAGGGGACCAGGGTCAACCAGCACAGACCTCAGGGGGTCAACCAGATTATACTAAAGCTTGGGAGGAGTACTATAAGAAGATGGGCATGAGTAAGTAGAACCTCATGATGCATATGGTGAAAATGAATTTGACTAAGCTTTTAATTATAACATTTGCTGCTATTTTGACATCCCAGCTTAAGTTAGAAGATGGTGAAATGTGATCAAACTTTACAGTATTTTAAACTTGTCTTCTATGATACTGGCTTTTTTGTTTTTTTGTTTTTCAAATTACAAGTAGTGTTTCTGAATGATTTATTAGTTTACTAGCACCATTTTAAAGACAATTGAGAAGAAACTTTAAACTCAGCACTGTTAAAACTGAAACGTCAATCACAAAGGGTGATTGATACGGATGTGGGTTTTTTGTTTAGTACAACTACGTTTTAGTTGTTCATCCACATGATTGTGAAATGTTTATGTAAAAATAAAATGCATCATTAGGTGCGTTTCCGCTTGCGGGAGTTCTGCATAGATTTTCGGGGCCCTGATTGTTGACGTGTGTCTCCATTACCAGGAGTGGCACTGCAGAAGTGTCCTTTAGGAACTTTCACGGGGCAACAAACGTTCCTGTAGTAGGAGAGGTGCTCAAGTTGGTCTTTTAATCTTAATTACTACCGCCATGGTGTATGTTTAACAAAGTAAACAAGAAGCATCTCTTGTTTACGTGATTCTTCTCTTTCATCTTTTGCTGCATTCTTCCATTTAGTCTCCTTTTATGCCACTTTGAACAGCAAAGAATGCGCACTACCACCACCTCGTGGTCAGCTGTGTTATTTGTTCAGTCAACAGTTCTTGTGTGCCGCTGCAGTGTAATGGAGACATGCCGGCTGAAGGGGCTGAGGAGAAGGTTGGCCCTGTTAGAGGTTCTTGTCTGGTGGGTTTACCTGGAACCCCAACTAGTGGAAACGCACCTGTTGGTTTCTGAGTTAACTTCTCTGGAGAATATCATCACCATTAAGACAGTAAAATCCTCTCCCCGGTAATAACAGTAACCTGTAAATACAGTTAAACGGAGGATGGAGCGAATGCTTCAGCAGAACATAAAACACTGAGGTGGAGTGGTGGAACATTTTGTTGTTCCGCCGTTCTGGCCTTTGCAGATAATAGAGGAGAAGATCTCTGCATCCCATGCTGGCTACATACCAGTATTTTTATTTAAAAAATCCAATTCTAAAAGCATGGCAAGCACAGACCAGGCACAAGGACATCAGTATTTTAAATATTGTAATCAACTGGACATGCATAGTAAACATCTTAGCCAGATGTTGTAGTAACCGTTTCTGTAGTTTTCTACAGACTTTACGTTTTGCAGAAACTCGCATAATCACATGTGACTGTAGAGGAAAAACAAATATGGCCTTGTTTTTTCAGTGTATTCATTTTGAGCTTTGCACACTAGTTCTCTTAGCTGGTCTTTTTCTATATTTCTTATGGTTTTGTTTGTGTAATGTTTCTTTTGCTTCCATGTTTGTGGATGATGCTACCTGTTCTGCTCACTCTCATTGGCTATAGAGGTATTCAGCTAAAGATCTCGTAGGCTCTGTGCAGTTAAAAATAACTTTTAACGACACCATTTACTCAAGGATTCTTTGGGCAAACATTCACTTGTGACAAGCTCCAAATTGGGCTACATTCAAAATCACTACAGGTTTCAAAACGGCCTCAAAATTCATCCTCAGGTCATCTAGTGTAGCAGCCTATGGATGAACCGTCATTGCAGAACACAATGCTCCTGTCTCCTGATTTTTTTTTTTTTTTTTTTTTTTTTTTTTTTTTTTTTTTTTTTTTTTTTTTTTTTTTGTCAATGTTGGCATACTGGTTGAGCGCTGTGCCACTTCCTACTTCCTTCTGGTTAATATGAATTACCAAAGGGGAACTGCTGTACATCAATAAGACTAGCTGGGGGGTTTTTTTTTTGTTTTTTTTTTTTTCTCCCCTCTGACCAGTATTATGCAATTACTATGTTAGGGGTGAAAAGATTGCAGGCCTCAAGATGAAGGGAAAGCAGTCTGATGGAAGCCTGGTCAGAGCTGATGAGTCTGGCTCTTTTAGTTCCACTGCAGTAAAAACCAGGGCAGAATGTCACCCCTCTTCTAGCAGTTAGTTGTGGACAGGAATGTCTTTTGCAATGTAAAATGCACCATGTACCAAACACAATCAGTACTTTTTATTTATTTTTTTATATCATCTAGCTCAATACATGGTACTTTTTGTCTTTTTTTTTTTTTTTTTTTTTTTTTTGGTTTTTTTTTTTGTTTCTTCTTTTAAATGAAATGTTTATGCATGGTTTTTCCAGCCCAGCCCGCTGGAGCAACAGTCTCTGCTCCAGGCACAGGAGCCAACACAGCAGCTGCAGCAGGGGGGGGCGCAGCTGGTGGACAGCAGGACTACAGTGCAGCCTGGGCTGAGTACTACAGGCAGCAGGCAGCCTACTATGGACAGGCTGGACAGGCTCCTGGACAAGCAGCTGCTTCACAGCCGGGACAACAGGTACCACATGCATAACTGCTTATTTTAAAAAAAAAAAAAAAAAAAAAAAACAACCTTGAAGCTACTTTGAAAACAGGGAATTGTAACCAGATTTTTCCTCTTATTTCCAGTATTGTTTATAAAAATATATTTTTTATAGAAGTATTGCAATAGTTGGTGTAAAAAGTAGATGTTTGTTTTCTAACATGTGGAGTAGTGCCAGTTGACTTGAGGATCACCTAGCTGGATGCAATGTTAAGAACTTGCAGAAATCAAATGTTTTGAATGTGAACACCGAAAAGAAAAACAAAAAAAAAATTCTAGAGGGATTTATGTCGATACAAAAACATTATTCATTTATATTTTTCTTTGCACAAGAAAGACCAATCTCATTTTGTCTTATGATTATTTCTTTTCAGCCCCAATAAATGGTTCGGTCTTTGGGATGGATGTAATGGATCTCTGGATGTGTTTTGTTTTCTTTTCCTTTTTTGGCTTTAACAAGACTAGAGCATGGTTTACCCGCTCATTTTCTATTCTAACCTTGGAATTTTTTTTGTTTTTTTTTTTTTTGTTTTTTTTTTTTGTTTGTATATATTTTTCCCTCCAAACTCAAAACTGAAGAATGAATGCCTTTTGTCCATGCATTATAAAAAGCACTAAACACCTGCCCTGATTACAATTTGGTTTTCCACTTTACTCTACCATACCTTGTAATTCATATTAATGTTTTTTTGTTTTTTTTTTTTGTTTTTTTTTTTAATAATGTGAAATGAGCATATTTGCTTGCAAGTTAGCACAACACCTCAACACTGACTCACATTTAGACCCCCCTTCAGCTTTTGAAGGGTTTAAAAAAAAAAACATCTAGCAGTATTTTGAATAAAAAATAATAGGTTTGTATGAAAGATCTGTTTTTGTGTTTTTTTTGTTTTTCCCTTGGTGTTTTGTTTGCAGTACCTTTTTAACTTAATTTTACATTCAGTGTTTTTAATTTGCAGGTGTATTTTTTTTTCCCCTGCTGTTGTGATTTAGTAATTTTTAATTTTATTTTTGTTAAGGGGTCTTGTGTGTCTGTATACAGTTGATCCTACTGAACAGAAAAAAATGTGCAAAATGGGCACCAACTGTCCTATTGTGTGTAGGCTGGTTTGTGTGTTCTTGTATGTTTGTGTGTTTGACTGCCCCATTTAATTTCTGTATCTTTACTTTATAAATATTTTTCTTCAATGAGGTTCTGTTAATGTATGCCCTTTTTTAAAGTTATTTTTTTACAGTTTGTTTTTAAAGACTTCAATAAAATCATTCATATTACCCGTGTCTTGTCGTCAGCATTGTTGTTGGACACATTGCCTTGTGTTAAGGGCAATATTTACATTCAGAACAGAGACAATTACATCTCTTATTTGACATATTTGTCACTGATTTTGACTCTGTTACAAAAACGCACCACTGCTTGCGTAGCTTCCTGTGTACTGTCGTTTTACCTACTTGGCCCACCCTTTGTTTTGGCTTTGATTGGCGTGTCTGTGAGCCAGTGGGGGGAGCCTCGTGCGGTCGCTGAGCCAATCAGAGCAGACCCGGCTCTGTAAAGGAACAACAGTTCAGAGAGCGATGGCGCCCAGCTCGAAATCTGAAAAGGACGATAGCAAACAGAAAACCCAGAGAAAGCACAAAGATCATGTTGTTAAGCTTCTCATGCGCGGGAAGGTAGGTATGAATACAGAAGACGCGACTTCAAAACGCGAAAGAGTAGTCGCAGGAAACAAATGTAGCTCTCTGAGGGGGTAGCTTTGTTTTCAGGAGCCTCGGAGGCTAGCTGGAGCTAGTTCGCTAACTAGCTCGACGGCTAACCACATAACAGCCACGGCGGGCTGGTCGCTGATTAATTAATGCTCCAGGCCGTGCAAACAACGCGGAGTTCTCCCACGTCTGATGACGCCTGTCGATAGTTATTCTTCGGTCTGAGAGCCGACGGGTTCTTAGATTTTTGTTGATCAAACCTGACGGTAACAGACGCGACTGTATTACTGAGAGTCGCGATATATTTTTAAGCAATGTGTGGTGCTCTATAATAAACACCAACTGTATTCCACACATATTTTCTGACTTAAATTATCCACGCATGCTCAAAACGTATCGATACTTTATTAGTGTTGTCCTCGCTGGTTTGGGATAAGGCACAAGCCCTAAAAAGGTCAGTGTTACAACTGTTGACACATCCGTGCTGTGCGTCGTTTAACCATCTCCTTTCTCCCGTCTGCTCTGCAGCTTGCAGGGCAGTTTTCCCAGCGCCTGTTCAGGAAGCTCCCACCTCGAGTGTGTGTCCCTTTAAAAAACATCGTCAGCGAGGAGTTCCTCAGAGCAGGGTATGTGTGTTTTCTGGATGTGATCACCAAATCTGCACATTCATTTCTTAAAAAGAAAAAAAAATAGTGCGTAAGTGTTTGATGCAATATAACGTTTACCCTTGTATAAAAGTTTTTCTTTTTTTGTGTAAACTTATAATAATCAATTGAACATTAAGAAATTTATAACTTTTCACCATGCCATTATTTATTTAAAAAAAAAAAAGTGAAATAAAACAAATCACATTGGAAATGTTAAGCACATCTTGACTGCTTTCAGAGGATTTAAGAGGACAGGTTACAGTTGGGTGCAGCTGAATATCTGCACTAGTCGAGCTGATAATCATTTGTTTTGGCAGTTTCCTGGTTTGGAGCACTCAGGTTAACACAATGCCGTGTGGGAAAGATGCATGTAAGCAATTGTGTTATGCCTCAGTCCCACATGGAGTGGGAGTACCGTGGTCTGGTTTTGCTCCATCCGCAGATCATACTGGGCTTCTTTCAAACCAGACTAATTATGAGGGTCTGCTTGCTTGGCTGTGTTTGTGAGATTGCAAATTTATCTGAAGGTGTCACCACCTAGTGTAATTTTGTAAATGTCATGCCATGTCTCGTTCTTTATAGAATGTATTTATTTATTTATTTATATATATATATTTATTTATTAGTGGTATAAATTGGGCCTTATTTTTATTATTATTGTATCGTGGATGTGCAAGTCAGAGCCAACTCATGATTATTTTTTGTTATCAATTAACCAGGTTCTCTGTTGTTCTTGTCTTAGTTCCTGCCAGCTCATCGTCTGTGTGCACATTTACACGGCTTAGCAGTTGCACAGTGCCAAAATAAACTAAACTTATATTTTTAGCCTAGCAGAGTAGGTTGCTCTCTCGTGGGATGTTTTGAAACTGCTTCTCTGGTGGATCTTAACACATTTGAAATGCTGTGGTGGGATCTTACACGAGCTGTGTATAAGTGAATATCCAAAATCCTCAATGAACTAAAGCAATGCTGTGAAACAGAATGGACCATAATTCCTTTACAGTGAAGTGTAAGGCTGATAAAGTCACATATAATGATGTGGTGAAAAGTTATATGCTGCTGTTCCCCTCATGATGCATTTGCCTATGTGGGCGTGCTAACTTTTTGCACATGACTACATTTGTGACTAGAATTGGGGTTTTTCCATTCCTCTCTTAAGTACATCAATCAATATTCAACAAGAAAATAATAATAAAATAACATGTAATTGGAATTCCTGATGTGTATATGTGAGTCATTCATGTCAAACACATTTCTGTCAGTTTCCTGACGACTATAACTATAACTAAAAACTATTTAATAGGTATGTGTCACCTTATGCTGTCACTTTCACATTTATAATGTCACTGTCTGTCTTGGCCTGCTGTAGCAGAGTGGTTCATTTGTGGCTTTTTGTGACTTTTTTTTACATTTTACGATGACGCTGTCTCATGTTTGACAGTATGACAGGAGTACTTCACTTTTTTGTTTCAGGCACATCTTTCTTGGCTTCACCAAATGTGGCCGCTACGTACTTTCTTACACTAGTGACTGTGGAGAAGATGACGATTTCTCTTTCTATACCTATCATCTCTACTGGTGGGAGTTCAACCTTCACAGTAGACTCAAACAGGTATATGACAGGAATTAAAACATTAAACAATTTAAACATCCCTGCCAGGACCGAAATCGGACAACGGAGATGCGCGTCTCATGCTGGCCTCTTGTTTTCAGGTCCATCATGTGCGACTGTTTGCAGGAGAGGAAATCTACAGCGATTTGTATCTCACTGTGTGTGAATGGCCTAATGACCACTCCAAAATTGTTATCTTTGGCTTCAAGTAAGGAATAATGAAGACATGAAATAATGTTCATGTAGAATAATATAATTGTAATATGTTGTTAATAATTGTTCTTGTTCCTCCCAGTACACGCAGTTCGAGCTCTGTGCTGATGAACTTGATGATGAGTGATGAGAACAACAGAGACATCTACATCACCATAGCGTCTATGCCTCCTTCGAAACCTTGCTCATACTGCGGTCCAGTTGCGTCAGCCACAACCATACGTACAGGTAATCGTTCACACGGATCAATTTAGTTACTTTTGGCTTTATGGCTCAACCAAATTCATCCTCTTGTCTCCCAAGGAAGCGGTCAGTGTCTGGAGCATGGATATGTACTCAACAGCAGGTACCAGGTGGTGTATCCATTCCCTACTTTTCAACCAGCTTTCCAGTTAAAGAAGGACCAAGTCATCTTGTTAAACACTAGCTACTCTCTGGTGGCGTGTGCCGTTTCACTCTCTCCAGGTAATGCACAAACTCAGAGAAGAGTACATCAGCACGTGTTTCTATGCTTTATGTGCCAGTGATTATAGTAGAAGAGACTAAGCGATGATAAGACAAAAGATCATTGCAAATTTGACCGGTAGTTACCATTTCTGTAATTTTGTAAAGGTTTATGCAGACTCTGTATGTAGTAAAACTTTAACTTTTTATTCAAACCGTCAACACGACAAGCAGCTGACTATGTTGAAAAGAAAAATGCCCAGTTTGTGCACGTAAAGTATTGAGCAAAAAAGTCTTGGACAAGTGTGAAGAAATGCTGTAAAATAAAAATACAGAATTAGTTTGTACATGCTGGGGAAAAAACTAAAGTGAGCAAACAGACAAAATGCACTCTAAACAAAATGATTGTTTGGTGCAGCCACCATTTATCTTCAAAACGGCATTAATTCTTCAAGGTACACTTGGACACAGCTTTGGAATGAACTGGGCAACAACTGAGTCATTTAAAAACACAGTGGAGAACTAACCGCAGATCATCTGTGGTTGTGGGCTCGCTCAAACCCCGTCTCTTCATGTCATCCCCAACAGACTCGATGATATCAGGAGCAGGACTATCTGGGGCTCATACCCTCAGTACCAGAGCTCCACCTTTTGTGACAGCACTGTATGCTGAATATTGATCCTCCTGTATTTCTCAGCATTGAGGATACCAGTATTCCCGACCAAATCTCAAACCCACTTTGCAGAAATGCTCCACCACACTTACTGGTACATGGCCATGCCATGCGCTGTTGTTTACAAGCACCCATCATACTTCTCTCCAAACAAGCTGTATCCTGGTACAGCCAAGTATTCCAAATGAATATTCACTGGTTTATGCTTTTCTGCATCCCAGTTACTAGTTTTAAACTTGCTTGTCCTTGTTTCTGTGTTGGACTTGACTTCTTGGCCACTTTTTGGCCCACAAAACCCATTTCTGGCCATACATGTACCTGGGCCCCACTGGTTTCAGTTGGTTTTGAGCTCAGGGCATTGCTGGTTGTCCTTTAATTTTGAATGGAGTTGAAGATAATGTCTTTGCTGTATGACGGCCTTCAGTGTGGCATGTTTCTTATTTTTCAAAAGGGCACAAACCGCACATGTCAAGTCTCCTATCTGCTTTGACATCTTCCCTTTTGCAACATAGCTGCCTAATATCTTGTTCCTGCGATCAGTCGTGATGACTTGTGATGTGACTGTCTTCCACAACGGCACCTTTTGTAGCAGAGTTTGACTGTACCTACGCAGCCTTTTCTGTTTTAGTTGCTGTGTTTAAACCTCCAACTGCATGGAGGTGAAGACCATTAGTAACTGTTTGGTATAAATGGTTGATTAATATTCCTGACCGTGTCCGTACAAAATCCCAGCCTTTGTGCAAGTGTAGTTAAAACAATTATTGTTTCAAAGACAGTGTAGTCACTGCAAATATTGCTTTGCTATAGATTTTTCTTCTGTTACTGAATATTGCTTTAGTAAACTGACAAAAGGGGAAAATTTGGTATATTTTTCAGTAATTTTTACCTTGAAAACCTGTGTAAAACGTTTCCACAGTACTGTTTATATGGCCTTTGCTTCTTGTTTAATTGCTGTGCAAACATTCACTTTTTAATACTTTACTAAATATACCAAAGGAGCTCAGCCTGTTGGGAAGTTCACCGCATGTTTTTCTAAGCATGTGGAAAACTAGTTGACACACGAGCGCCTCGGTTTTAGTGTGTTTTACACCGATCTTGTTGGCCGGTTCCAGGTTACTTTTTATTTATTTAATTATTTATTTTTAAAGAGTTGATCTGGAGGTTACAAGTTTCTTTCTCAGAACATGAGGTGGCAGTATACTAAATCATTTTTGTAATTAGTGAACAAAAAGGAAAGGAATAATAAAACATTGGCTACAAAAGGCTTATTTATAAACAAGATTTCAACAGATTTGTACATCTAAAGTCTATCTGGTTACCTGACTAAGCGATTTGAGCAAATAAATCCAACTGAAATTGAATTACAGTATTGTCCTTTTTTATGTGATTTATAATTCTTTAAATTTTTTATGTTAAAAAAAAAAAAACAAAGTACTCTGCTGGGCCACAAAAAACGTTTTAGTTTAACTCAGTAAGTGGGGTTGAGCTTCTCGCTGGGAAAGCTCTGCAGTGATCGGGATGTTTCTTCTGGCCAAGTTGTTTATCCCGGAAACGTTCACTAGTGGGGCTGCTAGCAGGGCAGCCTTGCTCAGGGGCCCCCAGTGATTTACCATTGTGGGCAGCCCTGGGCTTGAACCTGGGTCCTCCACGCCCAAGCCCACCACTGTAACCACTAGGCCACCACTCCCCCTATATTGTTATTGTTATTGTTATTGTTTCAAAAACAAAATGAAAACCTTGAATTGGTCCTCAGGTGGGAGCATGGCGGCAGTCGTCACAAATGATCCATTGCAAAGTCCTGAAAATCCGGTTTCTGATGCCTCATTTTGTCTTTTAAGATTTTACCCACAGTTTGTATTGTATTATTCTAAATCTCTATTTTAGTGGCTTGGATTTTTTTTTCCTGATGTCGTCATTTGGACAGGATTTTACAGTTTTGTTTCTCTGTCACTCACAGGGAAGCAGGGTCAGTCTTCACAGATTCTTTACACAAAGAAAGCATCCCTGTCAGCTCCGGCTTCAACGTCCGTTCCCTTGACATCCTTGGTTTCTTCCTCACTACCTCAGGGATTTCCTGAAAATCGACAGTCTGTTTGCAGGCCCGCTCCGATTCCATCATCTCCTGTCCATTCACAAGCAGCCATGCGAGCTCGGGAGTTTGCTGCTGACCTTTTCAGACGAGCCCAGGGAGTGGGAGCAAAGGAGAGTGAGGGCCCGGGAGAGAGGAGAACAGCTGATGTTGGTGAAAAAGAGGGATTGCACATACCAAGAGATAAAGGGATTAATGTTTCCAGAGAGGGAGAGGATTGTAAAGACAGTATGACAGAGGATAGACGGACTAGTTCCACACAAGCATCGACTTCACGTGGAAGTGTCAGCCTTCAACAGTGCTCTGAACAAGTGATGTCTCCTGCCTCTTCTTCATCATCGCCTCCATCCACTTCAACCAATTCCCCATGCCAGGATGCTGGCTCCAGCGAGCCTGGATATGTGAACTACTCACGCCTGCACTACCGCCTACAACAGCCAGGGGCAGCAGAGCAGAATTCAGGAGGTGAGTGTTTCAATCAGGATTTTGGGCGGGGCTGCAGACATCGCTGCCTTTTTTTTTATTTTTACTTTTTTTATGTGCATCAGTTCACAACTAAGACTAAAAACATCTTGGCACCTTCAGAAAATGTCTTGTTAATACAGAGATCATTCCAGTGATTTTTTTTTTTTTTTTTTTTTTTTTTTTTTTTTTTTTTTAATTATACAACATGCACTCATGCAGAGCACCTAACGAACCGGGGAAAAAAACCAACCCCTTTAGTGTTACTTCACCTTTTTTATTTATTTATTTTTTCAGTCGTCAGTCAAAGCACGGTTTTAAGTGCTCGGCACCATCTTTTGTTCTGGGTGATGAGGTTCACAAGGCTTCAGCGTTGTAGCATGTAGTTTAACAAACTCTTTGATTGCTCTTTATGCCACTGTTCTCTACTAGTAACATTTACTTTGAATGCAAACCACTGCCTAATAATTGCATTTTGGTTTTAGTTTTACTACCGTCTCCCCCCTCAATTCTTTGTCTAGGTTATGAGGATGATAAGGTCCAGCTACCTTTCACAGTTACAGACCTGAAAGGTCAGAACCTACAGTTGGTCACTGGAGCACATAATGGACAGGTAAGTGTTGGCAGTTTCAGTTCAGAGTATGTGTGATTGCAATTTTAGAAACAATGGAGAGTATATGTCACAGTAGATTTGAGCTTTGTAACCATTCCTGACTGTGAATCAATAAATATCCAAAAAGAAGCACCCACCACCATATAGGCTCGTTTGGGTGAGGTTTACCACGTTCCTTTCCTGTCCTTGCCTTGCAGAGTGTGTGTGTAGAGCAGTTGACCCTGGACTTTGAGTATCTCATCAATGAAGTGATCAGGAGTGATGCTGCCTGGGCACCACAGTTCTGTTCCTTCAGTGACTATGACGTTGTGATACTAGAGGTGAATGCATGCAACACACGCTTCTGAATAATTGGCAATAGCCTTTCTTTCTTTGGAATTGCACTTCATTACTCTTGACGTTGAAGCTTTTTATTAACTTCACCGTGTGTCCCCCACTTACTGTGTCTGCCTAGTGTCTCATTGTTGAACAACACACACACACACACACACACACACACACACACACACACACACACACACACAAACATGTGCTTCAGCATGCAAAAGAATGAACTGATATTAGTACATTTGAAGATAAAGTCTTAATTGCAGCTTGGGTCATGCATGTGAAATCAAACTGGCAGGTTCATCCCTTCGAAGACTCCCCGCTCTGCAGGCTGTTAAACTTGCACAAC
The DNA here is from genome assembly GCA_014839995.1 of Xenentodon cancila. Classification (NCBI taxonomy): domain Eukaryota; kingdom Metazoa; phylum Chordata; class Actinopteri; order Beloniformes; family Belonidae; genus Xenentodon; species Xenentodon cancila. Next base: position 19,658,557 of record CM026198.1, on the reverse strand, counting down.
TCGCAGTGTCGTTGCAGTACTGGACAGCAGTCAGTCCTCTTAACTCTGGCCGTCTTCACACCATCTGAATGTTGTTTCTTCCGACTGTAGAAGATCATCAGATAAACTTTGGCTCCCATCTTGCCAGATTGTACCACGGACACTGGCTCTGTGACACCCACGCCACATAGCGTGTGCTTATTTTTAACTTAAAGGAGGCTTCGGTGAAGTTTTTCTCTGTTAAAACTTTAGCTGGTAATCATATTAACTTCAGTTCAGCAACCGTACTTATTTCTCTCTTCAGCAATGTACAAGCAGCATACACACCAGATAGCCTTTACTTTAATGCAATAATGGCTCTTTCTTGTTCGATATACAACCTGAAGCATTAGAAGAAAAGGGATTTAGCAGGCTGACCTGTAAATAAGTTGTTTCTGATGCTCTTAAGGTGTGTCCAGAGACCAACACTGTGATGATCAACATCGGCCTGCTGCTACTCGCCTTCTCTAACTCGGATGAGGAGCACTGCAGGTATTTGTCTATCGTCCCGTCTTTTACATCGTTAACCTAAACCTTTCATTACTCCTGTGTCTCTCACTCTCCATCGTTTTTGTCGTCAGGCCAAACACGTACCACTCCAACCTGCAGGTCAGCTGGGACCTTAACACTGGTGTGTGTTGTACGGTGGGTGTGGGCGACCTAACAGAGGTCAAGGGTCAGACCAGGTGAGCAGCTGCGTTGATACTTTTTTTAAAAGGAAAAAAGAACATTTCTTTGTATGCTCTGTGCTTTTGTGTTGACAGCGGTTTTCTCCCCGTCAGTGGGAGTGTCTGGAGCTCTTACAGGAAGTCCTGTGTGAACACAGTGATGAAGTGGCTGGTTCCCGAGGGAAGCTCCCGCTACATCAATCGCATGACCAACGAAGCGCTGCACAAAGGTCGGGAGACTCAGAAGCAGCCACATTTGACCTGCACCTGTTAAGACCTCAGATATAATAAAGAAAGATTGGGGTTCAACATCAAATTCTAAATGGTTTCGAAGCGGTCGCTACAAAAGAACTAATTTTAATCCAAGTCGCATCTCAAAGACACCGTTTACATTTATCTATTTTATGTAAAATGGTGCTGTTAGTCATCCGCTTTGATTCTTGAAGCATCTGTTTTTCTGTGTGGTTTCACACAGAAGAGGCATGACGCTTGTGCCGAGGGTTCTGGGTGGCTCTTCTGCTTAAGTGCTACTCCATGTCCACGGGCACAAACACTGAAGGACTTCTAATGAAGTCAGACCACTTGCTGCACAACAGTTACATTGGAAGTGCTGTTTTTCCTCTCCTACGTGCATGTCAGCTGCTGCTTTGTCCTTTCTTCTGCTCATTGTTGGCAGTGAAGTCAGTTGCCACGTTTACTTGGGTAAATTAGCTGCTCCTAAAGTCAATGAATCTGTCTTGAGGTCTTACTGAAAAGCTCTCTGTACCCGAGGAAATGGCAGTACATATGGCCTGTTCAAAAGGTTAAAAGACTTTTAAAAAATGTCTTATTAAAAATAAGACTTTGCCAAAAGGGCCTGAAGTGTTTCTATATGTATTGACAGACGTGGAGGTGGTGTTGGGGTTTTTTTTTTTTTTTTTTTTTTTTTTTTGGTTGAATAATGATCTGGCTCTTCTAGGAATAAGGAGAGAGCAATTAAACCAAATGCAATTAATTGGAATAAAAGTAATGTATCAATAAGAACAAAAATGTCCCAACAATAACAGGAAAAACTGCAACTTGAAATCAGAGCCTGAGGGTGTTAAATTATCGAGGCTGATCAGAGAACAGACGACAGTCCAGTCGGGCAGGATGATGGAAGGAATGATGTGGACCGGTGGGATGAAGAGCAGAGGAAAACACCAATCCTGGTCATGCATCTTCACATACCATAAGAGCAAATGTAAACTGATCAGGTCCATGAATAGTGTGACACGGAAGCTGATCGCCGGTCTTGATGAGGAGACTGTTCTACCAGCTGAGCCAAGTTTTTGTATTTCTAACTAAATGTTTAATTTTATTTTAATGTCTGTGTAGATTAAGGCTAAATATAATTTAACTCTTGCCCATCTTGTCACTTTTAGGCTCATCCCTGCAAGTGTTGGCAGATACTGACCGATGTACCTGGATTGTATTATGAAGAGCCAAGCGGTCCACGGATGTTGATGTAACTGAAACTGAAGTGCAGGCAGACGTAAGAGCCGGGGCTCATCTTCAGCATCGAGCTCCACTTCAGAGCCAAACTGTACACATTCAGAGGATGCTTTTCGTTATACGTAGGTAAAATAAGTGTCAAACAAAAGCTGAACAAGAAGATCCAGTAGAAATGCCTAAAAGATGTTTAGTTTTTTTTTGTTTTTTTTTTTCTTTGGAGGGTATTGTGTTATTGCAACATTAAAAAAAAAAACAAGAGCTGAGCTGAACAAAGATTAAATTTTTTGTTTTTATACAAAAAGGGATATTTTTATTGCGCCTGAGTGTCTGTTAAGTAAACGTATGCAACATCTGTACCTGTGAAGTTCGTCCAGTGTGTGTTGCACATGTGGAGCAGCTGCACGTTCAATGTGTGAAACATTCGACACAATCTGCTGCCGTTTGAGCAAGTGGTTTCTCTGCTGGGTTAGACCCGTTCAGTCACCCTGTGTCGAAGCAGAGACCCGGCAGGTTTAAAATGAAGGACAGTAAACGTAGGTGGTGCTGGGTCTCTCTCTCCTTTGTGGTTGGTTTTCCTCCTCCTCCTTTTCCCAGCTAGTGTTTTGCTGCAGTCACCTGTTCTGAAGATGACTCATGTTGTCTGTTTACTGAAATAAAAGCAAGACTGTACTCTACTGGAAATATTTTGTTTAAATAAAATGTTCACATGCTTTTTGAATCTTTTGTGTTCTAAGGTGGACAGATGTGGAATCTAAAATCAGTAAGTGCCCCAAAAACTCTTCAAAATCAGTAAAGGAGTCGAGGAGCGGGACTCAGATTAAGGAGATTTGGAGCGCTGAATAAATGTTGCATAAAGATTGCATCTTATGGCTTAAATACTCTAACTTTTGATGATAATATTGGTGGTTATATGCATTTAAAGCTATAAACCCTGAGGAGCATTTGACCAGCTCATAAATGGGATGTTTAAAGCGAAAACCTTTAAACAGGAAACGCATGTGATTTGCATTGACATAAACTGTCCCCTTAAGTTTTGTCTTCTTTGGCCTTAACTAACAAAAACTCTTGGTTTTAGTTGACAAGTTGGATCTGTTGAGTATACTAGTACTCCCTCATACAAAAGAACTTTACAAGAGGTCCATAAAATGATGTTGGTTCATTTTGAGGTATTAAAACCTTTGCTGTGTATGACCAGAGACCAGTAACGGTACGATCCATGCAGAAAAACTGACGACAGTTTTTGAGAGAAATCTCTTTAGAAATCACATCTCTTTAGTTGAAAGCAGGAGTAAAGCTACAAACATTGAGCACAAAGGTCTTCTGCATGACATCAAGAAGGCAAAATTTAGGGGAAAAAAACCCACCTTACAATTCATGAACAAAATGAGCAGTTTTTATGACATTGACATCATGTATAAGTGTAAAAATTGTAAATATAACTTTCCCCCCTGTCTAATGCTCTTTGGTGAGATTGTGGTTGTCAGAAGGTCCTGCATACATATACATGTGCAGAGAGCTTCAGGAATGGGTTTCCATGTTTGAGCACTCCTAAACCTTGTGAACAGCCTTCCCAGAAGAGTCGAAGCTGTTGTAGCTGCAAAGGGTGGACTGACGTATATTGAACCCTATGGATTGGGAATGGGATGTCACTTAAGTTCATATGCGAGTCGAGGCAGGTGAGCCAATACTCTTGACCATATAGTGTGTGTGTACACGCATTATATATATTGTATCTTTCTTTCTTTTTGTCCTGTCATTCCCGAAGTCCATCTCATAATCAGCTGTGTTCACACCATGGGGGAGGCTGCTGGTGTCGCTCGTGCTCTTTGGAGGGAGGTTGCTCATACACTCGTACACTAACACAGGAAAGTATATGTCAGTACTCTGGATGGTGGACACATCACTACACCTTTCTTAAGGCAACAATGGTTAAACAACAAATTTGCACATACAACCCCAAATGAGAAAAAGTAGCAATGAAAAAAAAAAAAACTTAACTGCAGACAATATGAGCCAAAATACAAAAGAAAATCTGTATTCCTGATCTTTTTTGTTTTGAGCACTGTGTGCTCTTGGCCAGAGCTGACGAGGATTATCCAGTCTTTTATAAGGAGCAATCCCAAAATCCAGGCTCTGTAATGATATGGTGATCAGGTGATTCAGGGCTATTGACAAAGGTCAATTAGGCTTTCACAGCAGCATCTGCGGCGTTTGTTCCACGCCTAATGTGTTTTAGGAACTATGGGACTAAATAACACTCAAACATATATCTGGATGGACTGTGTTGCAAAACTGGATATATCTTTGCAAATTCAATGAAGTTGACAAGAAAAAACTAAAAACATCAAATACCTTGACATTGTCTGCAATGGAGTAAAAGTTCATTTAAAAACTTTACTCGTTCATTCTTTTTCCATTTTCCAGGCTGTTCAATCTTTTTCTGATTTCAAGTTATTTTACTGTAGTCACAACAGATACATAATATAGATTCTCCACAGTATATTTAACTTGGAATATAAACATCTACTTTTGTCCCTAAAAAACTTCAAAATAGTTTGATACACCGAGTTGGGCCAAACGTTGCCATGGATACAGTAAAGTCAATGCACCTGATGAGGAGGGATAAGCTTTGGCCTTGTGTTGTAGCGCAGGTAAGTTCCAGCGCATTTTGGAAAATGTGTGTATGTGAAGAGGCTGCCTTTCAATCATCTACCGCCTTTATAAAAAAAGCAATCGTGAGGTTTCAAAATACAAAAAAACAACACAGGTGGACGACGAAAGCAAAGATGAAAACATCCAACGATCAATGATCACAATGAGGCAAGAATTCTGCTTTCATTTTGCTTTTTTTTTTTTTTTTTACAGCTACTATAATTTCATGACACCAGGATTACCTCACGGGACCTTCATTCATTAATCCACCAATACAGAATATAGATATTTATATATATGTATAGAACACCAGTTTGTAGGCTAAAAATCTCTCAAAGGCACAGAGTGTCAGGTAGATGACCAAATTCATGAGATTACAAGAGTAAAATATGGCATCTACAAATAACAGTTAATCAACAACCATGTGGCAACAGAATTCATGTTGCAATATAATTCCAGATGCTACTCTCACGTGTAAATTTTCAGCAGTGCTGTTCGTTTAAGTCCTGCACTGCCTGCATAGTCATTGCATTAAAGGCAATGCAACAGATGTTTTTGAGTGTAAGAGGACAGCGAAGAACACCGGAGGTTCCTCATCTCTCGACAGGAATCAGGTCCGTGATTAAGGCAGGGAAGGGAATCAGTGATGATACAATGACTCTGTATAGTGATTTTTTTTTTTTGTTTTAAATCCTGACTGACTTTGCACTCCAAAAACAAACGTTCTCTTTGACGATTAATAAAGTATTTTTTTTAATTGAATAGAATATACTTTATCTATAGCTCAGGCTGGATAGGATTGGCCACTGAACATACAGGGAAGGCACAGGAAACGAAAGAAAGGGCTGTAAGGGATCGAGTGAAGGCAAAGAGAGAAAAAAAAAAAATACAGCCAGCACAAAAATACAAAGTAAAAAAAAAAAAAGGAATACCAATGGGCTCTTCAACTTTCTTACACGTTTTGCACACAAAACAGACAAGCACACACGATTCAAACCAGAAGCATAAAGAGTGATAAAAAGGTGGATGATATCATGTTAAAGCAAAAGTGTGTTAAGAGTTGCGTTCATGACACAGACGAGCTGCTAATGCGGTGCGGCGTGCGTCTCAGCTGGAGTGTGCACGTTCAGATTTGTCCTGGCCTGTTTGGCAGGCGGCTCCATCAGCTCCTTCTCTTCGCCGACTCTGCTCAGAGAGCTGGACTGCAGCACTAACTCTCCGCTTTCCTCCTCGCTCTCCTCTTCCTCCTCCTCCTCCTCTTCTTCTGATAAAGAAAAGTGTCGGCATGACGACATGAAGTTTAATAAAAGCTGCCGGAGCAACACTAGAAACTACACATATGTATAAAGGGTGTTTTGTTTTGTTTTTTATTTCTTTTACCTTTTTCCAAGTCTGGAGAGTTTCTGTTCTTAATACTGCTGGCAAACTGCAACACAGTAAAAAAAAAACAAAAACAGATGCATGTAAATGTAATTAATCCGATGCACCTTCCACCAGTAGAGCAGCTCCACGCACAGTCACATACTTCTCCCATAACGGCGATGGGCGTCTCCCCTTTAGCCTTGGCCACCCTGTGTTCGATCAGGTAGTACATGTACTCATCATACAGCAAGCGGATCAGGTGGAAGGAGCCGAAACTAGCAGCGCTGCGCAGAGTCAGATCCCGGATAACCATAGAGCTGATGAGAAAGCAGAGATATGTGTATTTTTCTATTAAAACGTACATTTATTTTTCTGCTGTGTATTTACAGATCTCTTGTCCCATCACCTATAGAAGGACCAGTTGAGTAGAAAAACTTTGGCAGCCTTTGGTAGGGCGACACGGTTGTGCTCGTAGGGTTTTAGCACCTGGGAGACGACACCATCCAGCCAGATGGCCCACTGCTCCAGAGAGTTGTGCTGCTGGAGAGTAGCTTTAAAGTCCTGCTCCAGCCGCTGGACCACGCGGTCTTCACACTGACACACCCAGGACGCCTGCTCCTAAGAGGAGGAACACGGGCTCCACGATCTGCTGTGTTTCACCAAAAACAATAGTGCAGGGTGCCGGATGGAATCGGCCCACGCGGAGAACAGCGCGAGCTTACCTGCACGTTGGTGAAATCAACTCGGTTGAGGTCGGAGAGCATCTGGTTGATCTGAGCAGAGTTCTGCAGTACGGCACGGGCAGCTTGGGCCAGATGGTTCAGGCTGGTGTAGCGACGAAGTGTCTGAGAGAAGGAGCCTACACACACCACCTGAAAGACAGAGAAGAAAAAAAATACAAGTGGATTTCAGAGCTTTAAAAGCACCAAGTTCAACTGATTCTATACACCATGTGACCAGATCAGTGAAGTTAAAACAATGAAAATCCCACTTTATATGGAATCAGCCTGTAAATCACAGTAGTACCTTGATGCGAACCATCTCCTCTGGGATGTTCATCATGGCACCTGTCAGCCAATTCTCCAGACTCTTGGCAAAGTTACGGATGGCCTGAGTTAAGGCACCTACAATTTGGAGAAGAGACAAGTAAATGAAGTAACACAAACCATGAACACCATCAATGAAATTAAACATTCCTCAGTTATTCTCGAGTAAATTCTATAAATGTCATTTCAACAAACCAAAACCTTCACAAATTAGTAAAAAAAAAAAAAAAAAAAAAAAAAAAAGAGATAATTTTATTGATTAATTCAGGTTAAACCCACACTATGTTTGATCAAACACTTTCTGACATATAAGAACTTAAGCAGATATTCATTCTGTCTGATTTTACTTCAGCGTTTGGGCTTTAATGCAATCATCTGCGTGATATGATATATCATTGCAATTCTGTATTTTAAACTTCAAAGCACATTGAATGTACATCTCAGTGTATAACTGTAGCTGAAATTAAACTCGTGCAGCTCTGGGTCTGTGAATCCAGAAACCCGTACACATGCTTCTTGCAGGTCTGTCTAACTCACTAGGGATGGGTCTCAGCACATCAGGGATGAGGATCTCCACCAGGGACTGGTAAAGCAGGTTGTCGCACTCTTTTGTCCAACATAGCACTGGTTCAAACTTGCACAGCACCACCAGGCAGGATTTGGGCAAACGTTTCTCAGACTCATTGTGTCTGTGCAGGATGTGAGACAGTTGTGACAGCAGAGAATGAGCACTCATCTTCAGTTAGAGCAGACATACATACATACATACATATACACACAGGTGAATGTATATGATAGATATATATATATATATATATATATATATATATATAGATATATATATATATATATATAGATATATATATATATATATATATATATATATATATATATATATATATATATATATATATATATATATATATATATATATATATCTATATATATATATATATATGGTGAATGTTTTTTAGATACTTACAGGTTGAGTGATTCCGTGTCATTGCTCTGGCTGAACCTCCAGAAAGATTTCCACAATGTCTCCACAAGAGTGAACTGAAGGTTGATCATGACATCCAGGACAGCCTGTGTGAATTACAAATACCACCACGGAGGTGTGTTTTTTTTTTGGGACATGACTGCTTGACATACACACTGTTAAGATTATATGGTCCTTCTTTAGAGGTGGTACAAAGAGCAAAAACATCCTGTCTTTCACCCCGGCTCCTCACCTCACAGTGCTCTCTGTAGAGAGTCTGAAAGGCCTTGAGGTGTTCTAAGAGGATCCCATCAGGCAGGCTTTGATTTTGGAGATCAATTTCCACAAAGTCTGGCAGTGGTTTTGTTGCCTCTGCACATGATACAGCAGAAAACATTTGACATTTATTTCTTGTGTGACCTAGCTATTTAAAAACAAAAATCTTAAAATTGTACCGTGCTGTGCAAGGCTGAGGCACTTTTAACCGAGAACTGTATTGTTGTAAACAGCCATTTCATTATCAGGCTTATTAATGAATACTCAACCAGCACTAACGCAGAAGTCTGTTAGTCTCAGTTTACAAATAATTACACGGTCACAGCAGCTCATCAAGGAAACATAACCAACGGTGGAATGGGAAAGGTTTAAAATAAAATCCTATATATAACAGTCTGTGTATTGTAAGATGGTTCTTGCAAACACATATTCTTAATGCAGGTGATTCACCTAGGAACTGCTGATACTGTTGCACCTGGGCCGAAATATCACAGAGTGCCGTCGCCTGCTGAGCGGAACCGCCTGATGTCCCATTGGCAATGGCCTGTGTCTTCTGAACTGGCTTTATCCTATTTTTAAAAGCAGAAATAGTCCAGAGACACAGAAACCAGTGTTACAAATTAGATGGGTCATGATATAACCTGAAGTACAAAACGGGCTTTAATAAAGCTATAAACAAAGCAGTTGTTGCAAACTCTATTCAAATAGATCATTCCTCAGAGATGTGTTTTAAGGTCATGATACGGAATAATTTAACCTTGTACAGGAATCGAAATATGTGAAAATGTTGAAGCTGAAATGACAAAGTCTAAGTGTGAGTACCTGTTTTTCTGTGAAAAAGGTTGTTGCCTCATGGCCATGTGGTGCTGTTCATCCATCAGCCTGAGGAGAGGAGACCCGGACTTGATTCTCAGACCATAGTAGTGGTACTTTGAGTTTCCTCTGAAATGCACACGGTGGAACAGTTGTAATATCCTGAGGCACTGGTAAAACACAGTTGAAGCCATCATCTGTATGTGTGTGTCTACCTGGTTCCTAATCTCCGTGTGCGTAAGCCCATGAAGACAGACCTGATGAGTTTGCCGAAGGATGCGGCATTTACTGGTTCTAGTTTCTGCTCTTGACAGTGCAGCAGGTAGTGGTAGTAGAGGGTGCAGCGAGGTAAACTCACACCCTCTGCCCCCTCGTAATTATCCAACAACCACTGCACCTACAAACAACAGACATTACAATAATTTCATGTTCTGACCTCTCATATCACAGATCGTGACCCCTGTTTCTCTTTGAGCTTGTGTACTCACAGTTGCAGGTGGGGCGCGAGAGTTGGGGCTGGAGTAACTCTGCCCTACTCCACCTGCTGCTGCTCCGACAGCTCCTCCTCCTAACACGTATCCTCCCTGAATAACGTACCCGCCTCCTCCCGTAACTGCAGCAGCTCCACTATTGACTGCTGTTGCCACAGAAACTGGCTGTGAGGTCACAGATCCGGTGATGTCTGACTCAGAGCTCGGCGTGGCCTCATAGAAGGTGGAGGATGACGTGGGAGTGGTCTGGGAATACAGGGCCGAGTCGGAGAAGGGATAGCTGCCTGATCGACTGGACAAGAAAAGGAATGAGAGCGAGCACAAACACACACACAGCAGCACCGACTGACTGCGCGTGAGAATGCCAGACAGAGAAAACTCCACACTACTTACATAGTGGATGTGGTGAATGTCGAATCGCCTGCTCCGTCCACATACTGCACCTGGCCAGAATACACCTGCCCCACCTGAACAATGGACATAAACAACATTTGTGTCAGTATTGATTTTAAAGATGGAAAAACAAAATGGCATATTATGACCTAATATCAGGTCACACAGCCCTGTTTTTACTGGTTCCAGGTTCACTGTTAACTTTACTTAAAGCTGAGATTTTTTTATATGAATTTCTTAGAAAAATATGGCCTTGCATGTGTACATACATAGCTATTAACATAGATGTAACGTGGGTTTATTCTGTTCACACCACAAGCAGTTTCACACTTTTTTGAGACATATGACTAATAGTAAAACAACAATTATGAAAACATGAAAAATAAGCAGAAAGCTGAAGATTTAAAGTCCCAAATAATTTTTGTTTTATATTTCTGCATTCAGTTTTGGAAACTGACTCTGAGTACAGTTTGCAAAGCAAAAGTGCAGCACTCGAGGTGCATTCACAGGACTGCGTGAGGCTCCTAGTGACAGGCAAAACAAGACAGTGACAGTTTCATTTTGGAAAAGTATGATCTTGACTTTTTAAACCTTGCACAATGCTATCAAACTTGTAAAAAAAAAAAAAACAAAAAAAAAAAAAAAACAAACTTATATGTGCACGTTAGTGTTCACACACACATCACAGTGAACACAATGAGACAGGAAAAGACAGCAACTGGGATTGTGTTTATATTTTCATCAAAAATGTCAGACAAAAAAAAGAGAAGATTTTTCTGTCTATTGTTAACATGGTTCAGGGTGATTTCTGTATTGCATATTCTGTAATGTGAAATTTTTGTACATCTGTTTACCTCCTGGTTTAAATGCACAGACTGAAGGTTGCTGATGTGGCCTGTCTGAATCCTCTTGGCTGCCTGCGACACCGCCTGCAACACTGACCTCTGAGGGTGAGTAAATCCACAGCGTCAGATACCGCCTCATCACAGATCAACCCTTCGACAAGGCCCGCTCATAAATAGTCATATAAATGGCATTTGCGTGTGTACGGATGCGTCTTACCTGCGAGGTGGTCTGCACAGGCTGGACCACTTGAGTAGGGACACCCGGGGCAGGGGGGCTGGAATCTGACAGACTGTCATTAGAGTGAACAGAGCCCTCTGCGAAAGACACACGAGGGATGAGGGAGAGACTGTTTTTTTCTTTTTAAACCAGCAGATCAATTCAATCTTCACAGTAAAAGCAGACACCGACCCCACAAGTTCAGTACTCACGACATACTGCCTCCAAATCGTAATAACAACCACCGCAAAACATCTTGCTACCATAAAGCCCTTTTTTTCCACCTCTACTTTGGAAAAACTGCTAGAGAGGAGGAGGAAGAGTGTGCCCATCCAACTCGCCTTCCATCCTTATATCTTACATGCAGTGAGGCAGCCTTGGACAGCTAATCTCCCCAGACGGAGAGAGAAATCCTTCCATCTTGTAAACATGCAGATCAGATGAAACAGGGAAATGAGGGATACTTGTGGGCTGGTGAATAGGTGGAGAAAACACAGGATGGCTGTATAAAGGAAAGGGGAGACACTTCTTTGTAACCTTAAGATTAAAAAAAAAAAAAAAAAAAAATCTTTTCTTTTTTTCTTTTAAAATTAACAATTGTCCTGCTCCCACTGTGCTGCCCTTACTACATAATAAGACAACAGGCAGGTTAAGCAGTAGTTTTTACATTATGGGAATGGCTCAGACCGGCCTTGGATGTTTGTAAATCTTGCCTCTGATCACACAATGTTGCCTAACTATTTAGAAAGAAAATAATATTTTAATCAATGGATGCTGAAGTCCTCCCATTTATAAAATTGTTTATCAATGGGTACTGCTAAATGTCATTTTCGACAAGCTTCCTGCTTGTTAAGTATCTAAAAGGTTATTTCTGTTATTCGGAAAATGTTGTGCTATTATGACACTATTCTATAGAGCCATTACCTGAAAAGAAGAACAAATGTGACGGAGAACAATGCACGCCAGTCTGGTCCCAAAACTTGTTCAGTTTTATCTGGTGTATACATTTCTGCTTATTACTAGAAAGACCAGCTGCAGAAAAATCACTTTAACACATAAAAGGCCAGCATTTGTTGGTGATGAGACAAGTGGCATAGTTAGTGGGTTTTAAATGATCAATAAACAAAATGATTTTCAGTCGTGTAAAAATGTCTCACATTATCAGAGCAAGTTTTAAAGTATCTTTTAGAAATACTGGACATTCAGAGTTGCTTAATCTGATAACCGAGTACGATACAAAATAGAGCTTGTGTTGCATTCAGTATTCCTTTAAAATACATCTAAACATTCAACACAATACTATAACCAGTTACCAATTCTATTTAAAAGAACTCTGTCAACCTGCTAAACGAAACATAAAACAAAAGTGTACCAATTGCTTAAGTGTATCCCATTTAGTGAAGCGTGATTGCTCATTTGAATGCAGAACTTTCCTTCTAGCTGTCTATGTTCTAAATACAGTTTGGGGGAATCCCAGAACACAAGCCAGTCATTTATACGTCACTGCGTCCTACTGCACCCGGAGCTGGACTGTGGGTCTCTCAGTCTAGATGACGGTGCAAAGTTCTACCTGATCCCGGTCGGAGACATGAACTATAAATAGATGACCCCATATTTAACAGACTGTACAGACCGGAACCAGTTTATGGGCTCAGTTGTTTTTCTTTAGATAACACCACATTTAAAAAATACCAAGTCATTTCAGTGGTTTTTGTTTTTTTTTTTTAATTCAAGATTTATTTAGATTTTGTATTAATTTATATCTGGTTATCAATTATTAATCAATTATTCACAAGAAAGAAAAAATTGGTAATTGAGTTCAGCAGCAACAATTGTAACAATTTCACCATTTCATTGTAATTGAATCCCTTGTTAAATTTAATCAGGAAGCTTTCATGACTTGAGAGTAACTAAAATTAAACAACAGCTAAAAGACTGTTTAAATCTTTGATCAGCTGTTCGATCAGATGCAAGAAGCCAGAAATGTTGAGTCTCAATCCACTTTGTTTTCTCTGATCCGATTACGCTGTGTACCGTACTTCCAGATAACTGAATTAACAGTACAAAACTGTAGAACAGCATAAACATCTACATTAACCAACACTTCAAATAAGTCACTAATGGCAATGCTTTATGTGAACATGAAAAATCAAGCAGTAAGAACTTAAAATGTTCATTTGAATTAAAATTTTTGTTTATAAGTGTTGTAATTCCAATATTCGATCAACGAAGTATATCAAGATTGGTCCCAGATACCAGTACTGGATCAGATGAGTCCCTAGTCTCTAGTTAAGTTCACAAGTCCAAACACAGGATTAGTAGCAGGGGATGTGAAATATTGTTTAGTGGGGAGGACTGATTGTTGACACAGTGAAACATTATATGGAACATAATCATATTTGGCCCAAACTGATGATGGGTGTTTTCATGGACCAGAAGCAGCAACCAGCAGCTCCCCTCTGATACAATCAGCAAACAACGTTACTGTTGATTCTCAGAGTAAAGTCAGTTCTTTGTGAATAGCCTATTTAGAATATAAAAAAATATATATTTTTAGTATGGCTTTTAATACTGATGTTAATAAGTAACAACTGATTTCATCTGCCACCTGGGATAGTCAATTTAACCAGACAAAATAACTGTCAGTAAAAACTTTAGATGTCCTTCAAGCGTGTAATGTTTACTTTAGCCAAAAATAACTAACAGAAGCAAAACCGTACTTGTTGGTGTCTGAAAATACCAAAGCCAGGAGTGCTTTTCATTAAAATAATCTGCCTTTATGCCAGAGAGGGAGAGACACTTCTGTGATGCAAGGATAGAAGAGCAGAAACTGCGAAATGAGAAACCTTCAATTTGAATGTTTGCTTCAAGGCATTATCATTTGTAATCTCCTTCAGAAACTTTCCCTCATCTCCTTGATGCACATTTAAGTGACTGAAAAATCTCCAAGTATAGCAGGAAGGAAAGAAGAACATGAAAAATGGCCTAAGTAAAAACGGCTCAGCTAGTGCACACCTCAGAAAATAGATGGACTACATCTTAGCAACGGCAAAAAAACCCTCACTGGATTGCAAAAGCTGTAGATTATATCAATTATGTATTCATTTTGTAAAACCAAGATATTAAATCTTCAATGAAGCAAATTGGCTGCTTATAGTTATGGCGAATATGGTTGATCACATTTATTGGCTTGATCACATCAGCACTTTTTTATATGAAACACTGACGGTTTATATAAAGCTATTAAAATATTATTACAATGGTAAGAACTTTAAACATGTCATTAATCGTTAGACTTTTTAACTAGCCTTGATCACTTTGTACTTGATAAACTGCCAGACTCCAACCAGAATCCAGCTGATACCCAAAGTTCAGATTCAGTGTGTATCGTGCATCAGTCTCGCATCTATCATTGTAGGTTTGTTACGGTCATTTCTCAGTCATTTCCCATTTCTCACCTGTGACAGTTACTATGATGTACTGAGGAGAGCTGCTCGGCCCATTACTCTTCTGGATGGAAGAGTGTTGAATATCAGGGCTCACATATTGCTGAGCGGGGGTAGTGAGGACCACTGCCTTGTGGCTCTGGGCCTGGGTGGGCGGCGCTTGAGAACAAAGTGCATCCTGTCCTGTTTTAGAGGCAGTGGCGGATGGGTTAACTGATGAAACCGTTCCAGAGGCTGCAGGGATCTCAGACAGAAAATGTGCAGTCTTTGCAGATGAGGGTGTGGTGGCAGCAGGCGTTGCTATGGTTACTGCGTCAGCCTGCTGAGGCTGAAGGTCCTCAGAGTACCCACAAGTTGCCATGGCAACCAATGCTTTGAGGCACTAGCTCTGTGGATAAAAAGAGGCAGCACTTGTTAATGAAAGCCCTAAGAACACAGAAAAACACATTGCTTCCTTATCATCTAGACTGAACATTTTGGTTACACAGACTTCGCCATTGGACTAATTCTGTGTGTGTTTGTGAGATTAAAAAAACAAACTAAAAAAAACATCTGCCAGGGAAGGAAGTAGGGCTTTTGTCTTTGACTAAGTAATGGACTAAAGCGTTTCCTGTTTTTTTTTTCCCATTATGAAAATGTGAACTTACCCATTAAATATGGATACATATAAATTAACTACACTTTTAAAATAAGACCATCATAGTACTGACCATACAAATATTGAAGTTACAGCAAAACGACAAAAACACATTAACTAAAGGGGAAGCAAATGTGCTACGTCGACAGTCGGAGACACGCTAGATCCGCGTGTTGAACGCGGGGTTTCCGCCGATGTAAAAACGCCTTCAGGTTATACAACAATCAGATAAACTCATACTAATAATTCAAGTCACCAGTCGGGGTTTTAGGCCGCCCTGTTGGCGATAAGCCACTCCTCCGTAAAACAACACGGCAAACCGGACAAGCAGAGCGGAGGACAGTCAAACACAACGCGCATAAGGGAGCGACTTAATGAGTTCAATGTCACCCCAAAAACTTTCGGAAAGTTCAAAATTCCCACGGAACGCACTGTATTTGCGCGTCTCGTTTTAAAATCCACCCATGCTTGATATGCCTGAGCGATTTCATGTGGGTTTCTGTGTGTGCTGGTTTTGGGGCTACTGCTTAAAACACAAAAAAAAAGAGTTTCAGAGCGACCAAGCGGTGGATAGCTTTCCCTGCTAGCAGCATACGTCGAAGGGGGACGTTAGAGCGAGCTACCCAGTCCCAGCGCTTTACAGTGTATATTCAGTAAATTTTTGGCCGCGGCAATTACGTCTCAGTATACTTGAGTGGTAACACGAAGTGTAAAAAAGAGAAAAACAAACAGTCTGAACGTTATGACAGATGAAGCGGAAAAAAAGTGCGCTTAGCGCCGGAGCGCACCCGCCATCTTGTGCTCTTATCAAAGATCTGACATCGCCATAACAACCGTGTGGTTTGGAAAGAAGCTAGCAACCACTTTCATCCCCGACACGCTTGACGGATTTCACGTTCACGCTCACGATTACGCACGCGTCTATAACAAACGGCAAAACAAAATGAAAATGATGGGTTCATTTACTTGTTTACCTTTATGTTGCGATATTGTCCCCAATAGTCGTTAAAGTATTTCCATACAGCCTGGTTGTTGTTGTTGACTCCGGTTGCTTGGTTCTTGTCACCAGGACTACCGTGGCTATGGCGCCTAGCCTTCACCGGGGCAACTGTTGCTATCCTGTGTTTGTGGACCCGCCCATTACTACAGGCTGATTGGTTACCAAGTGAACCGGTCGCAACGTCGATGCAAAGCCCGATTGTTGATTGGTAGGTAGCTCGTCTGTCACTTTCTCCTCTGCCTGACGTCAAATGATCGCTTGTACAGTAATGTTACTTTTTCGATTGCTCAATACGTTTCGTTGTTAGGCTGTGTGAAGTCTAAACTTCCTTCTAAATCATAATTGTATAGAGGAAAAGTACAAATATGTAACAGGTGTCTAAGGTGCTACTCCCACGGGAATGAATAAATAATCTGATTACTACATAGTAAAAGTAAGTACAACAAATGATAACAATACCTCTTGTTTGCCAGATGAAATCAGACTGATCACATTGTAGCTGGTTGTATTGGTGGTGGTTGTATTGGTGGTGGTGATTGGGGGGGTCTTTTGGTAACCTTTGTGCTTTGCACAGACACCTCAGTTGCTGATATCACTTCTTAGTAGATGGGCACCAATGACACTCTGGGTATTTTTAATCACCCACTGCAGAGCTCTCCTGTCTTGGGTGTACAGATCCCACATCTATTTGCTCTGCTCCCAGCAGAGATGTTATTAGGATCTTCAAACACAGGGAGATTTTTGAATTTTTTATTCTAACTGCTTCTTGTAAGAATGTTTTGTAAGAATAAAATTAATATAAGATGTGTTGCATAGGCATCACATTTAAGTAAAATTAGTAAAATATGAGAACTTATTGAACCTTGAATTTTTAGCGCAAGCACAATAATTAAGACATTCAAAAGAATCGACTGTATGTTGCAAACATGTTTGTAAAGCTTTAAAAATGACCAGCTAATGTCAGTATTTCTGTTCTGATCATATGATCCAGCTAAGACTAAGATCCCAACTAAGGCCATTCTGTGTGAAGTTTGCATGTTCTATCTCTGCCTGCGTGGGGTTTCTCCAGGTACTCTGGCTACTTTCCATTGTCAAAAACATGCAGGTTTTGTTTCTTCATCAACCCTCTGTGTGAGTGTAAGTGGATGTCTGTTTCTGTTGGGTCCTGTGATGGATTGGTGACCTGTCTGTGTTGTACACTGCTTCCACGTGTTGCAGTTGAGGTAGGCTCCAGCAGACCCCTGTGACCTTGATGAAGCGGGTATAGATAATGGATGGCTCGAGATGTTTTATATTGATTTGCTGTTTAATCTTTTTCTAATCATTTGCACAAATACCACATTTTCCTAGTCTAACCTCATGTCTGCAAAGCATACACATTTTGGTATAATTTGTAAAGTTGTCTTTTGAAACTTGCTTTTATAAATTACATGTTTTGTTATAAAATAATAAATAATTTAAAACTGATATTATTTATTATTTTTTTAGGTTTAACATATAAGTGAAAGAGATCTGTTTTTCTTGTTTTGGAATCTGGGGCTGTTCATAAAACATTTAGGACCACAGCACCAAATGTCAAGGCTAAATGGCTTCAGGTTTAGATGTACCTCATACCTCCTCTGTAAAAGCTGATAATGATGTGGCCTAAAAATGTTAAAATTTTATTTTTTCCTTAAGAATTTGATTTATTTTCAAAAACAAAACAAATATACAGTGGGTAATACTAAGTACCCTCTTACTGCTTCAATAAGATTTAAAATGGTCAGTTGTAGCCAGATGCTGCTAATAATCAGCCCTTGGTCAGTTGATCATCAGCATATGTGATCGCCACTATAAAAATAGACATTTTGGCAATTTGCTGGTATGGAGCCTTAAGGTGTGTGTACATGTGTGGAACATGAAAGAATTACTGAACTTTTCAAAATTACATCTAAACAAATCAAAAGACCACTGGAACAAAGTCCTGTAGACACATGAGACCAACGTGCAAAGTAGAGTTGCTTGGCTTTAATGTCCAGTGCCATGTCCAGACCTCAGTTCAACTGAAATCCTGTGGAGAACATAAATGAATACAAAAATATCAATGAACTAAAACAATGTTGTAAATAAAAAGAAAGACTGATAAACTCATACAGAAACAGATTACTCCAAGTTATTGTTACTGACAATGAATCTACAAGCTGCTGAATAATGGGGGTACTTAGTATTACCCCATTTGTTTATTTAATTATTTTTGGTATAATTTTTGTTAATAAATAAGGACATTGTGAAAAAGTAATATGCTGTTGTTTGTCTGAAGTTGAATTTGCCTAATACTAAGACCCACTACGATTAGATTAATTTTATTATCTTTGGACACAAAAAGGTATACGATTAGAAGAGGGAGTACAAACATTTACACGTAATTGTAAATCATGTTGTGCAGCATTCAAAAGTTCACAAATGATTGGTCACATTGGTCACTATCAACTGAAATGTATCTATGTTGTATTGCATCTCTGTAGCCGGTTGCATCCCAGTTATCCTTGAATGGATTATAATCTTCATCCAAAACTCAGCGGAGCAGAGCGAAGACAGAGATTGTGGTCTTGGCACTCAGTGCAACCCAAATGATGTAAAGGACAGAAAGGCCAACAAAAGGTCAAAGGGGATGAGTTTTATTTGACATCACCTCTAGCATCGTTCACTACTTAATTACAACTTTTTTTTTCTCTCTCTGTGCATTGTTGCCTCTAAAGGTCTCCAGTCTTATCTTTGAGGATAACGATAGCTAGAGGTGAGCTGAGGTCCATCTCTGAGGTGCCAAAGCCTATATAAGGTGAGGGTGGTGTCCAAAAATAAATCCAAACCTCAGAGATCTCCATTTGCTCAACAAAATGTGGAAGGTGGCACTTTTAACTGTATGCTTCTTCGCGGCACTGGTTGACAGGGCACGCTGCAATGATGGCCAGCCCTCCTTCTATGGGGTGAAACTGTGTGGGAGAGAATTCATACGTGCTGTCATCTTTACCTGTGGTGGTTCTCGCTGGAGGAGAAGCATAGGAAAATCAGGTAAGACTATGGAAAAAGACTTTAGATAACTTAAGCTATCTTTACCCAAACGCAAACTATGATATTAAGAGTTTGTCCTTTCCTTTTAATCAGCTCTTTTTGAAGAGGAAACCCTTGACCCATGGAGCACAAACCCCATCCCTCAACTTACCAGCGAGCAGGATCCTGCAAAGCCCCATCCATGGAACAATCAAATGTTGGATGGGGGGTCTGTGGCTGGTGGATTCAGTCAGTCAGCTCGCTCACCAGTCTCAGATGTGGTGCTGGAGGCTCTTCGGAGCGCAGATAGGAAAGGAAGGGACGTAGTTGTTGGACTGTCTAACTCTTGCTGCAAGTGGGGCTGCAGCAAAAGTGAGATCAGTTCTCTGTGCTGAACCAGGCTGCTTCTTGTCCTGTTACTCATATAGCTCTGTTTTTTTCTGATGTGATTTTCTTCCATTTTTATCTTGTATACAGATTTTCTTCTCAGAAATCCATGTTAATGCAAATAATTACACATGCATTGATTATTATTTCTTAAAAAGAATGTATAATCAAAATGTGTTGTCTTAACTCATTGATTTGTTTTATAAAGCTTTGTGTAGTCGGTAGAAGAGTGCCAACTCCTTTGAAATGAAAATAAAATAAACCCAATGATGTTTGTGATGTTATAATCCTGGAAAGCTTGTTTGACAAATGCAGTGCTGTCAAGGATTTTGAAATAAAGGAAACTGTGATGACTTTTGGTGACTGAGTGACCTGTTTTTCACTGAATTTGAACAACATCCGTATGGACACACGTTATAACAACATTGGAGATTTAAAGTGGCATGCCAACTGGTGTAATTATCATGTAACCAAAAATTCTTAAGGTTTTAAAATTGAATTTTGTTCTTTGTTTCAAGGTACTGGTCATATTTTAAAACCCCTTACATCTAGAATAGATTATTGCCTATATGTTGATAAATATAGATAAAATTAGTTATAGAAATGGAATTTATGTGGTTATAATGATAATGATTGTCTCAATTAGTTACAGCAGTTTGAGACTAGCACCATCTGCTGGTGAAAAATGAAACACAAAAAAACAAGAACAATATCAACTGACAGGACTAAATGCGTTTTATGGCTTTAAGTGATGAAACAGGTTGGTTTTGGAAAAAATGATGCATGCATACACGTAATGGTAATGATCACACATCAAAAGTTGTTTATATTTCTGTATATTTTCAGCTCCTATCCGTATCACCATAGCTTGAAATGATGTGAGCAGTAAAAGAGGATTTTGGATGCGTGAATTCAAATAAAGGTTTTACTTCAACAAAAAGTAATAGAAATAATTTGTTGCATTGTGTATGACCAAGATCAGTGCTTGATTATTAAGGTTGACCTTTGTTTAGGAGAAAAACAATTTATTGTCCGTGAGTGGTCGTTGATTAACGTCAGTAGTCATTTATTACGTTCTCTAACCGAATAACGCCTAGTGTATAAATACTATATATGTGGTACGATTAAATATGCGGTGTTCATTAAACGCCCGAGAAGTTGGCAAAATGTGACACTTTTGGCTTTCCATATTTACAAACTTCGATTTGCTCCATACGGAAGCCGAGCAGGATCAAACTAATCACCCGGCTTGATTGCAAAGCATGAAATCGCTGTCATACACAGGCTAGCGTAGCCATCACGTAGGTCTCCTGAGATTTTCTATTTAGCCTCATCGATCCTAGTGAGGCTTTATTTGATGGTAGTGGTTACGGAATAACTGTTTTTTTGTCTTAAAAAATATATAGATCTACCACACCGGAGCGATAAAAGGTAAAGGTTAAAGCTTTCGCGGTACTTTCAAGACGATGCTAACTACACATGCTACTTGTTGTAGCCGCTGTGCGAGTCTGTTATATGCACGCTTTTTTAAAAGTCCATCGGTGGCTCTTCTTTGTTTGGAGATGCAGTCTTTAATAGTGCTTCGTAACACGCGGATAGTTGCGGTGAAGCGTCTTTTTCTGCGGATCCGCTCCAGAACATCGTCGTAGCGTCTGGCTAGCCTGGTAGCTGTTGGAGACAGACGTCTGGGCCTCGCGTAGAAAAGAAAGAAAGAAAGAAAGAAAAAATAAAGATCGTCAAGTCGCAGATGCGGGGTTTTATGCGTTACGGCTGTTATTGTGACTCCGTTCTTGTCACGTCTTGTTTTGGGGGGTTAGAGGTGTGGCTGCGTGCGCGCTCTTTAAACAAACGGCTCAGGAATGTGTTGTCCCGCAGGATGGAGTGGCAGCCGGACGAGCAGGGTCTGCAGCAAGTGCTTCAGCTGCTGAAGGATTCCCAGTCCCCGGACACGGCGACGCAGAGGGCCGTGCAGGAAGTATCCTTACTGCGACGGCTGAGGATGATAGGAATGACTCTGGCATGCCGGAGGGATGTCCTCCACCGCAGGGGCTTGCTCGTCATGGATTCACTTCATAATAAAAATATAAAGTTGTGATGTGACTGTGCATTATCCTGTAGTCCTCAAATGCTAAACGGGATCAAAGATATGTGAGGATGTGTATGAAATGTTGACCTTCCTTAACAGATCTCCCAGAAACTGGAGCAGCTTAACCAGTTTCCAGATTTCAACAACTATCTAATTTTTGTCCTCACGAGTCTCAAATCTGAGGGTATGCTTGTGCATTTCGTAAATAGAAATATCAACAATAGAGCTGTTGTTGTTGATAAATATCCCTTTGTTCAAATTTTTTTTAATTTTTTTTTTTTTTTGGAAAACTTTTCTGTATCTAACCTCCTCCTGCTCTGCTGCCTTCTCTTTTAAGATGAGCCCACTCGCTCTCTGAGTGGTCTAATTCTGAAGAACAATGTAAAGGCTCACTACCAGAATTTCCCACCTAACGTGGCTGACTTCATCAAGCGAGAGTGCCTGAACAACATCGGGGACCCTTCGCCACTTATCAGGGCTACAATTGGTGGGTGTGTGCGTGAAAGAGGGAAGATGGAGAGAGAAAAATGCTAGAGTGAGCTGCATTTTCTAGTTGGTGTGAGTCAGACTGTCACGTTGGAGGCTGACTTTGTGCAGGTTTAGTTTGCTGTGTGGGTGCAGATGTTTTAAATAAATAAAAAAAAAAAAAAATGTGTGGAATACAGAAATTAATACTTGAGCCGGAGTTCTAACGACTACGTATTCTGTTATGAAGGCATTCTGATCACCACTATAGCCTCTAAAGGAGAGCTACAGACGTGGCCGGAGCTGTTGCCTCAACTCTGTAATCTGCTCAACTCGGAGGACTACAACACCTGTGAGGTAAGGCTCGCATATCTGCAAACGCTTTTAAGATGACACAATTCATGCTGGTTATTTTGTCTTCTACTGATTGTTTCTGACTTTCTCTTCCCTTCAGGGGTCTTTTGGAGCACTGCAGAAGATTTGTGAAGATTCATCAGAGCTGTTGGATAGCGATGCTCTGAACAGACCTCTCAACATCATGATCCCTAAATTCCTCCAGTTTTTCAAACACTGCAGCCCCAAAATCAGGTTGGCCATGGTTCAAGTGTGTTGCCATCTGAAGCGGCCTCTCATCTCCAGCCTTCAAAGTAAAAAAAAAAAAAACCAAACTCTTCTTTTTTGACTTTTTCCTCAGGTCTCATGCGATAGCGTGTGTGAACCAGTTTATCATCGGTCGGGCTCAGGCTTTGATGGATAACATCGACACCTTTATTGAGGTGAGAGATTAGATATTTTATTTACAAGGACCTTCAGAAATCTTAGAAATTCAGACAGACGTGTTTTTTTTTTTTTTTTTTTTTTGGGTTCAGTTCTCTGTGAATTATATTTAACAAGACTACATGCAGTGAGTTGATTTCCAGTCTGTCGTTAGTTGCCACTGCCCTTCAGGTCGGAGGCTGTTTGGATGTTCACCAGTTAGATTTGTACTGGCATGAATCTGCTTCAGGTTGGCGCCAGCTCAGCGCTGGAGAGTAGTATCCTCGGCGACTGTGATGTGAGGGTAGTAGGTTGGTTTGGCAGCGTTCACCACCTCTACTGGCCAATTTTATAGAGGAAGCCCTCTGCTGGATCCTTTTGTAAATACTTTTGTAAAAACAGCATTCCCCCCCCCCCCCGGGTTTGTAGATGGCTTAAGCGCTGCATGTCGATGGGCTTTTAATTAATGTTAATAGATGTTGACCTCCACTTTTATCCTCTCTGTTGAGCGGTTAGCACAGTTTGTCTATTCACTCTGCTTCAACGCTGCATGAAAACAAGTCCATCATTGTGTTTGGAATTTATTATCTTTTTCAAACCCCGTACCTTGTTTTCTTATACGTTAGTTGGTCCTGCGTGTTGTCCCATTCTCTCCGTTCCTCTGTCCAGAGTCTGTTTGCACTGGCCGGGGATGAGGACAGCGAAGTACGGAAGAACGTGTGCAGGGCTCTGGTCATGTTGCTGGAAGTCCGCATCGACCGCCTCATCCCACACATGCACAGCATCATCCAGGTGAGGCTAGGATTTGATCTGGCGCACTACCGTAAATCTTTCTCCCCAAAAATAACCCGTTGGTGGTTTCCCTCCAGTACATGCTGCAGCGAACCCAGGACCCGGATGAGAATGTGGCCCTGGAGGCCTGCGAGTTCTGGCTGACGCTGGCTGAGCAGCCCATCTGTAAAGAGGCTCTCTCTGGCCACTTGGTTCAGTAAGCGCTCACATGCCATCAGGGTGCAGAACTGGGCTGGTGAGGAGACGATTTCACCTAACTGGGTTTTTCTTTTTCTTTTTCTTTTTCTGTTTTTTTTTTTTTTTTTTTTCCCTCCACAGACTGATTCCTATCTTGGTCAATGGGATGAAATACTCAGAGATAGACATTATCCTTCTAAAGGTGTGTGACCTCCTGCCATTGAGTGGTTTGTTTTATTTAACCCCTTCCCTTTTCTTGGCATATTCGTGTGCTCTGTCTTAATTAACCTTCCTCTCTGACCTCCAGGGGGATGTTGAGGAGGATGAGACCGTTCCAGACAGTGAACAAGACATCAAGCCTCGCTTTCACAAGTCCCGTACCGTCACCCTACAGCACGAGGGAGGGGAGGGCGAGGAGGGAGAAGACATCGACGAAGATGAAGACGACGATGATGATACGTTGTCTGACTGGAATCTACGTAAGTTGCGCATTTTTAATTCCACCAGATGGTAACAGATATCAAGATCAAGACATGGTTGTAAGAATTTTCCAGAATCTTTCCTTATTTGAACCTTTTACAGTTTGTAGTCTGCAAATACATTTATGATTTCTCTATTTGGTAGTAGCAAAACTAAACCCAGGAAAATTTGCCTTATGGACCTAATGCATCTGAATCAAAGAAATGAACAGATTTTTAGAATTTTTTTAGATGTTAAAAGTAAGATTGGATGACTTTTGAGCATGAACTTTGAAATT
Organism: Xenentodon cancila; assembly: GCA_014839995.1. NCBI lineage: Eukaryota > Metazoa > Chordata > Actinopteri > Beloniformes > Belonidae > Xenentodon > Xenentodon cancila. The sequence goes on along the minus strand of CM026198.1, from coordinate 19,633,791 downwards.
CAGGTAGTAGTTAGATGGTAATTACTGATTTTTGAAAAGGGTATCGACTTGTTTAAGATTTTAAACCTGTATGCTGCTTTTTCAGAGTCAAGGATTTAGGTATGTTCTTGTACTTGAAATGCAAAAAAAAACAAAAATGTATTTTCTGTGGTGGCTTCCTCATTCTAGGGAAGTGTTCAGCTGCAGCTCTGGATGTTCTCGCCAACGTGTTTCGTGAGGAGTTGCTTCCCCATCTTCTGCCTCTGCTCAAAGGCCTGCTTTTCCATCCTGACTGGGTCATCAAGGAGTCTGGCATTTTAGTCCTGGGGGCTATTGCTGAGGGTGAGAGAGGACATAAAAAAAAAAAATATATAAGTCTCAGGTCTTCTTTTTATTTCGGGAAATGCTGAACATGACCTCATTGTCACATCAATGATCAAAAAACTTTTTCTCTATTTAGGCTGCATGCAGGGTATGGTACCTTACTTACCCGAGCTCATCCCCCACCTCATCCAGTGCTTATGCGACAAGAAGGCCCTGGTCCGCTCCATAGCCTGCTGGACCCTCAGTCGCTATGCTCACTGGGTGGTCAGCCAGCCCCCTGATGCTCACCTCAAACCCCTCATGACCGAGCTGCTCAAACGCATCCTGGATGGCAACAAAAGAGTGCAGGAGGCAGCATGCAGGTGAATCTTTTTTTTTTTTTTTTTTTTTTTTTTTTTTTCTTCCCCCCCTCACTTCCTGCTCACAAAATCTCTTAACTCAACCCATTTGCTTCTGCAGCGCCTTTGCCACCCTTGAGGAAGAAGCATGTACAGAGCTGGTGCCTTATCTGAGCTTCATCCTGGACACGCTAGTGTTTGCTTTTGGGAAGTATCAGCACAAGAATCTGCTCATCCTCTATGATGCCATAGGAACGCTGGCGGACTCGGTGGGACACCATCTCAACCAGCCTGTGAGTAAAAAATAAAAATCTCACATAAACACAGCCCATATATTCATGTGAAAAAGAAAGCATACCACCTTTTATTCTGTGAAAGATCTGCCTTTACCAGGTCTTCACAACAAGTAAATGCAGCTTCACATGGACAGCAGGACTTTTTTTTTAATTTTTTTTTTTAATAAAAACTTTGTCCTTATTGAATTAACAACAGTAGCAACAATGACTTGAATGGCCCTTTTCCGTATGACGTTGTTGCTCTTGTGCAATACTGAGGAGGAATTTTGACCCTCTGATGCTTCGGGTCATTGTGGTTTGTGGGCTTTTTTACAGCCCCATCACATCGTTTCAGCCCATTTTTTTAGGTCTGACCTTTTGGGTCTTTGGAACATTTTGATTCTTTTGCTTTGCAGCAGTTCTGTTGTAGATTTGCTGGGATGGTTGTTCTGTTGCGTGACACAGTTTTGGCAAAGCTTTAGCCATCAGACTGACGCTCTCAAAGTTGACTTAAATACTGAAAATAGAGGTACCGCTCATGAACTGTAAAGCGGATCAGATCCTGCGGCTGCAAAACAAGCCCAAATGATCATACTTCCACTACCATGCTTGATAGCTGGAATTAGGATTTTGTGCTTCTACGCTATACTCGATGTTTACCTGAATGCTGTTTGTCACCATTCGTCATGGTCAGACATCTCCAGTTTGGTCTCATCTGTCCAAAAGAGATTGTTCCATAAGTTTTGTGGCTTGCTCGGATGCTGTTCTGGAAGTTTAAGCTGTATTGTAATGTTTTGTTTTGGAAAAAGAGGTTTTCTCCTGGGAGCCCTTTTTTAAATGAGCTATACTTGTCCAGACTTTTTCCAATTGTTCTGTCATTTCTTTGAGCATTGCACAATCTGATCTGTGGGTGAACTTGGGACATCCACTCCTGGGTCGATTGGGAGTTGTCTTAAATGTTTTATGCTTGAGAATAATCTCTCACTGTAGAAGGATGGTCTTTAAATTTGTTGGAAATGGTCTTACAACCTTTCCCAGAGCGATGGGCAGCAACAGCTGCTTCTCTAAGATTATTGCTGATGTCATTCCTCCTTGGAATTGTGTTAACTTGCACATTCATTTTCCAGACCAGCAGGCTGTTAGAACGTCTGCATTTATAGTTGCGGTTACACTTGCGGATGATTAATTATTCAAGTTTATTTGATTAGGAGCCCTTGATTGCTGCTTAGTTATTTTTATTTCTTTATATGTTATTTTTAACATCTTTAACATCTTTAACAACTTTATTTATAAGTGGTGACACTGCATTTTACACTTAATCTATTGTTTAAGAAGAAAAAAAGAAATGTTGTAATGTCAGTCATTTGGTATTTTTCATCTGAGGCTGTAGTCACCTCATTGTAAGACCTTCTATGGACCAGGTAAAACATTTTACTTTTTTATTCATCTATTTGTTTCGACATCTTGTAAAAGCCTAGAAAGGTATTCTTTTTTTTTTGTCTTTCAAATGAGTCCAATGATGTGGGTTTTTTTTTTTTTTTGTTTTGTTTTGTTTTTTTAAAATCACAGATAAAATTCTACCTCTGTGTGTTTTTTAGGAATATATAGAGAAGCTGATGCCTCCACTGATAGCAAAATGGAATGAACTGAAGGATGAGGACAAAGATCTCTTCCCCTTGCTGGAGTGCCTGTCGTCTGTTGCCACGGCGCTGCAGAGCGGCTTCCTCCCGTACTGTGAACCCGTCTACCAACGATGCGTCACGCTCGTCCAGAAGACCCTGGCTCAGGCCATGGTGAGCCAAACAGAAATAATCGTTGTCACGTCACTTAAAACCCATTATTATTCTTGTTTTACATTGTTGCTGATGCTCCATGTTTGTTTCAGATGTACAGTCAGCAGCCAGACCAGTATGAAGCACCTGACAAGGACTTCATGATTGTTGCGCTGGATCTTTTAAGCGGCTTGGCTGAGGGCCTCGGGGGGCATGTAGACTCACTCGTGGCTCGCAGTAACATCATGACCCTCCTTTTCCAATGCATGCAGGTGAGGAGAGTTCACAGGAGTCGAGTGGGGGTTGGGGTGGTGGATCTCGTCTCCTAATTTAAAAATCTTTTTTTTTTTTTTGTCAGCTCATTCCCTCATTTAAAAGTTATTCATGTTTCTCTATTTTTCTGTTTTTGTTCCAGGATACGATGCCTGAGGTGAGGCAGAGTTCGTTTGCTCTGCTGGGTGACTTGACCAAGGCTTGTTTCCCACATGTCAAACCATGTATCGGTAATGATTTAATTGTTCTTGTTTGAATTTTTTTTTTTTTTTTTTTTTAATTGTAGACACACACACGCTTATTATTATTAGTATTATTATTATTATTATTATTATTATTAGTTGTAGTAATACATGTTATTTAACAGCGCCTTCCAAAGAACTCAAGGACACTTTACAGTAAATGACAACATAATACAATAAATAAAAACAGACAATGAACAATATAAAGCAGAGATTATAAATTGAATGAAACGGATGCGTTTTGACGCTGGGTTTGAACTGAGTCACTATTTCGGATGTCAGGTGGGAGTGAGTTCCAGAGCTGGGGAGCAGAGCTTTCAGTCACTCTGCTCCCCATGGCGCGGAGACGGGCGGAAGGCACAGAAAGGTGGAGGGAGGAGGAGTACCTGCGTACTAGCAGTAGCGAGGGGGTGGGTGTGGGGGTGTAGGTACACATTAGATCAGTTGGCTTTGAAGGTATGGAGGAGAATTTTAACGGTGATTCTAAATTTAACCGTGAGCCAATGAAGCTGCTGATATGGTGAAAAGAGGGGGTTCTGGTGATGATTCAAGCTGCAGAGTTCTGGACCAGTTGGAGTTTATGGAGAGATTTGTTGGGGAGACCAAAAAAAAGTGAATTACAATAAGTAAGGCGGGGGGGTGACGAGGCTGTGGACCAGGATGGCAGAGGTCTGAGGGGTGAGAAAGGGATGGAGGCGATTAATGTTGCGTGATTGGAAATATGCAGACCGGGTTATGTTGTTGATGTGAGCTGTCGAGGATGACACCGACTCTCTCTATAAATAAATGAATGTACCCACACGCATCTGGAGGACATTGGGGATTCACTTTCCCATCATGCATTACACATCCTGATGTACTGCCAGTGATTCAAATAAGACCTATGATGGAATTATTAGTGATACAATTCACTTTAGTCAACACAATTTGGCTCAATAGACGGCCACACATACGGACATGATGTTGCTCGCTGCTAGTTAACCCCAGCCTGATAGATCAGACCCACATCTAGAAAGATGCAGGGTCTGAAAACCATCCACCTCCTGATCCACTTGTAAGGCATCAGCGGTTGCTTATCAAATCGCTGCGACCAATCAGAGATTTGATGATTTATCGCCGTCTTCTGCTCGCTTTTCAAAGAAAAAGTTAGAATGTTCAGGTGTCGATGCCAAAGCGGATTCAAGCAGCAGCTCGTCTTCAGCTGCAGCCGTCTACGCCGTTTACATCCAGATTATGTCGCCCACAGACTCTCATCAAGGACAGACTGATTTGTTTGGCTCCCCGGGATGTTTTTGGCATATTTAATGAAGAGATTTGCTCCCAGGTGTGGGACAAGATGTTGGCTCCCTCATCTCTGTTGATGGTCCCCGTGGCCCGTTTTCTGATCTTGATAGCTTCCTTGATCCAAGATGGGTGTTTGTTGCTTTCAGGAGGGATGACTGTGGCACTGTCCCATTCCACGTGGTTTTACCGTTTGCAGTGGTCGGTCGTGGCTGATTTCATGCTTGGTTGTTGTTTTTGTTTGAGGAAGACTACAAGTGTAGTCGAAACAAGCCACGGTAAAGAAAAGTTTTTAACCTGTCTGAAATAAGAACCGTCAACAAGATCAACATGTAAGACAGTTTGAACATAATCGCAAGTTTGTAGTCCCTCCTGAAAAAGTGTAGGTTTGGCCAATAACTCACCTTTTCACAGGTGGACACACAATGGCCTCTGCACCAGTTTCAGCTGAGATAGGTTAAGAGAACTGGCCACTGACACTAGTGGGGATAACAGAAGATGAAGGTGATAAAAGTGTCCCAGGAACGCTTTCTTTTAAATGGGATATCAGGACTTGAACTTACACGCTGATGCGTCAGCGATCATATCGTTCCTGCTGCGTATTCATGCAAATGTTGCATCATCCTTGTTTTTGGTTCTCAATATCTTTGCGTGTGTCCTTTTTAGCTGAATTCATGCCAATCCTCGGAACGAATCTGAACCCAGAGTTCATCTCTGTCTGCAACAACGCTACCTGGGCCATCGGAGAGATCTGCATGCAGATGGGTTGGTTGCAGCAACATTATATTTCTGTGATGCAGTGAACGGTGATGCTTTTTAATAACGGACGCTGTGTGTCTCACTTTGGTTTCCTACCCTGTCAGGAGTGGAGATGCAGCCATATATCGCCATGGTTCTAACCCAGCTGGTTGAGATTATTAACCGACCAAACACACCTAAAACCCTGTTGGAGAACACCGGTATGAGGAGTTTATGTACACATATCTCAGACATGGATAACACAACTCTGACTCATTTCTTATGTCCACTTTCAGCCATCACCATCGGCCGGCTGGGCTACGTGTGTCCTCAGGAGGTTGCTCCCATGCTGCCACAGTTTATCCGGCCCTGGTGAGAGGCTCCTTGATGTCTGTCAAGCAGGATTTGATTTGATTACAGTATTGAAATGATAGAACGGATGGAAAAGTAGCTAGAATGAAGTACAGAAAGCAGGCTTCTGACATCCTCCTGCACAGTAACACAGTTACATTTGGACTGTTAATTTATTTCAGTCTTTGACAGTAGGATGGTTGAAGTCACGGTTGGTCACTTTTGCATGCTGCAGGTGTACATCTCTGCGTAACATTCGAGACAACGAGGAGAAAGACTCGGCCTTCCGTGGGATTTGCATAATGATTGGTGTGAATCCTGGAGGCGTGGTGCAGGTGAGACGTCCTACACTGTAACCGCAGATGCCGTAGGGCTTGACCTCGAGACCTCACTGTTCGAATGCTCACGACTCTTCGTTTATGGTTGGTTAGGATTTCATCTTCTTCTGTGATGCTGTGGCCTCCTGGGTGAACCCGAAAGACGATTTAAGAGACATGTTCTACAAGGTAAGGCCTCATAGCGGAGAGAGATCTTGCACTTCCTTCTCCAGCTCGTCCCATTTTTAGCTCACAGTCAAACGTCCTCCCAGCTAAAGATGTTGAGCATGTGTCCCTTTTTGGCTCTTTCCAAAGATCCTGCATGGTTTCAAAGAGCAGGTTGGCGAGGAAAACTGGCAGCAGTTTTCAGAGCAGTTCCCTCCACTGCTGAAGGAGAGACTGGCAGCTTGCTACGGTGTTTAGATTCTCTACACCCACCCAAGAGGTACTCCAACATCCAGCATTAATTTAAGGCTCGATAAAAATGCACAAACCAGTATTGCTACTTACCACAGTGTCCTTTGCCCTCTTTATTTTTCCCGTCCAGGCGAGCCAGCAGGAGGAGGGTGAATGGGAAACTCATCCATCTGTGTATTGCACTGCCCTGATCTGGGGGGAGGGAGAGGGACGCTTTTGGCCGCTCCCCCTGATGGACAGCCCCCACGCCCTATGTGTTTGTCCATAGAGGGAGGGTGGGCGGGTGGGAGGGAGGGACAGGGGGGACACCTCTAGATAAACTAGGCAGGGACCCGACACAGAAAATAAAACTAACTGGTAGGGACAGATACAGAGAGGAGGACACACAGGAGAGTCGGAGGGACAGACGAGGTGGGAAATAGAGCAGCACAGAGAGAGTTCAGGGAACGAGAGGGAGGGAAACGACTAACAAGGCCGGGAAAAAGAAGCTACAGAAAGGTCTGTTACTTGGCTGGGAGGACAGGGACAGTTGAGATTTTAATAGGATTCTTAAACTTGAGGGTAACTTAGCTTCACCGACAGACAAACCAACCTACACGGACTGACGCACATAAAACTTGCACATGCTGTACATGCAGTACAGGGAAGAGACTGTGGGTGGCACTATAATTTAGACTTTTTGAGACCTACTACTTGTAGTTAGGGAACGACAGGTGTTTAAAACTCATCATCTGGGTAATAACTTTATGTTCCGGGGAATAGGATTCAGTATCAATGGCTTCATCTGTACTCACTGAATTCTACTTAATTGTAACATAATTTCACTTCTCCAATGTTTCCTACCTTCATTTTTGACCAGAGTGCTGCTTCTCAGAGCTATCCACCTTTCACAAACATTGCTGTTGCATTTTCTACCTGATCAAACGACAGAGCAAGTGTCTTTCCTTGTGACTTCACAGAAACCATTCCTCTAGGAAGGGAGGATTAGGGCTAACACATCGGTTTTCTCACCAGAGTGGGAGGAAAACGTAAAGGAAATCGCGACCGTAGTTATGTCTTTGAGGTTCAGCGTGTTTGTGTGAGTGGCTGTATGCTCGTGCAGTTCGTAAATCCTTACTTCGCCATTCTGTGTTAACGGTGTATGAAAATACGTGTCGTTTTTGATATGGTACCGAGCTAAAACTTGATTTCCATTGCAATGTCCTTGGCACCTGTTAACTGTGACCAAGTGTGCGTGTGTGTGTGCGTGTGCATGTGTGTGCGTGTGTGCGTGTGTGTGTGTGTAAGTAAGTGAGCACGTGTGAGTGAGTGTGTACATGTTTGTCTGCATTCGTACTGATATCCATTTGATGCCATATTGATATCTTTAGTAAAAAGAAAAAACAAAAAAAAAACGGTGATTGGCAGTGTCATTGTGATCTTTATCATGTTTTATTATTGTCTTTCTTTTTTTTTTGCTGCTACTGATGATTTTTGTTTCTATAGTGGACTTAAATTCACATACTTAACACAAAAATTGAATTAATTCTATATTAAGTGACCGTTGTTTTGCACTTTTTATTTTATTCAGTTTTCTTTTTTTTTTTTTTTTTTTTTTTTTTTTTGTATGGTATTTTTTTAACCTCACCCATATGATATGTCTTGACCCTAATGTCAGTGTTTGTCATACTGTGTTGCACTGTGAAATTAAGTGTCTTTGACTGGCAAAAATATCCCAATACTAAATGGCAAATAAAAACAACTTTGTGAAACTGCGACTAATCCGCACTTTTACAATGACTAACCTTGCCATATTGCTGAGGTGTGTGTGTGTGTGTGTGTGTGTGTGTGTGTGTGTGTGTGTGTGTGGTGTGTGTGTGTGTGTGTGTGTGTGTGTGTGTGTGTGTGTGTGTGTGTGTGTGTGTGTGTGTGTGTGTGTGTGTGTGTGTGTGTGTGTGTGTGTGTGTGTGTGTGTGTGTGGTGTGTGTGTGTGTGTGTGTGTGTGTGTGTGTGTGTGTGTGTGTGTGTGTGTGTGTGTGTGTGTGTGTGTGTGTGTGTGTGTGTGTGTGTGTGTGTGTGTGTGTGTGTGTGTGTGTGTGTGTGAGATTTTTTGTTTGATGGTCAGATGGCATTTGTATGACGTAATAAGGGCGCAAATAAGATTTCTTTTTGTTTGTTTTGTTTATAAGGGATGTAGCCTGCCCCAGCCACTGTTGTGTGCATGCCTTGTGTTTTATTCACTGTGTGGGTGTGTATGTATGAAGCATATTCCAGAGTACAATGAATACCCTTTACGCACCAACACACCACCTCACAAGAAGAGAGCACAGTACACTTAAAACCACTTAAAACAGAGGCTACTTCTCACCACATTGGGGAATTTAAATCTGCTTTGTTGGCAGAAGAGCAACTGGCAATACCCAAGCGCCAACCATCTAACTTCCAGGTTGAGGCTCGTGCAGAAGTAAGAGTTGTTGCAGTTTCTCGGCTGGCTGTGAAATGAGGTTGGCTGCAAAAGTGATCTCCATTGACTCCCGTGTTAAAATGTCCAACTTTAGAGCACAAAATAAACATATTTACAGCCTGGTTAAACAAAAATAATTGTAGTCTCAATAGTTCGATTTCCCAACTATGACAACTTGAGGGAGTGGGGTTTTTTTTTGTTTTTGCTTTTGTTTTGTTTTTTGGTACCATGTAGAAAGAACTTGCATAAACAATATGTTTATTTCTAATAGGATTGACAGTTGGTTCAGCTGATGGCTAGCAATTATCACATCCTCATTCTCATTCATATACTTACTTATTCGCTAAACACAACCAGAATTTTTGCCATTGAAGCGCCTGTAATTGTCTGCTGATAGCTCTGCAATTATTAGTGATACTGACAGCCACTGCTAACTTTGACTGACATATGGTGGGCGTGTTCTAGTCGGCTGTGTGCTGCACAAAGTAAAAGAGGCTTTTAAACTGCTTTTCAGAAGCCAATGGGTCACATGACTTCTTGACTGCTTTGTCCATTGCATTTACAGTCTATTACAATACCGCACTAATGAGTGGCGATGGCCTGATGCGTCCTGTGATAGCACTTTGTTTAAAACGACAATGAAGTGCAACACTAGTGTGACAGGCTGTTTAAAAAGAAATGGACAAGCCCCTTTGACATCACCCATAGGCTTTTCGAAGAGTCCTATTTGAAGCCTCCTTTTCATCTCTCTGTACCGGGTCCAACCTGGTTAATCCTGAAGGGAGCCAATGAGCAGGACAAGCTTCACTGTACGCTGGCTGGAACACGGCCAACTTAGCTCAGTCACCACAAGTTACCTAGTTTACCTTGGCTGGGTTAATGTACACCGACATATGAGCTCCATCAGATATGTAATGTGTCTCTGTTGAGATGCGCAACATTTTCCACCTCCAAAACAAATGTGATACCCATGCTAAGCCGTTAGTCAACTTGGAAAGGTCGCTGAAACGATCTGAGGCGTCGGTCACTCGACCAGAGGCCCCAGCTGCTGCAAGAGGAAGAAGTCAATAAGCTAGAGCAGTCCAGATGGTGTTTCCTAGTTGGCCCCGACTAGGAACCTTCAACCGGGTATGAAGGTGGCTGCTTGCATAAGCTTTGCCCTAAACCTTTCTTTGCTGAACCAAGACTGGTCGTAATAGTCCCTTAGTACGGTTGACAGTACAAAACCCACACAATTTTAAAACAAGTGATTATATTTTGTTAGGCCTCACAGCTCAAAGTAAAGTTCACCAAAGGTCCTAAGTAGCTAAATGATAGCCTGCCATTCAAACACCACACACCTAATTATGCATACATTTGTGGCTTTAAATAATTTTACCCGATTACGGTACAATTGATGTTATAGATGTAAAATCAAAACAGTTTTTTAACTGGGCTGTTTATGTTTAGACGTACAGTGAATCAAGAATTCCAGGTGTAGGTAATGAAGCAGCTGGTGCATGTAACTCTGCTGAATAGTTGAACAGTTTAACACGGAGGTCAACAGAGGTTGACTCACTTTGTCTTCTCAACAGACTGCTGTCTTCCCTTAGTGGTCTGTCGAGTTGAGCTGCAATTCTCTTTACGTATCGGACTACGTCAGACTAGAAGACCAGACGTGGTTCATTTGTCTTGTACCAGGGGCGGACACATTACAGCTCTTTTTATATGCTTCCCCCATCTGGTCAGAAGTGGTATTGCTACATAAAGTGGCTTTAAACAAGAGCTAGGACACTGCCAAAGAGCAATAGCCACTAAATTTTAAAGGACAGTAAGTAGAAGGAAGCTGCTGTTTCAGTAATCGATGACTGCATCATGCTGATGTGATCCTGCAGGGTCAGCAGGACTGTAACAGTTTAGTCAAAGTTAAGATTTTGCCTGAAATCTGGGAATTCTATTTTTTCACATAAAATATGGCAGTGTTTTTGCAGCATGTAGACATTTGGACACAGAAATATGTTGGTACTGGATTTGACCAAGACTGTGACTACTGAGATAATCAAACCAATCATTAGTCATTTCAAAAAGGAGACAATCTGAGTTCCTCTCTAGTTCTTTTTTTCTACTCTTTTCAGTAAGAGCTTGTACAGGAATATTTCAGAAAATATATTCATAGGTTGTTCATTTATTTTGTTTATTGTTTGTAGTTCCATGAACAGTTTTTGTATTTAAAAGGCCAGTATATATGTTCTTTGGATGATACTGTAGTAATCTGGTTCATTGGCAGTAATTAATGCCATTAGTCTGAGTGAAAGTAGGGATGAGAAGTCTCTATAGAGGACACCTTTTTTTTCTGAATTCTGCTTTTGTAATTAAGAGCTCATTGTTTCAGTAGATTTTAACTTGGAAATCCACTGGCCTAATTTACAGAATTCACAATATTACTGACCAAAACACTTTGGTACCCTACTTTCAGCAGTTGTTTGCTTTATTTTGAAGGTGGAAATTAAAATAAAATGCTTTTGAGTCTACTATATGCTTTATAGTTTATGTGTGTATACTTTATTGAAATCCAGGTGGATTGTGGAATTTTGAAATAAATCAAGTTGTGCATGCTTAAGAATGGTTGTTATACTTTCCAGTCTTTCTTTCAAAATAGGAGATTGGCGAATAAGCGACACTGGAAAAGACTTGCAAAGCCTACAGGGTAAACTTAAAGTGATATGTTTTCTTTGTGTATGGTTTTGTCTGAGTACGTGACGTAGGGTGTTGTAAATATCTGGACATGCTCAACAGGAACCTATCTTTCACCCCTTAAAATATCCATGTTTGTAAATGTTTTCTTGCACTCTAAAACAGAGCAGCCAGCTTCACCAGATTCTCTTAGCCACCAGAAATGTGACATAACCCGAAATATGCTCGGGCCAGCCTCACAGAAACTCTGAGCCGAAACATTGGCTACAGATGTAAATGGGGAAAATGCAGGAGTCATCTTTCAGTTTCATGTAGGCAGACTTGGAAAAAGTGCTACCGTCTACCTCTCAACACAAAACTATCAGACGCTGTTTATCCGTTTTCACCACAAAGTAAAAATATACAAAACCTTAAAAGCTAAATTTATAACAATTAATGCTTCAATGTATAAAGATTCCAGTAAGTTTATATCTAGGAATGCCCATGTGTATAATCGGTACAGAGGTGATTTAGTGCAAGATGCAATTAACTCCCTACCAAATGTATGGAAGCATGGAGGGCGGAAAAACCCCCAAACTGACTTTTCTAACTACAGCATGTCTAATGCAAGAGTTACAGTGCTTTACTTCATTTCAAAAGCAGTTGTTCTACATTTGTTGTAATTTAACTTACTACGAAACAAATATGCCAGTTATTGGAACAGATTTAGTTTTTCTGAAAGATACTTATTTTGATATGAATTGTGGCAACATAGTTCAAAAAATGAAAGAAAAAAGGTAAGAAGAGCCAAAAAGTCTCAAAACTACGGACAATTTCATGTGATGTTCATAATACAGAAATGGAAAAAATACTTTTCAATCAGGATTAAAAAATGTAAACCATTTGTAAAGAGTACATTTTATTGGACTGCTTCCTTTTTGAATAATTTTATTATACAAAAATATTTGCACATAAATGTTGTGGCTTCATATTACTCGGACTCACTTTGTAGCTGACATGTCCCTTTGGTGTGAAATTTAAGGCTATCTTTTGGGCCACCCAGAACTTTTCAGACTCTTCTTTAAAAGATTTTCCGCATCAAACCAAGAAGTTACCACCACAAAACTGATCTCGTTTGTCTACAGCACTTTGCTGCTACACAGGCTTTTGTTTCGAGCTACATATCTAGTTTTCTAACTTGTTTTCCCTTAGGCTTGGGATGGACAGTGTTCAGGAAAGTCCCTGCACGGAGGTTTGTTCACTTATCTTAATGCATTCTTCATAAAACATTACATTCATTAAAAAAAATAAATAAAGTATCATGACAACATCAGAGCACTTCACATATAAATTTGATGTGAAGATTATGACATGCTGCAAGGGTCGAGAGATGAAAATTTATGCTGTATAACAAAAAAAAAAATAAAAAAAAACTATTCTCAGGCTTCTCATTTTACAGGAACGTCCTTATTCTGCCCTTTGTTCACATCCCAGTGAATTCACTGCTGTTGTCTGGAAGTGGAGGCAGACCTTTATATGAAACCTTTGGTGAATAAAGTTGAGTGCATGTTCTGATAAAGTTCAAGCTGAGATTCCACATTTCGTCCAGCAGTACACTGCCGTGAGCAGTCATCACTGCAGCCCAGCATGTTGATTGCTGGCAAACGAGTATCTGGATGCAGAAGGGAAAGTCACTTGTTTGGTGGTGCAGTCCTGACCGCATGCGTACCGTTAATTTAACTTATTTAGAATTAGCTCATTATATGGTGATGTATTTAAAAGAAGAAACTCAACACTGTTGCTGAATTTTTAAACATTCTGAAATGTTTATTTGACAACGGTAGAGGATTAAACCAAGTACAATATATATTCTTTTCAGAAATGATTCTGGAAAATTTAAGAGAAGCACTGAGGTGATTATTTGCTTTTTAAATGAGCTTAATGCTATGCATTTACATTTACACCTGGTATTTTCTAATCTAAGAACGAAAATATATAACTAGTTAAAGACCTGTTGCAAGATAAAATCACATGAAACTGTTCCCTAGGGATACATTTCACAAAATGTACGACAGAGAAATGTATCTTTTCCAAATAAAGCCCAAATCAAGCACATCCGGATAATGTCATGGACCTAGAGGTGCAGAGAAAATCATACAGATGCGTTAACTTGAAAATAACAAAAATATGGAGCTGGGATAAGCATGAACTGAGATGGAACAAACACAAATTACTCTGTATTACTTATAGCTGCAGCTTTAACCATAGAAACATCGTGTGACCTTTTATCATCTTCCAACACTAAAAATCTACCAGAATACTAGATGCAACTTCAGTTCCACACCTGTATTTGGTCATACCCGCGAAGTGTCCATCTTCTGGCTGCTTTCTTTGATAACTCTTGATAACACTTGTTTTTTTTTTTTCTTTGTTTTTTTTTTACAGTTTAAGCAGTTGTTGATAATACTGGAAAAGCCAACAGTCCTGCAGGATGTTCATATTCTAAAGTAAAGCAGCTATTGGTAAGATTTATACTTTGAGATATGTAGAAGTCAAACTGTACATATATGCGTACTCTACCAGAGGCCTGGCAGCTTGAGGGTTCTGTGCAGGATCTTTGTTGTTCCTAGGACTGCGCTCATCTGGACTGAGATCTCTGATGTTGTTCCTGGGATCTGCTGCAGCCACTCTCCCAGCTTGGAGGACACAGGGCCAAGGGCTCCAACTACTACTGGCACCACTGCTGTCTTTACCTACCAGATCTTCTCAAGCTCTCCCCCAATCCTTGGTACTTCTCCAGTTTCTCGTGTTCCTTCTTTTTGATATTACTTTCTTCTGGGATTGCCACGTCAATCACTACTGTTTTCTTCTGGAGTTTGTCAACCACCACAATGTCCAGTTGGTTAATCATCACCAGTTCATCAGTCTGGATCTGGACGTCCCAGAGGATCTTTCCTCTTTCATTTTCCACCACCCATGGTGGTATAAGTACACACACACACACACACACACACACATATATATATATATATATATATATATATATATAAAATACACATCCATTTTCCATACCCGTTTTATCCTTTGCAGGGTCACAGGGGTCTGTCAGACCCTATCCCGGCTCATTACAGGTGAGAGGCAGGGTTACACCCTTGTGTATACAGTTTTATAGTCCATATATGTGCAAGACAGAGAATTGGTACTTACAACAAAAAGAGAAAAAAACCATTTAATAAAAATATTCTTCACTTAATAATGCTCTTATCCTTTCACTTCCATCTCCTTGGGTCAGAAGTTGCTGAAGAGCTCTTGTTTTTTGCTCCAGTCCATCGGGGGTGCTCTCTTCTTATTGCGGGTGGCCAGGGCCCTTTGTCTGGCCTCTGCAGCTGTGGGGCTCAGGCGAAGGCCACTTTCTATAAAAGGGTCCGAAATACGTCTGTCATCCTCATCAGGAACCTACGATACATGCAGACAGACATGATTCGTGTTTCTCATTATTTGACCGTCTTCCCGCCCCTCACATCAATCTTCTCTCACCTGAAAGCTCATATCTGAGCTGCTGATCTCCGACTGGGTGGTGGAACTTCTGGAGGACTGGGATGCTGAGCTCCCATTGGCTCGTGATTTTGGGGACAATTTTGTCATGGGAGAGTCTGTCAGAGTGACGTTTATGATTGGCGCATCTGTTGCAGGAAGTTCAATAGTTGGAGAAGGTGCTGGCGGGGTGCTTTCTGTAGGTTGGTCATCCACGTAGACCTCTGTGGGAAAGCAAGCAGAACTAAAGTTATATGTTTCCTTTTGAGTACAGAGAGTTTTACATATAAGTGAGTGAGCTTTTTGACCTTTGATATGGCTGCTAGTCGGTGTGATTCCCAGTCTCTGGAAGAGTTCGTCCGTTGCCTGGTCAACCACTAGGAGGCAGACTTCCTCCCCTCCGGCTCTGATGAGCGCCACCACCTCTGAATGCCTCAAGCCCTCGGTTGTCACTCCATTTACCTGAAATGGAGAGAAATTAAACATTAGAGAAGACAAAGCAATGTAGGTCATTGCAGACAAAAGAAAAAAAAATTGCTGCAGTAAAATATGAGAAGCAGCATGAAGCACTGCACGGTACATTTAACTAAAAAGATAAAAACCAGATAAGAGTTTGAGAGGGAAGGAATTTGCATGAATTTTCTTCCTGCCTCCACATTCTTCCTCTAGATTTTATTAACGAACACATTATTCAGATGGAAATAGAAATAAGCACATGGATCTGTAAAACTCTGACACACAAGCAGGCAGAACAGATGACAGCCTTTTGCTCCAAACTCACTTATCCTCTCTCAACTTTCCTTCTTCTTTCCAACACTTCTATTCCAATAACACCTCAAATCACATCACAGACTTGATGAATACATGAGGATGCATTTATTATTTTATTCCCTCCATCAGTTACCCACAAAAATCTCAATAACCATAATTGGTAAACAAAAATGTTTCAGTAGGTACCTCCACGACTCTATCTCCAGGCTGAACGCCTGCTCTCTCAGCAGCCGAGTCGGGGTCCACGGCTCGCACAAACTGTCCACGCTTTTGCTTATCACCGAGCAGGTTGAAGCCGTACCCTTGCGCCCCCTTAACCAACAGACACATACGAGGCAGGAGCTCAACTGTCGGCTCGGGTGAAGGCTCAACCTGCAGCTAGAGATTGAGAAGAGACAGCAGCAAACATGAAACTTTTGTGCAGGAGGTGGATGAGTGTGCTTTTATCTATTCATTTCAAGTAAAATCTGTTACAAAACAAAACCTGCAAATTTCAGATCACCAGTGTCCAGTGATACATACTAATTGATTTGAACGATCAGCTTTCATACGTAAACAAATAATACAGATGCTTTAGGAAATCCAAAATGACTTGGAACATCATGGGAAGTATTCAGTATAAACACTATAAAACTGACAAAACAATGGTAATAATGGTATACGATTGTCCCAGCCTCACGCAGCCAGAAAGACACGTTATTAGGAAGCCATTGTGTTGCATTGGACGGGTGAAGTATGGCCAACAATTCAGTTATGGCTATCTGTTTTTTTTTTAGTTAAATACAATTATATTACCTAATGAGAGAATTCTCTTTTTCTAATCATTAATTTCCAAACAATAATAAACATTTTTGTTGAGGTTCAACATTTAATGGGATTTAATATTATTTTTGATGATATTTTCAAATGCAAGTTGGTATTTGTTGGTTTTCACACCCCTTTAGCTGTTAGTGTGGCTGCGGTCTGACTGCCAGGAATCGCTGGCACAGTTGACCCAGTGCATGACTCACCCACCTGTCTGGGTCTTGACATCCACTTTTAACTACATGGCTGGCTGTGTGTGTGTTCTGCTGCAGGTCTTTTGCATCAGACTCTGCCCTGCAGGTAACCATGGTAATGCGTGGTGACGTAGCAGTGAATGCACCTTCATGGTTAACCCCGAGAGCTGTCTAACAGATCTCTCTGTCCTTTCTGCTTCATCACCAACAGTCTAAATGGAGCAGGTGTGCCTTGGTTTGTGGTTAGTGTGTATGAATAACACCAGCGAGCCAGAGTACGTCCCTGTCTGACGACCGGAGTGGGAGCTGCCATGATGTAACTCAGCATCTTGGTGACAGACTGCGGATATGTAAACTGGTTCTTAACGGTGGCATAAAAATGAACTGGCATACTCAAGTAGTGCACCGTGTTGCCGTGGGATCAGCAGTAAAGCCAGTAAACCAGTAAAGCTTTTACCACTTTGTAATGCTGCCATTACTTCTTAAAAAACTTACCAAGCAACTTTAGTTCTTATTTCATCCTATTCTTCATACAAACACACATAAAGGTCCAGGCTTTACAAACCACTTTGTAATCTGTTTCTCATCTATCCATTCACACTAACACACTCACACTAAAGCACTTCTTTTATACAGTCACTCTTTATACACCTTGGATTGTTTTGATGATAGTATGCAAATCCCTTTCGGTCTTTTTTCTAAGTAAAAAGCACAAAAATCCCTTTATTTGCATCTTCTAGCCACTTGTCTAGCCACTCGTCCACAAAGCATGGACGTTGTGCATTAGTGTGCATATTATAATTGTTACACATAATTATGAAAAAGTAAGGATCAGGTGATGTCAAAGTGTGACTGCAATGATAATTAGGTACAAAAGCCCTTTCGATGAAAGGTTACATTTTTGAGAAACAGGATCTCCAATTTTTCAACAAAGCTATAAACTAAGAAAGAAATACTATTGTAGAATTTACTCCGGATTCATTTTTGCCAGAAGACTATTGAAGTTGGAAGTTGTCCCCATCAGCTGCTCAATAGTTTGTTTACAGAAGGAAGACTTAGCAGCACACTTTTTTACCATGATACAAGAATTCAGTCGAATCAGCCGTTTTAGTTCCATTGTTTTGTTCCTAAACATGACACATGTGAACAGATGGCAGGGGGGAACAGGCACATACCATATCATGATGGCATAAAATAAAATAATGATCTGATTCTGTCTCTGATTCGGGAGTCTGAATGCAGTTAAAGTATGATTCTGAGTCCAAGTCTGTGTCCCCAGTGCTGGAACCTGAGTCAAGTCACAAATCCTTAAAATGAGTGCTTGAGTCCAGGAATCGGACCTCAGTCCGACTCGACGACCCTGGCTTTTGCACACCCAAATACATCACACCAAGTTGTATTAGCAGGTGACAAAATAACAAATGAAACACTTGGTCTTCTCTATGCCAAAACACCTCTTGAGTGTTGTGAGAAGGAACAGCCACATTAAAAAGAAATACAGGCTTTACTGTTTTGGCTTCTTTTTTTGAATTTGTTGCACGTTTGAAGTGAAAAAATGGATGAATCTTAACAACATTAATCATGTGTATGAGCACAAACATGAAATGTCTTGGGTTTCTGCAATCTGCAAAGAAATAATAGCTAAAGTTGTTCAGGTTTGTAAGCGGTTTATCATTCATGTTTGTTTTTGCCACAATTAACTTACAATATTATTGAAATGAAACTATTGTGTCTGTAAATTTTATATAGTCTCCATTTCATGCTGAAGTCCATATGCTTAAATTTAGTATCTCTAATTAAATGTTCCTAAACATGCAGAGACTACTGTCTTTCACCTCTTCAATGTAAGTTTGTCTCAGTTTTTCGTTTTGTTTTGTTAAAACACTTATTTGTATTTAAAATAGGAAAAGACAGCTGTGAAGACCAGGAAAGGAACAACGTCTGTTTACTCTGCCTTCAGCGAAACGAAAAGAAAGATGCCCGCCTTGCAGAACCTGGTCCACTTTGTTTAGACTCCAAACACTGAGCCCAATCTGTGAGAGCCGGTTCCCAGTTTTTTCTGCAGCCCTGCTGAGATGAAGACGTCACACTGACGCGTCAGGACACTTGTGGAAATCTTGTTTCTCCTGCAACCTAGAGTTTCAGGAATTTGGAAAAGCCTCCACCCTTTTGTGAACAAAGACCTTCATATCATAAAAGTTGGAACCACAAATTTACAGAAAGTTAGGGGGGGGGGGGGGGGGGGGGGGGGGGGGGTGGGTTGTATATAAACTTTTGGTTTTTAACCATATTTTGATTACCTCTGATCTTTTGCAATTACATAAAAATGTATCAATGATTTGTTGAGTTTAATCCTGCATGTTTATATAAACCCACCAATCCAAGTTCCTTTTTCCCCAGCAGACACACAGAGACCGCTCTTACAAAGGGTTCACTTCAACACACTTGTTCAACACACACATTAATTGGTTCCCCTTCAATTAAAGAAAAAAAAATCCAAAATGGTAAATGAAATTACTTGAAAAAGACAAAAGTGTTTTTTTACTGAATATTGACGCGTGAAACAGTTTTGCTTTTATGCATCACCACAATAGATTTGAAATAAAAAGACCAAGACTTTTAGCTTTAATTTAAGAAATTTCATAAAGTTTGGCATATACCATTTAGGATTTAAAGCCTTTTTGAAGCAATGTACCCCCTTATTCAAGGACTAAACAGTATGTGAACATAGTAGTATATAATTGTGCATATAGCTGTCTGGCTTGGGAGCAAGTCTGCAGAGGAAGGGAGGCAGCGGAATCACGTGACGTGTACGACATCAAAAATGACCGGATGCAAAGTCCCATCACTCACTGAAATTTACAAGGCCAGACTTAAAAAAAAAAAACCTTTGGAGTTTAAATCCCAAAACAGCTAACTGCCTTTCTAACTTTCTTCATTCTCAAAAAAGATTGAAACGCAAGAACAATAAGAACCGTACCCCTCCGACTCTGACCGACAATGACTGGTTTAATTAGGGGCTCGTGTTTTCATGTACAGGCGTTGATCTTTATTCATATTATTCATTTATTGGATCATTTATTTATTCATGAAGTGACATTGCTGCTAATCTTACCCCAGGTGCTTTACTATCGTTTTAATGTTTTAGTCATACTCTTGTAGGTTTTGCATTATATTTTTGTAGCGCTTAACTTATTCAAGGAATTCATCTTTTTTTTAATGAATTTAAAGGTTAAAATGAAATTTTAACCTTTGTACAAGATTGTTGACCTATTTTGCATTTGCGCTGTGATGTATTACAGTGAAAACACGGAGACACCAGCTCTACTGGGTTGAGATGAAGCAGGTGACTTGGCCACTGAAGAAAATTTCATGTATTTGCTTTCAAATAGTCTTGAGTAGCTTTCCCAGTATGTTCAGGGTCATCACCCATCTCCACTGTGAAGTGACATCCTGTCACGTTTTTGGCAGAGTATAGAGATGTACACCTCAGAGAGCATCTTCTGTCAGCAGTCACATCCCCTGTTCCACACATGCTCATGCCATAAACTGAGAAACCATGTTTAAAATGCGATGATATACTTTAAATTGTGTGATTCCTTTCCTTCCCCGAACATTTCTTTCCTTCATTCGAGTTTCTCTTGGTTACATTTGTCCAAAGACTCTGATTTCAGAACATGGGAGGCTGTTTTGGAAGTTTTCTGGAAAAATCAAATCTGGGTTTTCCTGTTCTTGTAGGTTACCTATAGTTTTCACTGTGTTGTAAATCTTTGGCATTAACGTTCATGAAAGTGTCTCTTGATTGCACATTTTGACAATGATGCCTTCTGTTGTGGACGTTTTCTTCACCAAGGAAGCGGTTTTGTGATTATCCACCTCAGTTGTCTTCCAGGCCGATGCTGGGAACTCACCGGGAGTTTCTTTCTTATAAGAAATGTACCAAAGTAGTGATTTGACTAAGGTTTTTGCTGTCTGTTTTATTTATTTTTTTAATCTTTGCTTTGTTTTTTCAGTCTAACGATGTCCTATTTCACTTGCACTGAGATCTCCTTGGACTTAATTTATGAAGCTCTGGCCAAACAGCTGCCAAAGGCCAACTCAATAAATGATAGACTTTTTATTTGCTTAATTTGTCCTGAGGTAAAGAGGGAATGGTCAAACCTCTTTTTAATTAAAGCTGGAAGTCAACATTTTGATCACTTTGTGATTGTTTCATTTCAAATCGTAGTGGTTTAGTGTGGGAAGCCCATTTATAACCTTGGACACAGAACCGACAACTGATTTTCAACTCTGTTAAATGAGTTCCTGGTTTACACCTTGAACTGGTGACCACATTCATCCTTCACTCATCCTTCCAAAAACAATCTTTAACTACAATACCCATTGTTCTGTTTTTGCAGGAAGCACGATCACTTGAGGAGAGTTTTGTCGTATGTCTTCATTCATGTGCAAACAACCCTACCATGACGGAGAGCTGCTGAGTGTCAACAAGCCAACACAAACAGCACTCACTCAGCATTCAGCTCACATCTCTCAGTCAACAGAGCTTCATAAAGGTATGTGACAATAGGTTCACACTGTCTTTGAACAGATGTTTAAGGACCCATCTAGTGTTTAGAAGGGAGAACTGGCAAATCAAATGTGCTGGTGCACTGTGAGTTAGAGGAAGTGACTAAGCTTCATCATCTTGTAATCACTCTCTTTTCAATGTATATTCATCAGAGTGAGCAAGGGCATGTAGGAAAAGAGAAACAAACTGTTTTAAGCTGTTTTAATCCATAAAATATGGATTAAAATAGTCGGTTGAGACATGCTGCCAAACTGTTTCAATTTAAAAAAAACACTGCTGTGCATCCAATTAAGTCTGGATTAGAGCTCAACGGTTAAGAGAGTATGCACACTCTTAAGACAGTAACCCAATCTGCAACTTCTATGTGTGACCCATTAACCATTCCGCCTTAAGAGTTTGGTCTTACCTGTCCCTGCCTTTTGGACACCAACACTGACAGTGACAGTTTTTGACAGTGAGAGCCTCAATGTCCATTCCTACCTCTGTGTCTGTTGTTGAAACTGAAGCCACTAAGGTCCTCTCGACTTTCCCATGTGTGGTCGTGCGAGCGGGTGACTCTGCACCAGGAAAAACAAACGATTGGTCGTGGTTGGTTTTAAGGGACAGGGGTGAGTTCTGTCTGGGCATTGGAGAGGCACAGGGTGTTGGCCTGGGAGAGGGGCGCGGAGAGAGGGTTCCCATTTCAATGGCATGCTCCTCTGTGCAGGCCAGACCATGTCTGCGGAGGTAGTCGTCCGTTTCTCTGTCCACCACCAGTAACCTGGTGCGGTGGGCCACCTCGCAGATACGGTTCACCACCTAAATTGAGGAGAAAGGTGTGACAGTGTGGAGTAGAAGAAATATATTCATTAGTATTGTGAAATGTTGTGAATGCTGGTTACTCTCAACTGCCTTGTACTGAGCTGTTTGTCGCTACAGGCAGCCTGTCAGGTTTACAGAATCCACACAGCCACTAGCGGGCCCCCAAGCTACAAGGTCAGCTGGAGTACACAATATTGGGGAGAAATAAAATTACCCGTCTTCATCTGTAGCCCCCTAAATCTGCACACTTAAAAAGGCACAAAGGAATTTTTGTATTTTTTAGTTCAAAATGTCCCCCTTTAGATGTTGAGGGTAAGTCACTTTTATATTACTGTCCAAGATTAATACTCTAGTTTGACCTCTTGTGCTGTCGCTCCTGTTCTCTCTTCCATCACAGCTTCCTTGAGTCTATATAGTATCTTATCAGTAAATTCTGGAGTTAAAACAATCCTAAATTAATCATTCGCTGGTAAGGAGTGCAAGCCTCTTTTTGGGATCCAAACCATATGAATGGAAAGAGTTTTTTATTAATACAGAATACATATTAATGTTAGCCCAAAACTTAACCACATGGTTTTAACTGTATATAATGTGTTTAAAAAAAAAGACTGTTTATGAAGGAATCTCTGTCCATTGGCAGCTACATTGTCATAAGTATGAACAAGTCAACAAGTCAAAGGCAAAATGCTGTCACTTGATGCAAAAAGAGAGCCCACTCCCTCTGTTTCTATGAAATAGAATTGTTATTTTTTATATTTAATAGGAATGTGTTAGAAGCAGAAGTTTGCCTCAGTAAATTCCCCCTTTGCGCTGTAGTTCAACTAAATACCGCCCCCCCCCCCCATGCAAACACAGGCGCAGGGCCCTGAAAATACAAGAAACGGTCCTGCCCTTGAACACAATATACTTTGTGTTATTACAAAGACACCCAGTGATTCTCAGAACACAGGATCATATTGACCCATTTAATGCCCACCCTCCTCCTGCCCTCAGGCAAGGAAAAGTTGTCAGACCGGTACAGAACTGACTTTCTACCTTTCAGGGCGTCTGTTCTCCTTTTGGATCGTCTCTATATTACAGATTACAATTATAGGATGTCATTTACAATGCCAACACTCACTTGATGATGCGACGCGCTCTCCACGTTCTCCCCGTTCACCTCCACCACCCGGTCTCCCGGTCGGAGTCCGGCCAGGTCCGCCGAGGAGCCGGGCTCCACTTTGCGGATAAACTGTCCACCTCTATTCCGCTCGCCGTGCAGGTGAAAGCCGTAGCCCCGCTCGCCTTTGATCAGAAAGCAGAGCCTGGGTCTCAGCTCGACCTCCATCGTGAAGGGAAAACGCGTCAAAGTGTCTCAGGGGGAATTAACAGGTAGACTCGGTGCAAGAGCTTTGGAGAGTCGCCGGCTCCTAATCCAACCTGTGTTCACATGCTTCAGGGACAAAAAGATCAGCATCATTCAGCATCATGCGAAATCCTTGTTAATCCACAAAAGTTCCAAGAGAGAGAGAGAGAAAAAAGCAAAAGTACATTCAAAACTATACGTGCAATTAATCCATAGTAGAAGGAAGACTAGGCGCACAAAATGGTACAACGGTGTGTTGAGAGAGTGATCAAAAACTGTGGGCAGGAGCCAAATCCTTCCATTAGTAGAATAATCCAAGAGATCAGAGATTAGAAAGCTTTTCCGCGGACGTAGCACGCAATTCTCCTCGTCAGCGGGGGCGTGTGTCCTCCTGAACCATCAGCTGCGTGTGAGGACGCTTCAACAACAGATGCCTCTGTATCCCCGCAGCGCCGCGCCGCGCCGCGCCGAGCGCAGCGCTCACCTGAACACGCAGGGCATGCTGGCAGCTTTCACGGAAAACGGGAAGAGTTATTAGTCACTGTAAAGGAAAAAAAAAAAGTGATGACATCAGTCCACAGAGGGCACCAAAGTTGCGTTTGAAATGTGTTTGGGGAACACTCCACGGTAATGCCAAAATACGGTATCTTATTTGGTCCTGAAACTGGCAGACAGTGACCTGAGAGAGGAAATCTTCCTCATCCGTCCCTCTGGCCATATCTTCACTGGAGATCAGGTTATGTAAAAAGGGGATTTCATTTTTTAATTAAATTTAAGCTGCATGTGTTTGTGATGTGGGAGCAGGTGCCTCTATTTAGTCTACCTTGTTTTTTGCCCTCCTTCTTTTTAAAGAAGGTCTTGCTTCAGTAGTCTGTTCCACATTACTCTAGCACAAGTTCCCTGTCTGACCACACTTTATTTCTTAACTAGTTACTTCAGTTTAAATAAGCAACAGTGAATCATCTGCTCAGTGGCCACATTCACTCAAACTCAAAGTTAAATCCAGTCTTAATATCTGTGAGGCCTTTTTCCAGATTTACTTGGACGTATGGGACAATCATAGGTGTAATTAACATTAAAAATGGGACTATTCTATTTAAATGTCTGAGCAAGCTATATCAGTCTATAATACACCAGCAACTGTGGCGCACACACACCTAAATGGACTGCAAGCAAGGATTACTGCTATTTATAAAACTACTTCAATTTCTGCTCACAACACACCTGTTGCTCTCAATTCAATTCAATTCAATTTAATTCAATGCAATTCTCTGTAGGGAGAAAGAGGATTTGCTGCATAGTTAAACATTAATATCGGGTAAGCCTGTGCAATTATGAAGATGCAGAGTATAGAAAATTATACATGCTATGAATTTGAAAGAATGAATGAAATATAACGTTTCCTCCTTTCAGTTAATGCCAGATAAACTTTGCAAAACATCTTTGCACTGAATGAGGATTCTGGTGTTTATTTTAAACACTAACACAGAAATGTAATTAAGATTAAACAGTCAAATGTCCAGCTCTGACAAGGAGTAAAAATCTTTTTCAGCGTTCATATTAGGAGTGTTGCCAGAAAGACTTAAATACCTGTTAAAATGTTCTATGAACACTGTATTTTAATGTTTGCAGAAAGATGTAGCAGAGCTATACGTGCACCTTTTTGAGGTATGTGAACACGACATATTTATGCACTGAGATTTCCCCAGATATCTTAAATCTTTTGACAGTACTGAAAGACCACTGTTTTTTTAAATTATGCATTTAGTTTTTCCCCTTTTTTTATATTGTTTCATGCTTCTTCAAAAGCACATACAGTAATAGCTTTTCCCAATCCTGTCCTAAATTAATTTTCTAACTAGAATCTTTCAAAATAAAGTATGTATGCTCTAAAAACTTTTCTTTTCCTCCCTCACTAAGTTTTCTCATTGAAGACGTTTAAAATAATTTCCTTTATTTGTGTGTGAAAAATAAAAGGTATAAACAAATGAATATTTTTTAAAGTTGTTTTTGCCACATTTGTAAAATCTTAGCAACTTTTCTGAAATGACACCGGCACAAAAGCCAAACACAAAAAAATGTGAAAATTAAAATAAGACCATAACTCTCAGCTTTAGTGAATAATTTTTTTATTTATTTAAAAAAAAAAGAAAACACAAAAATATATGAAACCAATATGAAATATAAGACACGTTATACAAGTGTAATAAAAGTCCACAGACAAATGGAACTGCAAACATCATGTAACACATTGTTTACTACAATACAACATATACAGTAAATGCGTGTTTTATTGTGCAAAAACACAAACCGTACGTCTTGGTTTGAACATTTGTCCTCAGTTTAGACAATAACTCATCAGTTAACCTCAGTCTTTATGCGTCTTCTCCGCGTCTGCATTGAAACGGAGGTAGATGTTGGCTCCTGCTTTATCATTTTATCTTTTGTTGCAGTTTCCTGCTCGGGTTCAGTTTTTACTTTACAGGGGGAAGTTGGACTTTGAGCATGTGTCGATCCAGCTTTAGGCCTCTTTACTGGAGAGCTCTTGTGGGCTGAAGGGCAGCTGTACTGGTTCAGACACACGGAGCAGAGGGGATTGACAGGCAGGCAAACCTGCTGTCCAAAACCCACAAGCAGCCAGTTAATCTCACTCCACAGCTCCCTGTAACACAGTTTCAGGTGACTTTAATGACTTATTTTTAATGTGTTTCAGACTCTTAAACTGTAGTGTTCAAATCAAACATATTTTGCCTCTTAAAGGTTTGATGACAATGATGTTATAATACAGTCGTATGTTCATATTTCTGGTGAAAACCAAAAGTAAAACAAACTAAACTTAAAGAATATTGCATTCAATTAAGGTCTAGACCATTCCACATCAACTCTGGTCTTTTATTCACGTGCACCTCATTAATGTTAATGACACTATATACACATAAGTATTTGGCCACACCCGATTATGTTATTTTAATTATTATGTTTCGGTGTTTCAGTGAGACCCATTGACACCTAATGAGACTCGGTCATTCTGTTACCTGGGTAACCACTCCTCCAGGAGCTTGCGTGTCTCCTCTGGGTTTTTGGTCGGTTTCCTGAGCCAGCCCAGCCTGTTAGAGATACGATGCACGTGGGTATCCACACCTGGGCAGAAATTGTTGACACAAATGAGCACATTCACCAAATCTCCTCTCAATAATGCTATCTATGCAGCCGCCTGCAACCTTTCTGCAGCTGATCCTACCCTCATGAAAGACATCATGAAGTTGTTAAAAATGTGTGTGATACATTCATAAGAACATACAATTCTGCTTTTAAGTTGAAACAAATGCATTTCAAACTCCAATAGTGAATGTACTTTAAAGGTGATATAAGGATATACAATACTGTTATAGAATGTGTTCATAACACCCTGGTTTGTTTTTAGAACGAGCAGCACCTGCAGCTTCTTAAAAAAAAGACACCACAAGCCTTCGCTCATCTAGCAGGACGCATCTAAAAAGGTAACTAATCAGGTAACTAATCACCAAAGCTGATTTACCAGCTGCTGTTTTGTGCCAAACTGTGTTAAATAACACTCCTGATGCAATTATTCTGTTTTATTCAATTAGAGTTGTACACATCTGTGCATGTTTCAGACTCTAGCCCCCACCAATGCCAGACACTTGGTCCCAAGCGATGTCCATTGCCAGGTGAGCCATCTTTGGCCCGACTCCCGGCAGGCGAACCAGCCCCTCCACTGTGTTTGGGATGTCCCCTCCAAATTCCCTCTGCAGCATGGCGGATGTCAACTTCAGGTATTTCACCTTATTCTAGAGAGGGTGGGAGATGCCAGGAGGCCAAGAGACAAAAAGAAAAGACAGGCGAGTTCCCTTCAGTTTTTTTTTTTAAACTAAATTATCCAGATGAAGCACATTGCAATACAGGGAGAGTGTCTGTTACCCTCCAGAAGCCGACAGGATAGATAAGTTTGCCGAGTGTTTCGTCATCAGTGGCAAGTATATTTTCTGCAGTGCAGCCGTGTGCTCGCAGCTTGTGCATAGCAGCTCCTGTCACCTGGTCCTTTGTCTGACTAGACAACATGAGTGACACCAGCACCTGGAAACGTCTCACCTGCAAAAAGCACCAGGAGATTCATTGAAACTATAAATTGCATTGACTTTAAAAACAAAATGACAGCCCACACCTACATGTGCAGGGGCTTTTGTGTCGTAGCATTTCTCTGCTCCCATGTTATCTACGGGTGCATCGCGACTGCTCCTCATCTCACGGATGGACTCTAACTGTTTCTTCCAGTTCTGAGGTTCCCAGTGCTCTGTCTTCACTGAGGAAACACCATCATTCTTGTCATATTCCACTTTGAGATGTCTTCTCTTGTGTCCACGTGGAGATTTTTGCAAAACTTCAGTCTCTGTTTTCATCTGCACTGGGGCCTGCTGGGTGACTTCATGACAGTTACCTGAATGGGTGAATAAACAGCAATGCAACAAGTTATTATATGTTATACGGCTTCCTCTGCCATGGACCCTGCTTTTTCAATGACTTCGACTTTGAACAGAGATATTTGCCAGTTCCAGTGATGAACAGCCTTTAGCTGTTACTCATGGGTTCTTCTTTATCTCACTGAGGATTTGGTTTTATGGCTTCAAAGTCATCTCGACTGGGGCCCACTTCTAGAGTAATGCAAAACTAAACTGTCTCAAACTAGTTTACCCAAATGAGGAGTGATGGACTCCAACTACTTTTGAATGTGTCTTCTGAGGTTTCCTTTTTGTGAGGCATGGTTCACATCAGCAGATGCTTCCTATGAACAGCAAACACCAAAAATGTTGAAATGTTTCAATCAGTCAAAATTGATCTAAGCCTTTCCTATAAACTCATTTCAATAATTGGACTGTTAGTGTACAGATAACTGACTTCAATTAGCTTTCATTTGGTTATTTACTTTTACTTCCAATAAAAACCCATGAAATTATATGTGTGCTATTCAAGCATGGGACATCTGTGTATTATTCTGACTAATATGAAGATCAGATTATATTTTATGGTAAATTAATGCAAATTTTAATTGATTTATTTTACAACAAACACATGTTATGCA